>JAUBNQ010000006.1:9772503-9784260 GCA_032353495.1 Ctenopoma kingsleyae
TGAATGCATCATTTGTAGATGTTTGACGATGCTGTTGCTGTTCTGCTGACATGTTTAGTGACACTGATTTTTACACCTCTGTTTTTTGCTCCAGTTCTCATCATTCCTTTTCTTTACCTTTACCACTCACACCAGGTCACTGGTCCGGTCTAAATTATTCCCAGAGCTGGAGAACCGAACACCAGAAGAACCACCTGTGGAGATCAAGGACCCTCTTCCTGAGAAGCTGCGTAACTCTGTGGTAAAGATAATTCCTCACTAATCTCACAGACTGACAGTTTTCTCATTTCTGTATGTGTTGTGTAATTTTAATGTCATATTCCTTTGCGCTGTCTCTTTGTAGAAAGAGATTCTCCATTCAGACCTCGTCATGTGTCCCCTCATGGCTGTGATTACCTTCGCCATCAGTGCCAGCACAGTTTTCATTGCTCTTCAAGTTAGTTGGAGCAGAGTTTATTATTCTTTCTTATACAGTACATTTCTTAGAGTATTTCAGTGACAAATGTCAAAGCTAAATTGCTTCATTTTTACCTTTGATCCACAGCCTGCTCTTAGCTTTGTCTTATACATCTTGGCCGGAGTTGTAGGCTTCATCACGCACTATCTCCTGCCTCAGCTCCGCAAACAGCTACCGTGGTTTTGCCTGGCTCACCCTGTACTCCGCTCCAGAGAGTACAGTCAGTTTGAAGTTCGAGGTGAGTGTCTGATTGCTCTTTTATCTTCACTCATAAACATGCACATGGAAAAAAAGATTACAAGTACATTAAAAGTATCCCCGCTGGAAAAAATCTGCACTCAGTAAATTAAAAACAGCATGATTTCTAGTTAAACTGCAACAGCACAAAAATATGTACTTATTTTTAAACTATTAAACAGTTGTATATCAGTTTTACTGATAGATTAACATTCAACAAATCAACACTTAGTAGCTGGATTTAAAGTAAATAGCTAAAATAGAGCTTTATTTATTTCACCTTAAGGCAGTTTTGTAAGTGTAAAATAACTTAACATTGTATACATGAGTGCAGCCAACCCCTCCACACCTTCCTTCTTCCTTCCAGGCATCAGATGTCTCCTTGAGTAAATCTGTTAGCACTATTTAATAGCAACTGGAGAGGTCAGAAAACCATACCATCGATTGTATGAACATCTTTTAAAACTCTTTTTATGTTGTAATAATTTTCTGCCAAATTTATTTCATAGCTGTAAATCAGTTTCATAGCTTAAGGGGGGGAACTAGTGCTTGGACTCTAGATTTCCCCAACAAGTGTGTAAGATCATTTTTCTTTCTGTTTGCCCCAGATGCTGCTCAGTTGATGTGGTTTGAGAAGCTGTATGCGTGGCTTCAATGTGTGGAGAAATATTTCATCTACCCGGCTGTAGTGCTTAACTCCCTAACGACAGAAGCTCAAAGTGTGGGCCAGAACCATAAAGAACTGGACATATAGTAAGCCTTTACTCACTATGTTACACTGTTCTCTATCTCCTCCTGCAGACATGTACTGTTAGCTGTGTGTGTGTTGGGACCATAGAACGTAAAATTAAAACATGCTGATCTGCCCCTGTTGTATCATGTTCTGCAAGTTGCCCAGTAGGACTAAATACTAAAAATATACTCCTTCATTGGTTTTTTCTCCCCCTCAACCAGTAAACTAACAATGTAAAAATATTCCCCTGTTTGCTGACATCTGGCTTTGGAAAGTGAACGTCATTCATAACTATTGTTTTAGCCGTGTATGTCAGTGTATCACTGACTTCCTCCTTTACCCCTCCAGCAGCCGAGCTCTCTTCATCTCAGTAGCAGGAATGAAGTTGCTGCGTTCATCCTTCTGTGCTCCATCACAGCAGTATGTCATGCTGTGCTTCACCACACTCTTCTTCCAATTCGACTATCCACGCTTCTCAGAGACCTTCTTAATCGACTATTACTTCATGTCCATCCTCTTCAGCAAGGTTAGACGATACACCATATCATAGCATAATTTAAATTTTATTTGCAGCAGTATGATTCACTTGGTTACACACTTTTGTTTTCGTGGTGTGATTTTTTTTTTTTTTGATTTGCCCTTTGACTTCACAGATGTGGGACCTGCTGTACAAGCTACGCTTTGTGTTGACTTACATCGCCCCCTGGCAGATCACTTGGGGCTCAGCCTTCCACGCCTTCGCACAGCCCTTTGCTGTTCCCCGTATCCTTCAGTTTCAGTTAGTCACAGTAGCAGTACATAAGTTCACACTTTCAGCACAACCACCACCTCAAAACCACAGCTATAAATCTGACATGGTCTCAACACAAACTGAACATTTTAATGTTTGCATCTATTAAGTGCTGTTATTGATCAGCTATTTCTAGTGTTTTTTTCTTCTATGCAGTAGAGTGAAGCCAGTTGCTATTTTGCTTATGTGTTATCCTTAACTTATATTACTTTAGACTCTGCTGTGCTTTTCATCCAGGCCATCTTTTCTGCCATATTTTCCACCCCTCTCAATCCTGTCCTAGGCAGTGCTGTGTTTGTCACTTCGTACACCCGACCTGTAAAATTCTGGGAGCGAGACTACAAGTATGTGTTCCATAAAATCATCTGTGCAAGTGTGAAACTTCAGCTCATGAGGTCCCAGTAGGAAGTACTTCAATTCATTTATGATACTAATTTGTTATATTTACAGCACCAAGCGCGTTGATCACTCAAACACCAGACTTGCTACTCAGTTAGACCGTAACCCAGGTAAAGCTATATTTTTCTCTATCTAATCATCTCTGGTTGATTTTTGCTCAATAGCTTTGATTGATAATCTTTTTTTCTTCCTTTTAAGGTGCTGATGACAACAATCTGAATTCAATTTTCTATGAGCACCTGACACGATCTCTGCAGCATAGCCTGTGTGGAGACTTGCTTCTCGGCCGCTGGGGTAACTACAGCACGGGCGACTGCTTCATCCTTGCCTCCGACTACCTTAACGCTCTGGTGCACATCATTGAGATCGGAAACGGCCTGGTTACCTTCCAGTTGAGGGGTCTGGAGTTCAGAGGTGTGCAGAAGGGAAAGATTTGAGCTGACAGTGTTTGGAGTCTGTAAAATGAGCTACGTTTAAGTTGTTTACCTGCTGGTTTTAACTTGTCGCTTTGTTATCTGTCAAGTGTTTTCACGGTGGTAGCTCAGTCAGCAGCGTATGTGTGTGTGACAGATGACAACATCAATCTACCGTCCAGCTAACAACCTGCTCATCTGTAGTCATATTATTTAAGTTTTTAAAATCAATATTGATTTTTTTGACAGTACTTTTATAACTGCTGTAGTTTTATGTTTTTTAAGGATTAAGAAATAAATCGTGTGTCACTTGACAGTAGAGGAGAGCTTTGTAATCTAGTGATCAAATCTGAGTGAGTGTTGATTATTCAGATTTTTCTTCACATATAGAGAAGGTTTATTCCTATGTATTTAGTCCTGTAAAAATTATCCACATCTGTCCAGGTACCTACTGTCAGCAGAGAGAGGTAGAGGCCATCACAGAGGGGGTGGAGGAGGATGAGGGCTGCTGCTGCTGTGAGCCGGGCCACCTCCCCCACATGTTGTCATTCAATGCTGCTTTTGGACAGCGCTGGCTGGCGTGGGAGGTGGCCGCCACCAAGTACGTACTTGAGGGCTACAGCATCAGTGACAACAATGCAGCCTCTATGTTGCAAGTGTTTGACCTTCGTAAGATCCTCATTACATATTATGTCAAGGTAGGCAAGTAATCAAATTTTTTTTTTACTGACTCTCATCAATATTATAAGCTAAGTTTTCTCTGTGTCTACAGAAATAATTTGGATCACTTTTTTTCCCCTTAACAGAGCATAATCTATTATGTGAGTCGATCATCAAAGCTAGAGGAATGGCTGACTAATGAGACTGTTCAGGAGGCTCTACGGCCTTGTCTTGGTTCTAACTATGTAGATAGTGACCCCACCTTCAACCTGAACATTGACGAGGACTTTGACCACAGGGCTTCTGGCATTACCCCCTCCTCATTCTGCATGGTTTACCTGGACTGGATTCAGTATTGCAATAGCAGGAGACAAACGGTTAGACTCTACACAACATTTACATTAGAATCCCACAACTATATGTTGTTTTTGTCTTTTTTCCCTGTGCTAGAGATCCCATTTATGATCTTTGACTGATCTCTAACCAAACATAATCTACCCCTCATTTATCCAAAGACACTTACATCACACAAAACATTATTATGCAAATGAAAACATTAGTTTGAACCCTAAACCAAATACAGCAAAGTCTAAATACTGGAAACGTAATACAGAAAAAAATGTAAGGCACAGGTGATAGGGGTTCTGACTTTGTCTAAGTCCGATGATGAAAGCTTATTAAATAAATAGTAAATATCGATGAATATTTTTATTCCTACAGAAGACTTACAACTTTTATCATCCATTTTCACTGTCACACCATTTTTGCTTTCGTGGTACAGTACTCGAAAAAATTAAGGGAACACTTAAATTACACATTAGATCTTGATTATTCTAGTTGAAAATCTTTGTATATTAGAAAATTACATAAACATCAATGAAAATAAAATCATCAGTGGAGGGCTGTACTCAAAATCGCACTGAAAGTCAAAATTTAAATTTTAAATCACAGGCTCATCCAAGTTGCATGAATTTCATCACAGCAACTCTTAATATGAGTCAGCAGTCATATTAATTATCTCACTTTTAGCTTAAACCGTAGCCTGACATCTCATCATGATTCACAATGGCCAATTTTTGACTGAAAAGTGCATTCTGACTGGCTTCAGGCTTGTGGTGTCTGAGTGGGACACAGGCAACTCTTCCTCCCTTAAACAAACAAAAAAAAAAGTCCAGTCCATGATCTGCCCGTCTTCGCTCCACTTCACTCACGTGCTCTGGCCTGTACCTCTGCACCTGTTGGCACTTTCATTTGTAGCGAAGTGTGCTTCCTAAGTGGACTCATTGATATCCTGGAAGTATACCTGACTCGGTGTTGCGCTGTGATAATTACGTGTTCCCTTAATTGTTTTTGAGCAGTGTATATGAAATTTAAAAAGATTCTTGGTCACGGAAAAATACGTGAAATGAGCAGAACAAATATTAAACATCACCCTGCTGTAAACTGAGTAGTATTTGTAGCACAAAATTATACAAAATTTTGTGGTTAATCTTGATCTCTCTACTGTGTTGTAGTCGGTGACTTGTGAAAGAGATTCTCCACTGGTCAACCTCTGTTTTGGGCTGTGTATCTTGGGAAGAAGAGCCCTGGGCACTGCCTCCCACAGCATGTCTGCAAGGTGAGAGAACCGTGCCTACTATCAAGTCTCTAAAACTACCTGCCAGTATGTAAGAGTTATAACCGTTTATGTGTTTGACAGCTTGGAGCCCTTTCTCTATGGCCTCCATGCACTCTTCAAGGGAGACTTCCGTATCACGTCACCCAGGGATGAATGGGTGTTTGCAGATATGGACCTGCTGAATAGAGTCGTGGCACCGGGAGTGCGGATGTCCCTCAAATTGCATCAGGTAGCAGAAGAAGAAAGTAATCCTTGAGGTTAGAATAATGACTGTTTCTGCCACAGAACTGAGGACAATCCTGTAATCTGTGTTCCCCCCAGGACCACTTTACATCTCCAGATGAATATGAGGATCCTATGGTTCTCTATGACGCCATCACTGCTAACGAAGAGAAGATGTTGATATCACACGAGGGTGACCCCGTGTGGCGCAGCGCGATTCTAGCAAACATGCCTTCACTGCTTGCACTGCGCCACATCATGGATGATGGCAGTGACGAGTACAAGATCATCATGCTTAACAAGAGGTTCCTCAGCTTCAGAGTCATTAAGGTCTCAGTGCTTCCTGTCTAGTTACCTTTGTCTTAAAACATGTCTTATTAATCGTTGTAATGGTTTATTGGTTATTTGAAGATTACGCTGCTTTATTTAGAGGATTTCTTTCCTACTCTCCTCTACAGGTCAACAGAGAGTGTGTGCGTGGGCTATGGGCAGGGCAGCAGCAGGAGCTGGTTTTCCTGCGCAATCGTAACCCAGAGCGCGGCAGCATACAAAACGCCAAACAGGCTCTGAGGAATATGATTAACTCCTCGTGTGACCAGCCCATTGGCTACCCAATTTATGTGTCCCCTCTCACGACCTCATATGCTGGAGGGCACAGCCAGCTTCGGTCTGTGTGGGGAGGACCTGTCAGCCCGCACAACATTTACACCTGGCTTATCAGCAGCTGGGACAGGTACATGCTGAATTCTACACGTCTTTTAGAGAAAGTGATGTTTGTGAGAATGTCTTAACTCTAATATCTGCCTCTCTGCAGGTTACAGAAGGGATGCGGTGCTGGCTGTAACAGTGGAGGAAACATTGAGGACTCAGACTGTGGAGGTGGCTCTACTTCAGTCTCTACCAACCCAGCCATTCACACCACCCAGAGTACACCAGCCTCCAGCATTCCCCAACCACACATCACCACAGTTCAGCCCTCCATGGGTGAGACCTGAAATGAACCACTGCCTTCCACAGCCTGCAGGACCTCTATAGCTGCACATCATTTATTTTATAATGTACAGATGAATAAATAAAATACTGTCTCTTTCATTCCAGGGACGGATAACCCTGTAGGTCCAACACAGAACTGGCCTCACCACCCCCAACCACTTCCATTAGCTCTGCTCAGCCAATCAGAGGGCAGGATGGAGGCAGGACTGCTAACATCTCTACAGCGTACATCCTCCATCCAGGGACTTCTGGGAGGGCACCTGTCCAGCTCCCAGCTCTCTTTCAGCAGCTCTGTGGCTCAGCCTCCTCTTCCAGGCCCAGAGCGTTTCTGCCCAGCAAGCCTCCTGGAGACCACGGGGCACAGAGCAGGCCAGCGGGCTGGTCTCGGCCAGGGCAGTGGACCACACTTTGAGAGTCACTTGGGCAAGTGGAGTTTTTCAGGAAGGAAGGGCTTTAATGGACCAGCTGTAGCAGAGGGGGAAGGAGCAACAGTACAGACCATACGGACACAGGTGAGGATGCTGTCATCACGTTTACTGTTCACTTAAATGGTTCCATCAGTCAGTGGTATCTGGACAAACTGGTCAATTATTGAAGCAAGAGCTGCGAGTTCAGACTTTCCCCTTTCATGTCCCCCAGAGGACAACAAATCCACCTCAACAGCGTTATTACTGATAAGTCAATTAATCAACTGACAATTGATCATGAACCATTTTTATAATCTTTATAATTTTTATATTTGGTGAGTTTTTCCAGAATGTTTCTGGTTTTAGCTTCTCAAATTTGGATATTTTCAACATAAACAAGGCCTTTATGTTACAGTGGGCTCTTTGAGCTTGTGGTGGGCATTTTATGCAGTCTGCATAATTTCATTTCATAGATCAGATTATTAATAAAATAATCAAGAAAACAGTTTGCAGCTCAGTAATTAAAATAATCACTAGTTGCAGCCCTACCAGGACGCCTGTATTATGTGTCATCAGCAAAGTTTTGAATGGGCTGAATCTAGGGCTAGACAGTCACATTTTTAGTGTGAATTGAGTGAAAGTGGAAGTGGGCAACAACTGTGAAGTATCTAGTTACATTGTGATCAAAATTGACAAACCTTCACTCTGCCTGTGTGAATGACACTTGAGTTGATTTGCTTTTGATTGGATTCTGATATTGCTGTTTGCTGCAGCACATTGTGTGCCACTTGACAAACACTTGTTTGGTCATGGTCATGCTGATTTTCTAGGATGAACTGGAAAAAATCTCTTATGTTTTACAGCTTACTCCACCTGCACCCCTACAAGAGGCTAGTCCAACACAGGATCCTTTGGGAGCCACTCAGACAATGGATCCGATCCTGCTGACTGCAGGGGACCCACTCACCCCCCGAGAGGAATCCACAGAGCTGCCTTTACTTGAGCACCTGCGCTGAGTCTGCAATGGGAGACCCCAAGTGACATTCTCTGCAGTGAAAGCACACCGCAGTCAAATCTGGAGCGGGCCCGTCCCATCCAGACCAAAGTCATTCCAGCCTTTGGTACTCATTCTATTAGTTCTCGTTTAACTGAGTGCAACCGCGATTAGTAAATCCTCTAATGGCCAAATACAAAACTGGAAAGATTTGGTTATTGTATACATCACGTTCCCTACTCAGTATGCTGAGCTGGTGCGCATCAGATCATCAAATGATCTCCAAAGTCAGTTTTCATCATGACTTGTAAGGCCTGATAATAGACTCATTCTTAACTTTTTATTTTCTAGACAAAGGCACCGGTGTCTCTATGGACAACCTTTAGGTTGTAGTAGTGACAGGCCCAGTGCAATTATAAGGGATAATATACTTGAGGATGTCATTCTGTTTTGGAGAATAGAGGATCACCTCTGACTTTCTCTCTCTCTCCCCTTTTTTTTTTTTGCATAACCAATCAAAAGAAAGAGACGTGCAGGTGAAGGAACCATGTGAAACCATAAGACTTGTTTGTTTTTACCCAGACTCACTGGATCAGCTGCTGTCAAACAGTAGTTATCAATACATGGTGTAAAAAAGCATCCCACCAAAATGCCATCTTAGTCCTCTGGCTAATGTCCTACAGAGGTGCCTGACAACATCAACACTCAAAGGTTCTGTCTTGGAGCAGCTCCCTTCCATCCCAGCCAACTTGTGGTGCTATTACCACTGGTTTACAGTCTGTTTAGGCCTGGACACGAGCCCTGAATCGGACTAGCACCATGGAGATGGGGGATGACTTCGGACAGAACTGGACCCCATGGAGCAGGATCAAGCAAAGGGTGATTACAATTGTGAGAATTGTGTCACAAGCCTAAAAAAACTTAAAGCCTTTTTTTGTTTTGGAAAGTGGAATGTCTTTTTTTTTTTTTTCTTTACTTGAAAAATCACAAGTCCCTCAGTGCATCCCTCAGCACTGAGTTTGTTTTCTTCAGATGACCGATCAATAATGCCGTCTCTCATCGGATCCAGTCAGCTCATGACTTTGTCAGACGCAGGAACCCAGGCTGCTTTATGTGGGGAACTCTGTTTTCTTTGCCTGCAGTATGGCCCCTACCATTACTATACTACTGCTTCTGCATCTCCTGCTACTACTAATATACCCACTACTACTGCTGTTTCTGCAACAGTTAAATCCAGCGTTTTAGTTGGAAATAAAGTTTAATAAATACTGAAAGCAAAGGTGGAATATTTATTTGATTAATATTGTCTTACAGATATCTTTAGTGGGGTTTGTCTATATGGTGTGCTGATATATCAAATTGAAAATCTACATTCTATCAACTGTACCCCCACATCTCACTCAATTTTTCTGGTGTCATCCCATTTGTATGATCTCACCGATGGCTGTTTTTTTTTTGTTTTTTTTTGGTTTGGTTTTTTTATAACGTGTGTAATATAACTGGAAGCATTGCTGAGAAGTCACTTTAAGTTGGTTTCTTCCCCACTCTTGCACTCTTATTTGTTCCACTACTGTGAAAAGCAAAAGAAAACACTGAGATCATGCAACAGAAAAAAGAAAGCTGGCAGTTCGACCCATCTCGGCCCCAAGTATTCCCCCCAGATCCAGTGGCTCTGTCTCTGTGTGCCCCGTTGTATGCAGTGAGGGAACAATTCTGAAATAACATTGTGCCATAGGATTAATCATTGTACTAGAAGACAGGCGTCTGTGCTAGTTTTCTCACCAAATCTCTTAGAAGCTGTGTTGACTTGAAAGAAGGCCAGCGTTCTCAGGGTCTATAATGGGAGAAAAAAAAATCGACTTTCTCTGTGGGAAGAGTTTTGTCTGAGTGAATAAGTGTCACAGTTACAAAGGAGGTTGCGCACTGGGTCACACAGATATTAAAAGATGCGCCCCTTTAAAGTGTTTTATTCTCTGGGTTTAAGTGTGCACTGCATGCTGTTAAATCCACATATTTGTTGAATCTTCCTTTTTGCAGCTTGTTTTTTTTTTTCCGTCTTTCAGTTCCTTACATTTGAACAAGGGACACGTACAGTTCAAAGCCCCCCACCACCACCCCTTTTTAAAATCCGTTGAGATTTCTGCCAGTCTCGGCTGTGAAGGAGCCACGTCAGGTGAAAGTGTGTCAGTATCCCTCTCGAAACACGCAACTCCCTTGACTCAGGAAAAACAGAGACTTTCTGATCAAATGCTGTTTTCTGTTTTTCTTTTCTCATTCATCTTGTATCCAAAGCAACAGGGAGTTTTTTGTTTGTTTGTTTTGCTGGGAGTGAGGAAAGCACAAGTTAACAGACAGACCTGGGTGTCAACAAAAAGGGATTTCGTAATCTCTGAAATTATGTACAGCATGTTTCATATATAAATATATTTAAAATATAAATCTATTTTATTATTATTGGATTTTGGGTTCTTTTACATTACAGACACTGTGTTAAGGTTTAGGGGAGGGACTTGTTTACCCATCAGAGGGGAGATGTGCGTGGAGAGAGGCACTCTTCACATTTAAATGTGCAGTTTGGGAAGAATCAATTAATACTTCTTTTGCACAAAGTGTACCATACACCATCCCACTTTATTGTTTTACTGTTTTGGTTATTTTGGGAGGGGGCTCTTTTATTTAAGAACTTTAAGTCAATGTTCTGTACAGTTTTTATGTGATTTTTTTTTTTTTTTTCCCTCCTATTTAAATTAAAGTTTTTTGTGTCTTTGTTTGCAAATCAACTGCAGTGACTGGTTTATTTTATTTATGGTTACTTTGTCCTGTTTATTTATCTGGACAATCTTGACTTGTTGCCTTAATTTGTGTTTTTGAACACTTAAAATGTTAAACACTGTAGTGCTACAGTGCTCTTCAGTCATATTGTTCAGTGGTAATATGCTGTTGATCAGCTAAACAGGAAAAAAATTAAAAGCCAGAAAGTGGCCAAAATACTGTATGATTACCATCAGAGTAAGTTTATAGTAATTATCTAAAACACACTAATAGAGTCCTGCAATAAATCCTCCTTCACAAAGATGGTAATGTTCAGTTTTTGTTGAAACCATTTTAGAGAGATGTTGATTCAGCTGTATGATCATATTTGGAAACTGATTTGTGGTGATGTTGAATTGTGTTGCATTGTACTAATGAGTACTGTTGGACTGGGCTAAATACGACAGCAACACAATCTACAGCCTCCCAGTCTAAGTGCAGTGTTTAGACTTGTGGCCTACATGGGAAAAGGAAGTGAAATCTCCTTTTTGTGGTTTTCACAAATAGAATAAATGTTTCACAAAGTTGACAGTGTTTCTCAAAACGAATATTTATTTACTTTAAAAAGGCTTAAAATAAAATGTGTCGTTCTAACTAGGATTACCATCTGAGGCAAGCTGTTTTCAACTTTGTTTTGGTTCACTTCCTTCACACTCTGTGTCATTTTCTTTGGCCACAGTATGCAGCTGTTCTCAGACAAAAAATGACTGTGCTCTAGCTACTCAGCCACTAACAGCAGAAAGACACAGTCTGTAACTAACTGGTGAACATAATGGACCATTTAGCAGCCAGAGAGCCAGATGTTTCTCTCAGGAGCTGTAGAGAACGCAACAGGTAAAAGACTTCCTAATCAGTACAACTACCAGATTTTGATTTGTACAGGATTAACATCATCTGAAAAAAAGGGACTAAATGTCGTTTGTGTTCACAAGTTGTCTTCACTGAACACAACTGGCTAAAAATATTGCATATTTATTTATTTACATCGACCCACAGTGTGTTCAGTTTGTTACCTGACTAATC
>JAUBNQ010000006.1:9797805-9813324 GCA_032353495.1 Ctenopoma kingsleyae
GATGTCGTAAACGGTGGTGACTCAAACTGCAATCATCCCCTCTCTGAAAAAACCAGACCTACTTAAATATAAAAAAAGACATTTATAAAAATCCCGGATGATTCAAGCTAGACTCTTTAAGCTGCTGCAAGTTTTTATTTTATTGCAGTTATATCTGCGACCACACTGTGTCAGTACAATATTTGACTTAATGTTTGGACAGTCCAGTTATATGTAGCTGTCTTCCATGAACTATACAATCTGTGTTGCCTGTTCATCAAAACCCCCTACCATCTAGCTTTACCCTTTATTTAATGAGAAACTGAGGATCATTAGAAAAATATCACACACTAACTTTGGGGATTTTGGACTGTTTGTAGGGAAAAACAGACATTTCAAAACAACACCTCTAACTTGTGCAAATCCAGTCAAGCTCTGAGACGACAGGAGACCCAATTTTCCCCAATCCTGCAACCACCACAAAAACTGGAACAATGACATCTCTTTAAAAAAATTCAGGTTTTATTTCAAAATATTAGTCTTTCTAAGATCCAACAAAAGCCATTTTTATTTTTTAAACAGAGTATCCATGTTTTGTAAAAATTTGAGTAAACAAAACAAATGCAAAATAAGTCTTACATTTCACAGTACAGGCAGGTATGGCGTTCAAATGGGTTTTAGTTAAAAGTGGACTGATGCAAATTTCTGCTGGCGTGTTAATAAAGGAAATACATTGACCCCAAATGGGGAAAAAAAAACAGATTGAAGAAAAACAATCTGATGGTATCAGTCCATTTACATATATTTGTCTTTCTGTACATAATAATGCACTCCCTACCTCACCACCCTATCATTAATAAATGTCTGTCCCAAACTCTAATCCTAAACAGACCCTAAAATTATGTTGTGAGTACTGACCAAAATGTACTCACACTGCCCAACATGCCCAATAAAACAATGTTGTCAAACTTAAATTTGTTCACACAACTACAGAAAAACATATACACCCCCCACAAACACAAACAGTATAAATAATGGCATGGTCTTTTTTTTTTTCTTTTTTTTTTAGCAAACTCTTCTTTACATCTATGACATCCACAGAATCTTTTTAACATAAACTTAAAATATTTAAGGATATGGTGAAAACATTTTACACAAATGTACAAAACTATTTCATAACGTAAACAAAATAACAGCATTGTTCATCTGCATATCCACACCAACGTTTCTGCATCATTTCTGATAACAGCAGTTCAGTCTAAGCATGTTCTGTTTACATGCTGCTGTGCTACAGACTGACATTTAACCCACACCTGGATTTGGGTTCTCTGTAATAAGTGTGATTTGTCTCAAACACATTCTGCTGTTTTCTTTTTTGCAATATTAAATTTTGTTTGGACATCCCAACAAAACTCAATTTTAATGTTACCCCTTATATGTAATTAATATATAATATAATAGTGAACACTGAACACAGCTCATCATACAGACTTTTGTCCTTAACTAGAAATGAAACAACAACACTACTGTGGCTTAAGAAAAAGTTAATTATGTTTATGACTACTTTCCAGTCCAGCTTTGTTACTGCCTGATGATAATGAGCACATGATGGAAACAGCTTTCTCTCATAAGGCACTGAGTTTTACAATAATCTAGACATCAGTCACAGGTTTACAGTTTCTAGTATGATTTAGTAACTTCTAATCAACCCAAATCTCTCGCTGAAAAGTGATACAGTCTTTTGCTGATAAGATCTCAAAAAGTGTCCATTTGTGCCCCTGTTCTGAACAGTTTTCCTGCTGATGTGCCTTTCAGATCAGAGTAACCAGAAACAAAACTATGAATTGTCATGTTCCCTCTTGTTGAACCTACAATGGCCTAAGAAACAAAAGATAAAGAGTCATTTACCACTGAGAGTCAGGAAAATAAAGTCAGAGATACCAAAACAAGATGTTGTTACCTTTCCCCAACATGGTCCTCTTCTACCCAGGCCACTATCTTTCCTTCCCAGCCTGGAACAATTGCTCCATCCAGGAATACCTGCACAAACATTAGGACATACTTTATACTTAACCTATTAATATAACATGAAGCACAAAACAGACTGGGTTCCTACAGGTTTCACCTAATTAAAGACATTTTGAGACATTTTATTGCTGCAAAGAATTCTATTTATTAATGTGTTAATAGTTATACCAGTCAAATAATAACAGAGAATCAGAAGAAATTAATTTATATTTTTGCTAAAATTGACCCAATATTAATGACAGCACAATAAAGGCTTTTTTGACAAAACTGGCTTTAGTCCTTTTTAAGACTTTGAGACTTTTTAAGCCCTGCATGTACTGCATGTACTCTGTCAGGTTAAAAAGACTACTTAGTGTATTTAGTACAATAACTTAAACCACCACAGTTTTCATCCTGATTAGAGTGCAACAAATATCTGTTTATTGTCTTTTCTCTATCCTTCTCATACCTCTTCTTTCACAGTGCCAAACTCAGGGTCCAGGGCCTTGAAGTGGTACCTATAGTTTCCCTCTTGATCCACAGCTGCCTTAACATCCTTGAGAGTTACCTCACCCAGCCTGCACAACAATTAGAAAAAGATTCATTCACCTTAGCACCTTTTGACTTTTGTCTGCTAGTCTAAATGTATGCGATTTGAGATTTTCAGGTCCGGTTCTAATTTTGCTTAGTCTAATCAGGTCAAGTCAAGTCGGGTTTCCTTTTCCTCTAAGGTGTGCTTGAGCTCTCTTTTTTTCACATACTGAACCAACCTTAGGTTCAGATTGGCTTTCCACAGGTCAGTGGAAAGCCTAATAGAGCACAAAAATCTCTAAGAAGAAAAACAGCTGAATACACATACTAACCTCTTCGGTATATGGATCATGGAAGGTGTAGAGGATTTTCCAGTGAAATAAAGGATTTTAGTAGAGGAAGAAGGACCATTGTGGGACTGACAAACTGTCTCTGTAATAATAAAAAATAAAACAGTAAAAGTATAAATATTCTGCTTGTTGTATGTATGTGGACATGTGCTTTTGGTGAGTACATGTTAGAATTACTTACTTGTGCAAGGCCAGGAGTCAGAGTCTGTGTGTTGACCTTCATGTCTTGGCGATTTTCCTCTTCCCTGCAGGATTTGGACAAATGTTGATTGTGACATTTTCTTTGTATCAGGAATTCTTCTCAAATATATCTGCCACTGCAGCCCCTTATGATTTTTAAAAGTCTAAATTTTTGTCAAAAATAACCTAATCTAAAAGAAATGTTATGGTATAAATCAGTTTTAGTAAAAAACTATCAATCTATCAATCAATTACACAACGAAATGTGGCTTTGGTTGATAAATAACAAATCAGATATAAGTTTAATTGCTGTCACAGTTGCAAGGCTAATCCCAGTTACACACTAGCCTCACCATCAGTTCATGTGACACCACACAGTGTTGGCTGCTTAAACACAAAAGCTTTTAAAGTTTTCAGACACACAAATTGGCATCAGTACCCTGTGTGTAGGCAGAACGTGCAGTCTGTCAATGAGTGACACTATGCCCTGCTCCAGGGTGTCCAATGTATGGTGCTGCGGGTCATGGTCTTTGAAGTGGCTCCTCAGACTCCTAAGTGCATCTCTGAGCAGCTGAACTTCCTCTGCCTGCTAACAGAGCACAAACACGTTTACACAGACAGCACTTGCGTGTTTGACTGAAGTCTTACTCTGCTATTTTTGTAGATTAAGAGATTTTTTTGTATATTAAGCATAGTCTCTCTCTCTCTGCTCGTCAAATGCGGAATTTGAAAGCAACTGTATTCCAGGTCATTTACAGTTCATAATGGTGCTGTCAAACACATTTCTTTAACTTATTCTTGGAAATTAGAATGTAGTTCTAGTGTTTCATGTGGTCAAATGATATTATGTAGCATAAATACTTCAAGAGAATATAACAGATATGAATAACAGGAATAAACACACTGACCGAACAGCCTATTTGAATGGAAACAATACTCACGCCTGACATAGAGGGAGCTGGACTTTCAGAGTAAGAATATCCGTTTTCTGTGGCAGTGGGAATCTGAAAAAAAGCAACAGCTGTGTAATGTATATCTGAATTTAAGACTTGTGCAAACTGAATATGAAACCTAAAACTCAACTTTATTAAGGTTTTAGTGTAGAAAGTATCAGTAAAGCAACAGTACTACCTGCTGCAAATCTCTATTCATTAGCTCCTGCAACACGCAGTTTTTATGCTCCAACTGTCTTTGCATTTCACTCTGTCATAAAGACACACAATTAAACACAGAAACACACATAAATATAACCAGTTAGATACTCAAATTAAACAGATCCAGTCCATGACTGAGATGGTGAGTGATTCATTTATTGAATGGGTGATGAAGGAAATAAGAAAATGTACACTGGTGATCTCGGCATATTCTCCTGCATCCAAGCAATTTTTAGTACTCGTTTGCTGATAAACATTCAAATTATTTGAAAATCCTGGATAACATACTTGCTGCTTTTGGTTTTCTTCAAGCTTGTGTTTGAATTGCTGCAGAAGTCTGTCCTTGTGTCCAATCTCCTTCTGTATTCAACCAACCAAAGAGAAAAGGTAAGTTTCAATATTTAGTATAAGCTCAATAAATCGGTACTGTATAACATAAAGTAAGGATAATTAAACTATGAAATAGCAAACCATTAGAAGACAGGGACTGGAGTGACTCACCTTGCATTCGCCCCACAGCCTGTTGCACTCGTCCAGCTTCCACTGTAGATCCGCCTACAACACATTTTCATAGAAAAAGGGAATTTGTAATACAGCCACAAACTGTTTTAATGCTGTGTTTTGTTTACAGTTTACATTCACTTCGAATAAAACAGAGTGGTATGTGATAACTTAATACCAGCATTTATATACTACATACATTCAGGTTGTTGAGCTCATCTTTCGTCATGCTGGCTCTGAGAAGCTCCTGCTTCATCTGTAGTATTGATGCTTCCTGAATAGATAGCCTCTGCTGCTGGGCATCCTGCACATTTACAAACCAACAGAACGTCAATACCTTATCCAGGAACTTTCCTATAATACAATAAGAATGATATTTACTTTAGCTTAACGACAGCTTTGTGTGGCTTTTATCTCACCTTGACTCCCTGCAGGTTTCTTATTTCTTGCTTACAACGCAACAGTTCCCTCTAAAGAAAAAGCAAACAACTCTCTGAATTAAATATTAATCATAGTGCAGTTTATTCTTTTAGTAATAACACACTTTTATTCTGAGCAAAAGCAGAACATACTGACAGTTGGAAAAGAAAACGCATTGTAAGATTTACCTTCAACTCCTGAGCCTCCCCCATACTCTGATCCAAACGACTGCGAATGACTACCTAGAGAGAGAGCGAAAAGGGTGTATGAGAACCACAATGGACTAGGAAAGAAGGAAAACTGATATCCGTGTCACCCTTTGACACACACATAAGCGTGCATACACACACACATTAACATACCTGAAGTTAGGAAAAAGAAATGTGATCTGAGCTTAACACAATGAGCTGGTGTAACAGAGCAAACAAGAGAATTGCACGAAAAAGAGAGAACAGACAGAAGGATGGGTATTAAAATCAAGACTGATAAAAGGAATGAAAAACAGAAAAATAAAAATAAATGCAGAGGCTGTCTTTACCAGTTGCTGTTCAGCATTGCCTTGGTCCAAAGTCAAAGATGCATCCTGCTCATCCCCAGGCGCTGAACCATGCAGCAGCAGAGCCTTAAACAAGGGAATAACATGTGACACCAGTTTGTACTTTGAAATGAACTAGTAGACAGGTGCTGCAACCAACCAGCAGGAGACAAAAGTGGAGCAACACAGCATCACTATGAAAGCAAAAAGAAATTCTAGCCCTTTTTATAGAACTCCTCCTGTACTGTTGAGAAGGAATTTACACTGTAAAAAAAACTGCCCAAGAGGCACCCCAGCCATTATTAGTGTTTAGCTAACATCTGACATGACATAACTCGCATGTTGGATACACATCACTTCAGTGGATGAACTGTGATATGCTTTTTCTAGTGTTTTTAAGACATTATTTGGACTCACAGTTGACGTGTGTCAAGTACAACATGAGCATAAAAGTTTATGGTCAGTTTCCTGCAGCTGACTGAACTAAAGAAACACAGATGATTTCCAGAATAAAGTTCAAACCTCAATGTGTCCATACCTGTAAAGCAGACACCATTTTACGTGTCTCCTGCACCTCTTTCTCCAAAGCTTCACTAAGAGAATCCTCCCATGCCGTCTCCACCACAATCTGAGATGATTTAGCTACATGCACACACACAATGTTACACGCGTTGGATGGAAAAGTTTAAGGGTTAGAAATGAAACAACCGATTTGCGACACAGCAGAACTCACCAATGCTCTCCTGCTGATGATCGTCTTCCTGCTGTCTTTCTGAGTGGTGGTTGGGTGTTGTTCTTGGAGACGACAGTGGACTGACAGAGCTGAAGCTCAAGAGATAAAACACTGGTTAATCATTTTATTCCAGAGATGATGCATGATACATACAACTTTGTGCATGTAAACACTCATCAGGAAGAACACAGACAAACACCAAGTGTTAATACAAACAGTGCTACAACTGGTTGTTATAAATATGTAGTAATAAAGCAAGCTTACAGAAACGCGGCCACTTTGAATAAAAGTACCACTGTCTTTGGTTTGATAATTATAAAAGTCACAATGACCAAATTCAAGGTTACTGATTTTCATAAACAATATATACATTTAAACTGTATAACAATAAAAATAGTGCCACAATGTTTAACAACAACAGGGACACACAGAAAAAGTAACATATGAGAGTGACACATAATTTCCAAAGAAAAGTCTGAATACTTGTATTACTTGCATGCTTTTTCAAATAAAAGCACTCTGGTTATTGACATTACATGAAGCACTGCAGAGCTGATGTTGTAAATAAATGATAAACACAAAAACACACACTGAAAAACACACTTCCTCACAGAGTCTGGTCTTACCATTTAATCTGTGTCCCCCCCATAGTGGGTTACTGGTGATTTAACTGTGCAAAGTACCTCCAGTGAGTCTAAGTTACGCCCTGCATGTGGGTGTATAGCAACAGCATCTCAACAAACTCATGAGTTTGTGATTTTCCTCACCCTGATGTACCCACCCCTTGCCCTCCAGCAAGCAAAATGTTACCAGGACAACCGAATCAGCAGACCCTGCTTAACATCTCACTTATAAAGAGTGTGAGCTGCAAATGTCCACATAGAAAATGTATTAATATATTATAAAATATTTTACAGTAAACCTAATAACCTAAACATAACTGAGACCTTAGAGACACAAACACCATAACATGTAAAATTAAGACAACCTTTTGAAGATTCTGCACTAATTCTGTGTCAGAAATCAAAATTTTAACCATGTTAACTCCTTTGTACAAAAAGGTCAGATCTACTTGAGTTTTGTCTCCTCTTCTGTGTTTTATTGTGGCTGTGATAGTGGGAAACATGGCATCAGAACTACATGAAAGTGTTAGAAGTCAGAGGGGATTTCTCAGTGTCAAATCATGGCTAGGCTAAAGCTTTCTAAGCTGGGGCTAATACGCTTTGTGGAAACTAGATCTGTTTTATCTAAGGCATGATCAGGTAGAGGAAAAGTGACCACACCATCAGAAGTTCAATAAATCAAGTTTTGTTGACTGAGAGCTAGAAAACGTTTAATCACATTTACAGAATCTCTTAAATAAAGAACAAGAAGAAGAAGCAAAAGCTCAATCAAAACACTGCAGGTTATGTAGTGGTCTAAGAGGACGACTACTAGCCTCTATAGCACTTAGGAAGAGAAACAAGGCCAAAATTTTGGAGACTGCTTAAATATTTCTTCTTCAATTTAAATGTCATAATGTTTCATATTATCCTAAAACAGTTTATTTCCAAGTTTACAAAAAATATCACAAACACACACACATAATGCTGGTAAAAGAGAACACCAAAGAACATGACTCCAAACCGAACATGTGATTGGAGAAGATAAAGACTGATTTTTTTTTTTCTCTCATCTGCCTCTGTGTTGCCCAGATGTCTATAAACACACACACACACACACACACACACACAAACAGCGAAGTGAAGTTAGAGTACTAAAACCAAAGTCATATGCTCTGGCAGGCAGTGACACACACACACATAAACCACAAAATGTAGCCTACTGTTTTCAAAGTGTACAAAAGTAAGTGATAAAGATGGCCGATAACAGAGAATTTACATAATTTCCAATAAAAATTTGAACAGAGACAAATAGAATTTGTTTTCTCCCAAACAATGATTTACACAGTATTTTGTAAAAATAAACTGATATATTGGAATATATATATATTGAAATATTTTTGTACTGAAATGTTAATTACACAGTCATACCACTTGTCCTTAGGTCAGTGAAACTTCAGTAACCACACTGATGAATTTAGGCCAGTAATGCAAGCATGCAAGTAAAGTTTTTGTTTTATAATTTCTTCAGACTACTATCACAGCTCAACATTATTTAAAATGACACAACCTCACAACATTATCCAGTCCACATTGTGTGTATGAAGGGTAGAAGTAGTTGCAACCTTTGTGTTAGAGACAAACAGGTTTCTAACTTTCAGTGCTGCAGGATGGTTATTTTTTTCTTCTAAAAATATGATATTCACCTAAATCAATTCTTATGCATTATTTAGAATGCAAAGAGGTGTGAGTATTTAGGAGAAGCTTGAGCTTATGTAAAAGCAGATTACCTCCCAGGCAGAGGATTATCCTGCTCATCTGGAGCTCCTCTTTCATACTGCTCAACCAGTGCACGAACACACACGCTTTTTTCCACATCCAAGCCCCAGCCACTGAAAGATGGCAGACAAAGCACAGCTAACACTAGTACACAGTTTTGACTTAGAGCATTTCAGCAGTACAGAGAATGGCAATTAGGTGATCTGATTTTGTCCACCAGAGGTCAGCAAAGATCAAATTGTGTCAAATAAATTTTTGCTGCAGCTGAGAACTTTTGGGGTATTTCAGAAAGACACTGAAATGGATTTATGGTAAAATAAATGTGTCTGTGTTTATGACTGGTACGATCAGCATACCTGTGGATACGTGCAACACATGCAGGCTGTGAAGCATCGAGTCGTGCTGATGCTAGGGCAGCCACAGCACCTTGTGCTAGTGCAACAGTGGAGAGAGGATTGTGGCTGCCATTGGCTCTTGTCAAGGTCCTTCCGCTTCCTGTAGCAGTCCTCTGATTGGCTGAGGGTTTGAAGTGGGCAGCCAATGCCAGAATTATCCTCATTATAGATTTCAGATTACCATCAACAATGTCTGCAGACAGAGAAATAACGTAAAGTATTGTCCTTCATGAATGAACTAGACACGTAAAGTATTTTTAGCATACAGCATTAACATGAATGTATTGTATTAACACAAGATTTCAAACTCATAAGATAAACAATGTGATATTTATGTATCAGGTCCATTACACTACGTAGCTGAGTTCCACAGAGCTCTGAATTCCCCTTCAGGACTGAACTCAGTTGCTAAAAAAAGTCTGGGTTTATTCCACTGAAAAAAGACACATCTAATGATGATATCATAATAAAATAATGTTCTCTGACAGGTGGGTCATTACTCAATCACAAGATGAAATGTGTATTTGTTCCACTGTGAACATAATAAAAATAAGTGTTCAAATTTTTGGGGTTGTGATCTTCCAACTTCAGTATACACTTCTTTGCCACTATATTGGGTATACCTAGATAAAACTAATGCAGTTTAATACAGTGGCCCTGCAATAAATCCTACCTTCACAAAGGTGATTATGATTACTTTTTTCTGTTTTAGGAAGCAACTGATTCAACTGTACGGACATTTTGCAGAACATATAGCTTGTGGAGCTGATTCATTTAATTGTTTACATATATATAATTTATATTGATAGATCTGTCTACCCCACTTATATTTGTGATGCTGGGATGTGTTAACGACATACGTCTCTGTATAGTGCAGTACAGTTCAAAAGCAGCAAAAACTACACAGTCCAAAATAATCATACAGTTGGATCAAAACCACCTTTCGAAAACAATGTGAATTAAAAGAAATTTTAATTAAAAGTACAACAGGAGGATTAAGTTCAGATTGTAGTTCATCAACCTGAAAAGCTTAGGAACATCTGCACTCAACATAAAATGAAAGAGAGTGAGAGTACATAGAAATATCTGGCTTACCTCTTGCAGATATGTGTGGCATACGTATGTGTCTGGAGGAAATGAACTGCAAGACTTGCTCCACATTCTTCCTGCTTTCCTCTTTGTTCTGTGGAGCCACATATACTCCCTGAAGCACTTCTCCAGCTGTCAATAAGTTTGAGAGAGAAAAACAAAATAGTAAACAATAATAAATAGTTTTTAATAGATGATGTAATCAACTAGTTAGACATTTCCTGCAATACCATAAAAAGCAATACAACAGTACAGTTCAGGTACAACGAAAACCATATTACATTTATACTTAGTGAAGCTGTAAGGTCAGTTTTCACTTTTAATTATGGAAGCATTTTTCAAAGAAAAGCATATTATATCAGTAAAAACACAACACTAACTTATTTGTCCACTATTACTACACAGTGATAAGCATTTGTGGGTATTTACCAACAATCTCTATTAGCTGTGTGAGCACCACCCCATCCTGCAGGTCACTCCTGAGCTCTGTGATAGGCTTCAGACCCGGCTTCTTCTTCAGTTGAGTGTTCACCCAGGAAACATACGCTGCCAACTGCTGCTGCAATGCATCAATCACAAACACACAAATCCAAAAAATCACACAGCAACACCCACACGCACAGTTAGCTCAGTATGAGGGTCCAATAAGCCCTAGACCATGAGAGAACAAATGGATTCCTTTGTTTATTATGTTGGCACAGAGGAGTAGGGGTGAGGGGGTTCAGCTCATTGTCCCACAGTCTGTTATTATTTTACTGTTGCTGTGCATGTTAATGATAAAAGTGTTCAGTCCACAGGTACATGTTTGGGTGTTTTCACCCTTTATTCCACACGGTTCACTCTGCCTTCACTTTTTTATTTTATTTTACTCCGTCTTTTCCGGTGCCGTTCAGATCGGTCACGTGACGTCCCGTAGTCCGGGATACGTTACAAAGCACGCAGCCCGTTTTTTAAACATCACACACACACTTTCATTTTACTACCGTTAATCGTTATGTTTGCTTCGACTGTGGCTTTTTAACAACTTATACCAAAGCCGCCTTGTAACTCTGATTCCTGCTAGCGTTAACACCAACTTCCTAACTAATCCATAGCTGATGTCAGTTTTTGGTCCACATATATGCATATTAATATCTGCTAGCTGACAGTAACGTCAACATTAAAGTTAGCTCGTTAAATTAATATGAACGAACTGCAAAACCTTGTTAGTTTAGGTTTACCTAAAGTAAGTTTGTTGGACCAAATATTAGTTGTTTAGCAATTTTGACGTTCTTTAGCTTTCTAATTTATAACTTAGCTACATATCTAAATGTAAATTAACATTAGTAACGCTTAGTAAACGTTACCTCGTTAAAGCCCCCATGAAGAACCTCATCCAGTAAACTTCCTCTGGACAGTGATGCGATCATCTTTTCACATGAAAATCCATTTAAGCTGCTAGCTAGCTGGCTAGCTTCATTGAGTGTCGCACGACTCGCCGGAAACAATGGACAGACCCCAGTTGCCAACTACTGCTGTATTCCTGCAAACATCAACAAACCGAGACCATTGAAGGATCGGAAGTGACAACTACCGTTACTCCGGTGGAGACCGCTGACTGTTGTACATAACTTCCGGTTTAGAGTTTCAGAATAAAACTGCCATTGACGAACACTTCCGGAATTATGCCTCATGCATTATCTTCAGTTATGCGTCAAGACCATCGATTGTTTATGTGCAATTTGTAGCTCTGAATGCATTGTTAAAAGACCTACATCTGAATATATATTATCACCACCAAAAAACTTACCCAACCTCATTTCATCAGTCATTTTATCTGCTACAAGCTACTTTATCACATGCATACAAGAGGACTTATTACAAAAGTTTATTATGTGAATTTTAAAATTCTAAAAATAAAGATGTCATAACTGTGTACAACCACACACATAGCTTGTGTTAGTTAGTTTTAGCTTGCACTGATTAGCCACAACATTTAAATACATGACCCCACTTTATGATTCACTGTGGGTAATTAGTAAGGATGTATTACGGTTTCACGCCATAGCAACCATGTTTAATGTATTTCCACTTTCTTGTAGAGCCCTAGTCTCCACCAGTTGCTAGGCAGAAATACACAAACATCTCTACAATTGGCTTATTTTAGACTAATATACAGACACCAACGATTGTCAGGAGTATTTTAATATACTACCCCTACCCCATACTTATTTGGGCACCAGGTCACTATATATCATCAGTTGCTGGAAGAAATGGACAATTCTACATATGATTAGGTATTTAGATTGCATGACTGGTAAATATCCACTACTATTTCAGCCATGGAGGCCAAGTCTAATATCTGCAGTTTTGTCTTCTCTGAACAGAGAATATAGAAAAGTCTACAGTTACTAAGAGGAGGTTCGTTCAAGACATACAGACTTTCAAAATATAAAGGAGTTGGCTAAATTGAGTTGACTTATAGGACTGAAAGCATAAAGACTGCTGATCATGACTGTTATAGACTTCCAGTAGAAACTGAGCTCTCTGGCTATTTAACAACACAGTTGATGGGACTAAAATGACTGGGTAAAAACTCTTTTAAAATTTCTGACAATATTTTGTAGTTTTTTTATGTGTGTTATCAGTGCCACTGATACTATCAATACTCAGTGAAACCTTACTGGTAGTCTTAAAACTTTTGGGATTGATTCACCCACCCTTGGGTGTTAAATAAACCTGTCAATCTTTCTAAATGAACAAATGACACACAGAGATTAAATACAATATACAGTACATTATTTGTATTTGCTTTTTACATACAGTGCTATGAGAAAGTATAAGCCCCCTTAGTGATATTATAGATATATTTGTCACACTTAAATGACTCAGATCATCAAACTAATTTTAATATCATACAAAGATAATCTGAGTACATACAAAATGTCACTATGTAAAGTTTTTACATAATGACATTTATTAATGTAATAGTAATAATAATAATAGTACCTTATACAATCTCAAGGCCGCTTTACAACAACAACAAAAATAAATAAATAAATGAAAGGAAAAAAACTGTACAAACCTGACTGGCCCTATGTGAAAAAGTCATCTCCTGCCCTTGCTTAATCATGAATGAACTGTGATAAGCAACATTTTTTGGAAGGGTGAGCTTGCCACACCCAGGCCTATTAACTGCCAGACCTGTTGAATATAGAAATTACTTAGCTGTCTGACAAAGTGAAGCGTGATATGAGATCTCGGCTACCTCTGGGAAATTACATATTACTCTAAGAAAATAAAAAATAAATATAAAAAAATCTGGAAAGGGGGAAACAAGTTTTCACAGCACTGTATGCATCATAAATATGTGACAGCACATGTCATGATAATTATTTAGCATTTTGTACTTAATAACTAAATTAATAACTTTTCAGTTCCATTCCACATTAAATAAAACACAACACAGATTGTGAAGAGGGGTATTGTATTTGTTGTCCAGCAAAAAGTAGCATGAACCTGCCAAAACCAAATAAAAGATACAGTTCTAGTTTTCAAGGACAACTAAAGTTTAAATGAGTTTACAAAGACATTTGACATAACTTAGAAAGACGCAGCTCTTTTTATTCATTTGAACGAGGACTAGTTCATGCAGGACCTGTCACCAAAACGATGCAGCATTGTGCAAAAAAAAAAAAAAAAAGTGGGATCTGGCACTACTTTTTCTCCATTCCTGGTGAAGTGCTTTGCAACATGAACATTGCAGTTCTCTTTCTTACAATGATATGTTTTGTGTCTCTTTTTGATTGTTTATGTCTTGAGAGATAGCTGAGCTCTCTATCTAACAACAAATAGTAAGAGTAACTTCATATTGAGACTGTGGCTCAGGCAACCCTCTGACCTTACAGGCTCCTGAACCATTTTTCATTTTCTGCAAATAAATGCTCTAAATGACATTTGTATTTGTAATTTGGGAGTTATGTTCTCAGTAGTTTATAGAATAAAACAGAAATGTTAATTTTACTCAAACATATACCTTTAAATAACAACAGAGAAACTTATTTTGCAGTGGTCTCTTAATTTTTTCCAGAGCTGTGTCTTTCCATAGGCTCAGGGCTGGGAGACAGCAGTGTTCAACACCTTATACACATGTAATATATTCTGACTATGTTGCTAAAGGTCAGGGATCCTACAGAACTGAAGGAGCTTGCGTTGCTCAGACAAGGAATTATTGCTTGAGAGTCTCTTTCGCTCTAACAGGGTTGGTGGTAACAGTGCCTATGATGACTGAACAGAGTCTAGGATTTCCATGTTGCTGATATTCCGGATGTTACCTGCAGGAAGTTATAGAAACAAGACATAGGAACACTACATTATCTTAGAAAAAACAAGATAATGTTAGTATAATGTTTAATAACAAAATTGGGTTTCGGGTCTGTATGTATGGACTGCAAATAGTTACAGCCAACAAGAGACTTCTATGACTAAAGATTAGAGGCTAAAAATTTCATTCAATTAATCAAATAGTCATTAGACAGAAAATTAATCTGAAACAATTCTTATGACTGATCATATACATATAAGTAGTTAGAGATCAGATAAAATGCCAAAAAAGCACTAGTTCAGATGTTCTACATGCTAAATGTACCAGTTTTCTTAGTATTCCTCTGAACTGTTTTTGAAAGAAACAAGCAGTGTCATCCATTAGTTGCTCTAATAAAATGACAGGATGTTGTATATGCTCACTGATATTTTATATCATTATATATTTTCCTCAAGCACTAAAAGCATATCAATGACTTTAGTTCATGACTAAATACTTCTAAATCCCACAACATTCCCAACAGTCTCAGATTACCTCTATGTTGAGTGCTAAGTAGGAAATGTTAGTATTAATGTGTTATACAAACAATGAAAATAGGACTGATCAGCCAACATTTCATTTAGAACATTTTAATGATGGCAAATGATGTGTAAAATAAGTATTTTCTTGAAGTTTGTTATTTACCAATTTGCAAACGGGTCTGAGTCAGCATGCTGAGATAAGGGAGGTAGATGTTGCTGAGAGCAGGAGGAGAGAATGATATTTTTCCATCATCAAACTCAACATTCTGACCAAAGACATGCAGCTGAAAGAAATGGAGAAAAAGGACAAAATGTTGATGGTTTACCTATTTTTTGATTACTGACTTGTAACTGTGTGTGTGTGTGTGTGTGTGTGTGTGTGTGTGTGTGTGTGTGTGTGTGTGTACAGAAACAGACAAAATTTTACACAAATACAGAAA
>JAUBNQ010000006.1:9813424-9835705 GCA_032353495.1 Ctenopoma kingsleyae
CACAGCAGACCGGCGGCCGTGATCGTATAGTGGTTAGTACTCTGCGTTGTGGCCGCAGCAACCCCGGTTCGAATCCGTTCTAGAATTTTAGATTTTGCATTTCTGAGTTCAGCTAGCCTCTTGCTATTTTTAAAAGGGCATGATTTTTTTATTGGTAAGTGTTGAAGCTTACGTGTATTGTAAATATCACATAGTGCATGTTACAGAAAACACATTTTTCCCGCATTTTTCCCACAAAAGATAGAGGATCCTGTCATATCGTAAACTAAATAATTCCAAGCATAAAGGATATAAAATCAGAAGACTAATTAACAAAGAGGTTATCGTTCAAGATTTTTATTTTTTCTCTCTGTTGATCTTGTAAAATATACTAAATTAGTTAAAAATAAAAGTAACAAGACATAGATGAGAAGAGGTGTCTGTGTGTGCATTTGTACCTGCAACACTGCCATGCTGTAATCAGTCTTGCCTCTCTGTGCTTCCAATTCTGCACGTTCGACCATCAAAAAAGCTTGAATATCAAGGTCTCCCCACTGCGCACATTCATTGAGACCTTCCTGTATCACCCGAGCTGCCTCTTCATTAATGTTCTTACCTTAAAAAGGCAAGCGCAGCACACTTGTTATTCACCCATTTTTATTCACACATACTGAAAGGCACAGATTCAATGCTTTTTTTAGTCTTTTACTAATCTGTAAATAATAGAATTAAACTATTATATTTAATGTCATGCTCACATAGTGTAATACATGACCATACCTGCGAAAATGGCAGCTGTTTCAGGGACCTGTGCAGCTAGGCTGCGGACCAGAGTTAGTCTGCAACGCAGCCACAGAGAAACTCCAATTCTCTCACTGACCTCAGATTCTCTGGGACAGTCTCCATGCAGAAGGTTTGGCATGCTGCAAACTTTGGGATCCTGTGATTAAGGATAAAACGTATGCATGCATCATACAGTAACACCCCAAGGTCTTTAAGGTTGTTAGCAGTTTAATTAGGGTCGTTGGATGTAATGTTGTCATGTTTATGACATGGCATGTAGATAAAGAGTCTTTAACTAACTTATATAAACATGCTACCTGTTTATTCTTGGTCCTGGCATGTGGGAACTCAGAAGCAGGTTTCTGGGAGCCAGGTATGGATTTTCTTGTGATTAGAGGAGATGTCTGCAACAGCACCATGCATGAAACTGCCATCTCAGAACTGAAGGAGCACATTAAAATTGTTAGGATAGTCAGAGGTAAGTCAGAATACAAACATAAGCATGTAAACACACACAAAGTACACATAAGCATAAGGACCCTGTACCTAAGTGCAGCACGTCCCTGTTGCAGGTACAGACTGGCCTTTAAAAGATTGGACTCTATGGCCAGTTCAAAGTTTTCCATTTCAGAACAGCAGTGAGATGCGGGCAGCTGTGAAACTGAGTGTAACATAGAGGATGCTCCTTCTAACAGAAGGAACTACAACAGATGACACACACAAGATGGGAAAAAAAGCTGCACATTTATTGCAAAGTGCCAAGAATAAAGCAAACTTATGCAGATGTCACAAACCTCAAAAGTAAAGCTTGACTGAAAAATCCCCATGAAGTCTTACCTTAATCCTTTGTGGACTGAGCTTCTCCTTGTTGGTACTAAGATCCAATACTTTTGGCTCTTCTGTCAGGCAGGATCCCTCTGTGTCAAGCCTGTACGGTTCATGGTGTTCTAAGTTCACTGGAGTTGTTATGCTGACACAAGATTCTCCTTCACCACAATCTGAAAGTATACACACATTGTGCAGTAAATAACATTTGTTTCCCAGTGACTCTTTAAGAATGCAGTCAAACTACTAGTGTTTAAAGTGAATATGAATACACAAATACAGCACAGTGCAATCAAATATAATGGAACTGGGTTACAGGACCATGTATAAGCAAATTAAATTTCATGATGCAGAGCATCTGTAACAACTCCAAAAAAATGTAAGAGAGAACATACTCTTATCTACATACCTGGTGCAGGAGGGCCATGTACAGTATTACTGAGTGCCAGGACTAGATGAATACGAGCCAAGTTCAATCTGAGGCACAGTGTGGATCCATACACCATGCATATCTCTGGAGCAATGTCACAATTCACTAGTTCTTCTAGAGCCTAACCACAAATGCCACATACACATGTTCAGGAAAACAATTGTAAGCAAGTTTAGCAAACACCTTTTTAAGGAAACACTGTATGTACTGTGCATTTACTGTAACTGTACTGTAAGTGAAACAGCAGCACAGAGACATACGTTTGGAAAAATGTACCATTAGTAAATTGAATCATCATTCTACCAGAGAGGTAGAAGAAAGAATACCATTCAGAAAATACCTCAATGTTGTCCATGAGAGACTTGTGGCTGTAGAACCTCTTCGCTGGCTGCACATTAAGCACAATGTTGAAAAGAATGTGGCATGTACAAAAAAAATAATGTATTCAATACTGTGTATTTGACAGTACTTGAAAAAATATTTTGCAAAGCTGATATGGCGGACTTTGAGATATTATTTGGAAGCTTTGTCACACTAATGTTTAAAGCACAACAACTTTTTCTGATCTTCTGAAAAATTGTGGCTCTTTGAAGATGCATTTATTGGTAAATTCAAAGTTTAACAAAATAAAACAAGATACCTGCTACTTCATCATGATGCCCATTCAAGTAGCCAACCCATCAGTTAACACAAGCTAAGAGAGAAATTAGTAAATAGGCAACAAGCAGTATGTATGTGTTCATGCATATCCATACTTGAAGACTGTCTTTGGCAATGTAGTATCCATTGGGCAAACGGACCCCTATTCCTTGAGTTAGCTGAACTGCCTCCTTAACAGCTTCAGTAAATAGACACAATTCAGTCAGAGCATGTATCTGCAGAAGACACCAACCCAGATTAAAACACAACTAAAATACATATACAGTATGTATAGGTGACAAGATGAATCCTGACCTTAAGTATTTTGCCCTCAACAGTGCGTTGTACATCTCTGCATAGAGTCTCAACAAAATGCAGGTAAAGTGCCAGTATGGGCAGTAGCTGAAATTACAAACACAATTTAACAATAAGTAAATAATTTATCTTTATTTCAAGTTCAAATTCAAAATGTGTACCGTGATGTGATAGCCTTTGGTGAAAAGCCAGTGGCAGATGAAGTTGAGGCTGGCTACAGTGGTGTCGAGGTGAACCCTGTGGGGGTCAGAGAAAAGGTCGACTCCAGGGAATAGTTCACCTCTGATGCTGTGAAAGGCATACTGGAGGTCAGCCTGGGGCTGAGCCGGGGAGCAACACAGCACACACTAAGGAAGTGGGTCACATACAGATAAGCATAAGTACAATAAAACATAAAGTCATAAACACTGCTGTTATGATTCTAAATAGTATATTTAGCAGCAAGAGATGAAGAAATTACCTTAAAGAGGTAAGCAGACAGGAGAGAGCACTTGGTACGCTGGCTTATATCAGAAGTTAAGATATACCTATATGTAAAAAGAAATATCGCAGGAGCAGGTTTTAAAGGCAAATACTTGCAATTTATATGAAAAAGTACATCCAATTAACATCTCAAACAAACCTACTGGGCAATCTTAGCAGTGATTCCAGCAGCTTGTAAACATCCCCAGATGCCAGCCTGTTTCAGGGTTTGTTGCAGAAAGCCACTGCCAAATGACACACCATCCCACTGTTCTATTGTACCTGAGCTCTGTAAAGCACAATCTACAGCATTACTCCAGTATGACTGCGCTGCTCTGGAGGTAAGACACAGACAGGAAAGAAATTATTACACAAATAAAAAACTTTCAACTGTTACATTTCTGTAATTGATAGTAAATGCACATAATAAAAAGGCAATAGGTTTTGCTTCAACAAACATACATATACGGAATTAAATAGATTTCTAACCGCAAGTTTCCATTGTAGAACTGTAGGTTTCCCATTTCATGCAGCGCCAAAACCCTAAGGGAGTCATGACTGTTGGCCTGAAGATATTCTGAAGAAACATTTAATAAATGTAACAACTCTGACAACTGCAACAGATATGTTCCTGGGTACTTTTTTTTACAAAGTATTTTGTGTTCTTACTAATGGAGGTGGAATACGCAGCAATGACAGTCGACATATGGTCAGGGCTTATCGGGAGGCTGTAGACAGCATTTAAAGTCCTGAGGTTCTCCACTGTCAGGTCACAAGGTTGGCTGTTTGGAGCTGACAAGACAATGGGACTGAAGTCCACCAGGCTTGCAGAATGGCTGAAACTTTTGCTGAGCTGTAAATGTTCTGCAAAACCTGGAGAGAGACATGTACATTCAAACAATGTGAGTTTCACAACAACTGTTCACAGGCACGAGTCTGTAGCAGTTGCTCTTGCTCTTTTCCTTTCCACATCCTTTTCCATTTTCTATGGTTAAGCCAAATAACTAGTCTAGGGAATTAAGTTCTACCCACTCAAATCTTGCTGATCAACAGAGCTTTTATTGCATGTTTTACTGTTGGAAGACCACTTTTATTGGTCTTTGCAAACGGTGCACAGCAGCACCATGGAGTGGGGTCCATGTTACTGTGAAAGAGAATGTTTGTAGCCCCTGCATTGAAATGCTGGCTGTGTGGCTCCAGCCACACTATAAGCCTAGAGAGTTTTCACACACCATATTGTTGTTTACATTTCTCCTGCCACTAATGCCGCTGGTGCATGTGACAGCATACAATTACACACAGCCAGACGCAACACCCTGGCACAATGCTCTTGTTTGTGACCTCCAGAGACTTCAAACATGTCATCCTCACCAGTTTCCTACCTTTAACCAGTTTGAAAAATGTTATACAAGGGGGGAGAGGAAATTGGACCTGATGTGTGCTAATGTTAAAGAGGCCTATAGCTCCACTGCCCTTCCCCTTTGTGCAGATCAGATCTCAACTTGTGTGTCTCCAACAACTACAGCCCAGGGCACTGACATTACTCATCGTAAAGTCTTTTGAGAGACTGCTCCTGGAGTCCCTCTGACCTCTGGTAAAACCCTCACTTGACCCCATGCAGTCCGGCTGCTGGTCCTACTTTAAATTAGGACCTAATTTAAAATAGGACAAGCATGCGGACCCTCATCATGTTGTGGTAAACTCTTCCCAATCGAGAGACAAATCTGGCCCTAGAGAGCGTTACAGGAAATCCTTTCTCCCAGTTGCCATTAAACTGTACAGCTCCTTCCCCCTCTGTAAGGGCAAGGTGGACTGAACCAAAACTTAATGGAGCATATACCTATTGCATTATTACTATTGCTCACATCCAACTTTTGCCCATCATCATTATTTATGTCATTGTTATGACCTATTTTATCCATATTCAGATTTTGTTGATTATGTTTTTTTGTTAATTTGTATTTGTGTTGGTGTACTTCCTTTCTGGTTGTGGTTCTTGTCTTTCTTTTTGAACAGAGAGCAGCTGTAACAAGGAAAATCAATTTCCCACTGCGATTAATAAAGTTTTTTGAATCTTGAATTGTTCTGTCAGTGCATGTATTTGTGTCCTCTCGATCAGCATTGAACTCACAGGGTTGTGTGTATGCCAGAAGCAGCAGCAGTAATGAGCGACTATGCTGGAACACCTGAAGACAATGTGGTCTTTTTTCAAGGTTTTGGTGGTAACAGTAAAGTGTATCTTCTACATCCAGAGGAACACACACATGGGACATGGAGTGTTTTATTTCTGCACCTTAAATAAAAAACAAACAGTACATGCATGAAAACATGCAAACACAACCTGTCAGCACTTCAGTCTGCTCTACAGTACTTAACATTTAGGCAATTTTCTATAACTTATGTGTTGCTATCATTTCGATCATTTCATATTTTAACTGTTTCAGTCATACGGCAGTTGTTAACATTTATTATAAACAGTTGTTTGTAGTAAATGCATTAAATTAAAATATTCTGACTGAGGCTGGCTGTTCAAACCTTTAAGTTCAGCTGCATCTCGAAGAGTGGAATTTGCTTTTTTGCGAGTGGGTGGTTGCTGTGCCGGGGTGTGGGTCCACCCACTGAGTAGCTGGCAGAATGCGTAGCTCCTGTAAGTTACCTGAAATACAGAAAAGAAATCAGGAAATCTAAACACATATATCTTTTTATCAGAGTCTCTGCACTGGCGTCTTTTATTCATGTCTGCCCTCTTACTCCCTTCTAGTCCTCCACTCTACCACCAGATGTCCCCAGACTTTCTCTCTGCCCATCTTCCCTTTCAACTGGCTCTGATCAACCAATGTCATACTGCTGGATGCCATCTCTCTGTTGGTGTCAGACCATTGGACTTTAGCACTTAAAGCTATATTCCTCAAGCCAGTGTTCGATTTATTACCTGTTTGAACCCTTGCTTGCTTGTGAACTCTGATTTTTCTCATCTCTTTGGACTCGGCTGGCTCGGTTGGACTGCCCGCCCTCCTGCCTGGACTCATACCCTGACTCTGGTTCATCCCGTGTTTTTGGTTTACATGCTAGTACCTGTCTATCTCTTCATTTGTCTGTACTTCAGTCCTGGCAGAATAATACTTCTATGACAAAGCAATCTGGCCAACATGAATCCAGCAGAGAGTGTGGGCTGATAGGGAGCATGCTGGAGCATTTACAACATTTACAATTACAGATTTCTCAGGGCCCAGGAAAAGAATGGTATGATGGACAACATTGTTTTCTTCTCAGAGAATCGCTCTAGAGATAGAGTCATCTCTGCACATGCATCTGCTCCAGAGGTCAATACCTCGCCAGCTCAGAGCCAGTTTCTGTCTTTGCTCCTCCAGCCAACATCTCACCAACTCAAGGAACCACCATCCTAGTGGATGTCATGTCTGCTCTAGCTCCAGAGTCTGCCACATGAGCAGGTGCCACGCCAACTCCAGAGTTTGTCAGAGTTCGACAATCTGATGATGCCCAAGTCATCTCTCTGCCTTCCTGACCGCTGGTCACCACCTGTTGGCTCTGCTTCAAGCAGCCCCCTGAGGTTTAGCTCACCACCAGTTCTCCAATCTGTCCTGAATCCTAGTCTCCGGTTCCATGACCTCCTGCATGCCCTCCAGTGGGTCCTCCATGCTAATCAGGAGAGTTCTCACCGGCACTGCTGGCCTCTAGCTTGTCCTCTGCCTTCAAAACCTGCATTGCTAGTACAGTGTCTCTTAATTTGTCTGCATTTGAGTCCTGTTGGCATAGTGATTTTACAAAACATACAACAAAACATGATGTAACTATGTTTCTAGACTCTATAGTGATGTATAAATTATCATGAGCTTTCATTCACAGTTTATTTACTTCTGTTGCTGTTGTTGTTTTGTGGAATAATAATGGGATATTATCTGATATCACAAGCCTTAAAATTATTTGGATTTTTATTTATCTTGCTAGTCAATTCAATGAAACAGTTTTTAATTTAATATTTTGATTTTGACTTTAGTGTCATATAGATCTTGAACATGTTTCTGTGTGTACGTATGGGTGTGTGCTACCTCCTTGCCCGTGGCCTTCTGTGTCTTGACATGATGTGGTTGTGGGACTGAAGGTCCTCCATAAAAGCTAATCCTTTCAAGCAGCCTCCTCTGAGCATGAACTAGTAAAGGAGTTATGATCAGGGCATAACGTTCCCTGCAATACAAACAAACACAAATCATGATGATGAGCCAAACTATGGCAATGCTGGATCTAAAAAAAACAAAAAAACAACAGGCTTTTGAACACCAAACACTTTGTAATTTATTTTGGATCTCTTGCTTGTTTTTGCATGACAGGACTTGGTTGACTGGTCTTTCCTTAAGCCTGTTCATCTTTTCATTAATGTTACCTCCACAACCCATCTGTCTTCCTGTCTGTGATTTATGTTTATGCTCTTTACATTTTTTTATACAAATGATGATTTAATTTATTCATGTATATTATAAAGTTATTTGTACAGCCATGCTTTATACAAACAACAAATATTTTAATTCACCGTGTGTATGAGTTGTAAAGTAAGGCAAAGTGTGCCAGGCTTTCCCATTTGCCGCTGTCATGGAGCTGCTCTAGAGTGTGCAACACCAAGGTGCGGACCCAGCGCAGATCCACCTGGGTGCTGTCATCCAGCGGGGCTGAGAACTGGAGACTGGACTCTAGTTCTTCCTCAGTCACATCACTGTCATACAAACTCCACAGCTAAATGGGACAAAGACAAAGTGGTTTTATTTTTTATACTATACTAGAAAGGATGTTGTTTTTAAACAAGCAACTAGGTGGGTGTATATAGCTACCTGCAGTCTGTTTAACATGTCCATGATTAGGTCAATAGCCAGTATCAGTAGAGGGGTGAAGGTGATCTGCAGCTGTTCTGCTATGATGACAGAGGAAGGTTCAAGCTGAGCAGCCCCCTGTGCAAAGACAGCAATTCTGCAGCTTTGGTCCCACACAGTCTGACACACACACCGCAGAGTGGTCCAATGGCTGCCGCGATGGGCCAACACCTGGAACAGAGTAAAAATTCATACATAAATCCAAAGCCTAGATTTACATATATAATGTCAGCATTTATGTACTATACCAAACAAGTGTGAACATTACCATGGCCCTCCTGAGATGTAAGACAGCTTTGTTGAGTGAGTCAAGCACTAAGGTAATGTGTCTGTGCAACTCAGTCTGTTGTTCCACAGGTTGAGCAAAGTCTTCTTCCTCATCAAAACTGTCATCTGTGGCAGAGTCATCAACTTTGACTGCTAGAAGATGGAGACAAGACGAGACAAGTGATGAACTCAGACCCAGTGATAGTTTCTTCTTATTTTGCCATTTTCCTCACCTTCATTTTTTATCTGCTTTTTGTGCACAGTCACATAATCCCTGATGTTTGAATAAGAACAGTCTTGCTCTGAGACAAACTCGTGTTTAGAAGACTGCTGTCTTTGTGAGCTCCTCTGCACCAGAATACCAGAGTATGCCAAGGAGAAACACAAGGGATTCAATTGGCTGTATCTGAGCAAAGCATATAAAATACATAATAGTATGGGCATAAACACACATATATACAGGATATATAGAATAATGAATACTAATCACTAATCCTAACAATTCTGACAATAAATATTGCAATATCTCACTTCAAGTAAACTTGCTCATTTCTTTTTAACCTGTGCTGCAGGGGTCCTCCATGCTTGTCCAGGCTTTGGTAAAGCTGTGCTAAATGTGCCTGAGCCATGGTGTAATTAAGATGTGACTTCCACACTCTCTCCTCACTGCACATCTTCCTCAGCTGAAGCTGTTTCTTGTGGCGATGCACCACAGACGACAACATGGTTAACAGGTTCTCCACAGCCTGCATTTCCCTATACATGAAAACAAGTAAAGTGCATGTCATTTGGCAAGGTTGTTTCGTTAACCCACATACACAACTACTCACAAACACATAGATGAACTCACACTCATACTGTACCTGTTAGTTCTCACTGTCTGAAGCATGCTGTGTGGTATTTTCTGTTTTATCTTCTTTCTTGTATCATCATGAGTAGTTGTGTTCTTGTTCTGCACCAAGAAGCAGCATAAGGTATTTAATATTAAGACAAGACAGCCAACTACACATTTTAATTATCATTACATAATAAGATTAATAAGACTGGTTGTCTGTACAGTATGTGCAAATGTGAAGCAGAAAGGTAATACACTATTACTATACACACTCTCAAAACAAGCAAAGCAAGGTCAGAATGCAATGATGAGTATTTTTACCTGGGGCGGATCATTTCCTTTGAGAGCCTGAACACTACCCCTTCTGCTACTCTGATTGTTTGGATCCAAACCTTTTGTGAACAGTCCCATCACCTCATCACGCCTGACAAAGAGGGCACGATTTACATGCTGTCATATGTTCACCAATAATAATAATAAACTACACTAAGCTCCATAAATAAGTGGACACAATGATTTTTTTCAAATATTGCCAGAGAGGGGTATAGTGTAAGCACACCTGCAGAGAAATTCAAACATGCCTTGCCCCCACTTTAACACAAGGTCTGGATGGCCTTCTTCCATAGTTCTCTGGAGCAGCAGTGCTGCATACTCAAGAAAATATGGTTTCCGTCTGACCTTCATCACTGTTAAGGACACACAAATACACAGGTGTGAATGAACATTCATGAAAAGAACTATTTAGGTACTGTATGTGCTGCTTACGATCTTGATAAGCGTCCTTTAATGTGCTGCTGGAGATCAGGTCAAACAATATGGTGGGATCTTCACAGCCAGTCAGTGGGCGTGAAATTGCTAAAGAAATAAAGAAATATTCTCATTTTAACGCCTTTTTGTCTTTTTTTTAATTGTTGTATTGTTTGTCTTATTTTTATTTTTAAATACCGGTACTACATTAGTGCGCCACCAATGGCATTGTAGGGCCTTTTCCTATCATGCCGCTGTCCTTCACTGTTTAATTAGTTCCTAATTTACTTTGCAATTTTTATGCATTAGCATGGTGTATAGTATTATTATTATTGTTGTTATTTTTATTAGACATGGTTTTAATTTGATAAAAAAAACTATAAAGGTCATGCTATAAACAAAAATTACTTTTCAAATTCCAGATTTAATGAGACTGTTGTGTGTGTCTGTGTGTTACCATTGTCTGTGATTATAGCTGTTTCAGATCTGGTTCTTTTCTTGTTCTTTGCATGCAGTGCCTTCAGCTGAAGACTTAGTGTCCTTTCATTCTTGGTTGAAGTATGATCTAGTGTGTTAGACTACAAATACAACACATACAAACAGACAGAGAAACACACAAGTACTAGAACTGTGGAGCAAGACATATTATATATTAATTTACTTTCATGATAAACCATCAATTTAAGAGTGAGGATAAATCATAAAATAAATCTATTTAAAATCTTTATAAAAATCTAATTTAAATCTAATAATCTTTTCCAATATTTCTTTGACAAGCCTACTGATCAGCACCTCTGCTTCGTAGACCTCCTGGAGCAGCTTGCGACCACAGTCCATCACCACTGAAGCCACTTGATGCTCTCTGAGCATACGTAATGCCTGATCAGAAAGTATGAGAATATATTTTGTGTGGGCCTCCTAGCCAATAATCATTTGAGATACTGGTGAGAGGTCAGTCCAAATGTAAAACAAGTGACAGGTACACCATACAACATAGTGAAAAATATATAATTATGTTAAAGGTAGCAAAAGTAATTTTTGCAAACAATACACTGATCTGCTTTAGGGTGAGTGAATTACACTTGTTAAATGTGATAGAATTCTTGAAAAACTTCTATTGTTTGCACAGAAATAAACAGAACAAATGTAACATATTCACAAGTAGACATACCTTTGACAGGTAGTAGGTGATGCAGGCTATCATGTGCATTAATGATTCTAAAGTATTTCCAGTCCATTTTTGTTTGAGCAGACCTAAATTCTCCTCCAAAACTAGCAAGCATCGTTTAAGCACCTGAATCAGAACCCAGACACATGCATAGAATATGAATATTAAAATTATCAAAAGTAAAATATTATAGATGTGGTTATTGAATACCTGTACCACAGTGTCGCAAATGATCTGATGGAAAATTAGAGGAACCAAGAGGCCATAGCAGGTTACTACAGCTTGTATGGCAGCAGTACCATCATTTAACCACATCGCCAAGTCCATGGCCACCAACATTCGCTCACATTCTGCCAGTCTAGCTTCCTGCATATGCATACAATCACATAATATTTTTGTAGCTGTTCATTTAAAAAAATATATCCTGTTCACATAAATACAAAAAATAACATATATGCCAATGTGATCAAATCTTCAAATATACACATACTTCCCTACAACTGATACCTGTTCCCAGATAAAAGGTCCATTGTTGCTAAAGGAGTCATAATAGAGTGATCCCTGCTGAATGTTGATCTCTGTCTCTATGAAGATGGAAGTGAGGAACAACTGACACAGGTGAGGCGAGGACCGTCTTAGGGTCTTTTTATGTAGCCTTTAGCATTGTGAAAGGGAATAGAGTAGAATGAGATAAGAAAATGCTAATAAATACAGTTCCCTTAACTTCAACTGTGTGAAGGCACTATCCTCACCATGTGGCTGCAAGTCTTTCCTGTGTGCTGTGGGTCCCAGGATCAGGAAAGGTGTAGTGGCTCCATAGTTCCTTGCAAGCTCTCTTTGCTATGGCATACTGCACAGTTTGAAATGCCACCTAAAGGAAGAGTCAAAAAGACATGACGCATTTTTTAGCAAACAGTTTTCTGTGGGGTAAGGTGACAAACCAGTAGTAAATATATCGTATTATATAGTATTTGTTTGGACTAGTGTGTAGTGCACCTGAGCCAAGTGAGCCCATGCAGACAGCAGTGGCACAGGCATGGATGCCAGCAGTTGAAATGTTGTCTCCCCTATGGTGTTGCCTACTAGCTTGCCCTGGCTGTTGTAGGCTGCAACTGCAAATACATACTTCTGGTTGGGCACCAGCCCCTCCACCCTCAAAACACACTCACCAGATATTGTTGGTATCTGGAAATACACAAAGTCAGAACTAATACAACAAACGCCAGATAAGGCAAGATGACAACAATTGTGTCCCATTGCACAACACACATCCATCTTCTCCTTCAGGAAGAAATAAATTGTACCATATTTCCAGTTCCTGGCAAACTGCAGTCTCCAAGACGAACTTTCTTGTTAATGCCCTCAGCTTCACGGCCACAGAGCTGGTACCAGCACACCTGGAAAAAGAAATATGAAAGGTTGGACTGTGTGAATGAGTTGTGTTGGATTTCTTGCTACTTTCTACTAATTTATCAAAATTAACAATAAATCTCACTTGTCCCTCCAAGTTATAAGGTGCTGGGGCAAAGGTGAAGGAGTGGTCAGTGCGTGACAGTAAGATGGGAGGAGGCGGAGGGTTTTCTTCTTCCTCTGTCATCCCCTTGTCTATATTTACTTTTGTCTTTGGTGTGGTGGAGAAATACACTTTTCTCTCCTCTACCTCTGCTTTTTCTATCAGAGAGGAAGCCTCCTGGCAAATCCACACAAACAAGGTGAATATTCATTACACTTCATTTAAGCTCACCTGAACCACCGTCTTTCATTGACACAGAATGTACATATGTTACCTCTAGCAGACTCTTGGTTTTGCTGCTGTTATTTAATTCCATGTTGTTGTACATTAGCAAAGCCTTCTGCATCAGGAAAAGAGCTTTGGACACCTTGTTCTTCTTGATACGATTCAACAGTTCAGACTCTACAACTAGACACAATAAAAAGGTCTCAGGACAAGCCGCAATTTTGAGAATGTTATGATTTATTCACAGAGATATATTTTCTACAGGATATTCTTACTAAAGATTTTAACTAACAAGTCATGATTTGGTGCCAGGGATTTCAACTTCTCTTCATAAATTACCAAGTGCAGCATTAGGCAACAAAGTTTCTATCACTATAAAATTGTGTATGATTTCTGATATCTAATCTGCCTCTGTCCCTGCCTTCAGCCACTTTCTCACTTCTCCATTGCATTTTCAGATGTGCTATTTTTCATCAGTCCAATATACACTGCTCAAAAAAATGAACACTTTTTAATCAGAGTATAGTATCAAGCCAGTTAAACTTCTGGGATATTGATGTGGTCAGTTAAGTGGCAGAGGAGTTAATGAGTGTCAGCTGTTTTGGTGTTAATGAAATTAACAACAGGTGCACTAAAGGGGCAACGAGACGAACGCAAAAACAGGAATGGTTTTGCAGGTAGAGGTCACACTTTTTTCGCACCCCATCTTTTTCTGACTGCTTTTCAGTAGTTTTGCTTTTGACTAGGGTCAGTGTCACTACTAGTAGTATGAGGCGATACCTGGACCCTACAGAGGTTGCACAGACAGTCCAACTCCACCAGGATGGCACATCAATATGTACCATTGCCAGAAGGTTTGCTGTGTCTCCCAGCACAGTATCACGAGAATGGAAGAGATTCCAGTAGATAGGCAGTTACTCTAGGAGAGCTGGACAGGGCTGTCGAAGGTCCTTAACCCATCAGCAGGACCGGTATCTGCTCCTTTGTGCAAGAAGGAACAGGATGAGTACTGCCAGAGCCCTACAAAGTGACCTGTGGCATGAATGTCTCTGACCAAACCATTAGAAACAGACTTCATGAGGGTGGCCTGAGGGCCCAACGTCCTCTAGTGGGCCCTGTGCTCACTGCCCGGCACCGTTGAGCTCGGCTGGCATTTGCCAGAGAACACCAGAATTGTCAGGGCCAGCACTGGCGCCCTGTGCTTTGCACAGATGAGTGCAGGTTCACGTTATGCTGCCTGCATGATCGGTTTGGTAGTGGGTCAGTTGGTCTGGGGAGGCATATCCATAGAGGGACACACAGATCTGTACAGGATAAACGACGGCACTCTGACTGCCATTAGGTATCAGGATGTAATCCTTAGATCCATTGTTAGGCCTTTTGCTGATGCAGTGGGTCCTGGGTTCCTCCTGGTGCACAATAATACCAGGCCTCATGTGGCAAGAGTATGCAGGCAGTTCCTGGAGGATGAAACCATTGACTGGCCTCCACGCTCGCATGACCTAAATCTAATAGACGATCACTGGGACAACATGTTTAGGTCAATCCAATGCCACCAGGTTGCACCTCAGACTGTCCAGGAGCTCAGCGATGCCCTGGTCAGGATCTGGGTGGAGATACCCCAGGACACCATCCATCATCTCATAAGGAGCATGCCTCAACGTTGTCAGGCATGCATACAAGCACGTGTCGGCCATACAAACTACTGAGGAACATTCTGAGTTGCTGCAATGACATTTCAGCGAATTGGACTAGCCTGTCGCATCAGTTTTTCAGTTTAAATTTCTTCGTGACTTTGAATTAAGCCCTCGGTAGGTGGATAATTTTCATTTCCATGGCATCCTTTTGTTCATAACATTTTACCCATTCCATATCAGTATGGATATCCAGCATGATTTTTTTTTCCAATTGAGATCTGATGTGTTTTCAAAGTGTTCCTTTAATTTTTCGAGCAGTGTATGTTGTTGGATTTTACTTATGTCATCAGCTTCAAACTACTACCAGGCTACTCGCTACTTGTTTGACTGTAAGTGTTATTTAGCTTTCTAAAGCTAAACAGTCCTACTACCATATAGTCTGAACCTGTTGAATTCATAACTAACAGCACAGCTGTTTGTGTCTGCCTGTTAATGACTGTAGATTTTTTTGCCTGAACTATCTCCTTCTATGCCTATTCACTTTTTGGTTTTCATTAAAAGTCAGCGCCAAACCTGCCTGTCTACCTGTAACTGGGTCCACCATTTTGCACACACACAAACAGTGACACAAGTAAAAGGGAAAATGCTATTTAATTTTCAAACATCTCCACTTAGTAAATCTGTTTGTGTGACAGTGTGTCTTACCTGCATTCAGCTGCAGTAACTTAAGGGAAGCCCTGTGGTGGATGATGTCTAGCTCTAAATGGAGGTCTGTGGCCAGCAGAGGCAAACGTTGAAAGTGAGTGTCATGAAAGCCTTCAATATCTGACTTTGCTTTTGTGCCCACTTCTTTTTGATTCTGAATTATTTCATCCTCTTCATTTGCTTCTTCTGACAATATCAGAGTTGATGGCGTGAAGGGACAAAACTTCTGTCAGGAAAAGTGGAAATCTGCTTTTATTCCCAGTCTATGCTGATTTACTATCATCTAACATTGTCAGTATAATTTTCTCTGTATGTGCTACCATTCTACAGTCTTAAATTCCCAGTTCTTACAGATTCTCAAGTCCTCAAGACTTAAGGCTCCACCTGGCTTAGAATGGTATAGAATAAATAAATCACACACTGAACTTTTACATGGATTGTTGCCTACCAGCATGAAGGCAGAGTCAGTGACGGCTGAGCAGTCTTGAGGCATCACTGTACCTACACCCTTTGCCAAAGCTTTAAGACCCCTCTCCACCACCTCGCATTCTCTCTGAAGCAGCTCTGTACTTGAACTCTGTAAGTTCACACAAACACACACACACTGCAACGAAGTTTTGTCTGCAATATTTTTGCAAAACTGGTGTAATTTGTTCTTTAATCACACATATTCTTTAAAATATACAGAACTATCATTTGATACTATTAATAGAAAATCAATCAATTTCTCGTACCCCAAGAAGAGAGGAATAGCCAACACCATCGGCTTGACAAGCTGCTAGGCCTACGAAATAAGAATAATAATACAGCTGAAGTGTAATTTTGAAAACATGACATGTGCGCATATGTGTGTGACTGGGGTGGGACTTTACCTACAAAAAAATGCCAGAGATATTTTCTATAAAATGAGTTCAAGTAGAAATAATGCATGATTTCAGAAGTCCAACAGACTGAAACGGGGCAAATGGTAGAACCTAATTCCTCACCTTGACAATGTGAGAGTTCAGAGCATTCAGCTGCACTCTCTAGTTGGAAGGCCAACATGTGGATCATCTCTGCTGTCATTATGCAGTCAAAAATGGCCAGGTCACAGACAAAGGCAATGTCACACAGCACAGACAGGCACCACAGCCACTGCAAACATGTTCACCAAAAATACCGCATATAGATCAACAGAAATAGTGAAGTTAATTTCACTGAACATGTTTGATTCTGTCCAAATAAATGTTAGTATACTCAGTCTTAACCTAAAATCTGAATATGCAAAAAATCTATCTGTAAGTTTTAAGTAATGTTTACCATTTTAACTGCTCACCTTGTAATAATCTACCTTCTCAGTGTAATTTGTAAACTCTGGGGTTTCCCTCCACACCACCACCTTCACTTTACCCCAGAGAAATAACACAACATCCACAACCAGGTCCCCATCTGGCTGCACCTCCTATACAAACACACATAACATATAGATTAAAAAATGCTTCTTCTCTTTAATCTGACCGCTAACCCTTGGCAGATCAACCCCAACACACACACAAACTTACTGGAGCAGAGCCACAAACAGACTTGTGCAGGGTATCTACCAGGTCAAGGAACTCATCACTCATTGAGACAAAGGACTTATGTCTGTCTGTTGGAACATCAAACAACAAAATCACATTATAATTAAGAGATGAGCACCTTAGAAACGTCTCAAAGCATATTAAATAACATTTAATGACTGTAACTGCAATAGAATAAAAAAATGCAGTAACTAAATCTGATAACATCTTGGTAACACAGTAAAAGAGTAGTTATCTAATATATACCTTTTGAAACTAACAACAAGCACTCAAGGTAAAAAAGACAGGTAGCAGTTCAAGATCAATAATAATAATAATAATGGCAACAAATGAATTATGAGAACACTTTGTGGACAAAACAATATTTTATCAGTCAACTTATCTACATGAAGATTTAGAAGTCTAAGTGATCTGAATTGGTCCATAAGAGGCACAATATCACTGTTGCTACCGTCATTCATGTTGTTGTCTTTAGGGCGCCTCCTCTGGGAAGACAGTAGATTGTTGAAACTGTCAAGTAAAACAAGCTCCTGCTCTGCCCTCCTGAATGACTGACCTCCTACACCCTAACATAGAGAGACACAAAGAAATGCACACACTCAAGACCACAGAACACACATACTAAACTCTGAATGGAAACAAAGCACATAGATGAGAACCGAAAGAAATTAAATATATAAATTTTTTCTGAATAATGAGAATTAAAGTAGATTACTTGAGTGGTACTCACAGACAAAACCTGCAGCATCTCTCTGGTAAGTTCAGCGAATGCGTCCTGCTGCTTGTACTGAAACAACAGCTTAATGAATCTCACCGCAGACATGACGGTTACTTTGTTTTCTCCTACCAAAACAAGATATCACATTACTTCACACTCATTTCCAAATCACTGCACAGGACAAACACACTGCAATGCACAATAAAGTGCTTGACTGCAATGTGACTCCTCTTTACACTCTGCAGTCAAGCACTTTACTGAAGAAAAAACAATCAACTAACCTGCAATGGCTAAATCTTTTAAAGTGGATGTTGGTGTCACTGCACTAAGGGAGGTGGATGAGTTGTCATCACACCTTTGCTCACTGGTAGTTCCTACACCTAAACACACAGAACATGCACACATACTGTATTACTCACATTATTTCTCCTTTTACTACAATCAATGTAGAGTGTTATTCTGCTGTGTTTCTTTCACTAACCAGATAATATACTAATGCCAGCAGACAGGAGTTCCAGAATCACCTCCTGCAGCTCTGGTTCATCTGGCATCTTTGTTTTCAGTGGGTGTTTGGTGCCATCCCAAAGTGCTTCTAAGATGCCAAAGAAATGTGCTGCGCTGCTGTCAAATAGGCTCATTAGCATGCGCTCTGTTGTAGTATGAGGCCATGGCACCTACATACAAGCAAATATACAATTTCAAGTAATGTAAGAACAAAATTAGTGAGAAAAAAACCTGAGCTAAAGAGAAATTGCAACATAGTTTTTATGTAATCATTAAACAGGAGTTAAGTTATTTTCAGTGTAGTACGTCTACAACACTAATTATGTCCAAACAATGAATATGATACGATATAGGAGCATGACACTATATTATTACAGTTTGTATCTCTTTGAGGGTGCTTTTGGGTTTGACTCTAAAGATGGTTTTAGGTCTCTTTCTGGTCTCAAACACCGCCCGCTTGAACACCATGGCACCTAGCTGAAAAAAAAAGATCAGAGTCACCTTTATTTTGATCAGTCAAATGAGAGCAGTTCATACTTGTTCACAACGCAACAATCTGCATCTGTACTAATACATACAGTGGTGGCCATCTAATGGTGAACCTAATCTTAGTGAACCTGCCATAATCCTATCCATCAGATGTTTCCATTGAGAGATTGTATGAATGCAGATATACTTTTTATTCTACATGACTTGAGAAATATAAAATGTGACTACTGTATACATGTACTATATGTTGATTGCATTCCTCTTCCTCTGCAGTCTGTGAAATACACTATTGCTGGGAGGTTTGAATGATCACTACTCTCCAGTATTTTAACAAAGTAACAGTATTAGGAGTGTATCTTGATGTACCTTGATAGAGGCTTCTTTGTAAGCCCTCTGAGTTTCGCTGGTGGCAGGAACATCACTCTGCTCCTCCAGCTTCGCCAGCTCATTGATCTTTCCAAGTGCTCTCCTGGCAAATTCCTAAAAGCATTTGGAGGCAAACAATCCCAAACAATAAGAAAACAATATGACTTTCAGAACAATTAAGGAATTCAATGCAAACATTTTTATATGAATTAAATTTCACACAATATTTATATAAATGTCCATATCACATAATAAACATTTATGTATTTTATTTTTATAGCTTGTAAGCATGTGGAATAGATTTTAAGCAATGTCTGGAACAGTAATATTTTTATTGGGCAGATATATAAACACCAAAAGATAATCTCAGACCAAGAATCAGTAACAACTTGTATTCACAACCTAATATATGTGAAAATTCTGTTGACAATGGAGGTTTGTCTGTTTGTAGGTGTCTGGATGCAGGTAATGTGTGCTTCACCTCTGCCTGCACTGCATCCTGGTTGTCATAGTAACAGTGGCAGACAGCACAGTACAGTGTGACAATCCACGGCAGATACTTAGCAGTCATGAGAGTGATGGATAGCTCTAAACTGATGCTTGCCCACAGAAGGTACTCCAGCGCCTGAACAGAATCATTAATGGTGGCATAAAGGATCACAAAGACATATATGTATATTTATGTATATTACAATTCGCACAAATTTCTGGCTGTATCACATCAATCCTTAAGTAAAAGAACAACCCATAGTAATGGATGACGCAGTTGAGGAGTTGCACATTGTCTTTCTTAGTCAGGGGTAAGAGGGAAAAGAGTCAGAAAAAAGTGTTTTGCAGACCTCCTAAGTCTTATAAAATTGAATTCCAGTCAGATTGACAAACTGTGTTAAATCACTGTATCATTTGTCAGTCTCATCCATCTCATCATTTCCTTTAGAATACATCAGATATAACAAAAGAAAAGTGCTTTGGAACATCAACAGTCTGATTTGACTTGCATCAAGAAATACTGTAGTATAAATACTATAGAAAAAATTGTACCTGTGCACTGCAATTCATTGCCATCAGGTAACGGCAGATAGTGTATATATGTAATGAACCTGGATAAAATGAGGACAAAAAAGAAAAAAGCATGTTACAGAACAGATTAACTATAATTGTGCAGATCATATGCATATATAATTTCACAAAATGTTCTTCACAAACAGTGGATAAGACCAGGGCATTTGAAACCTCACATGCTCACACTCTTCATGTTTGAACTCTAGTTCTTCCTAAATTACAATCCATGACATGCAAATACTGAAATGGCAAGCTGAGTAATGGCAACTGGACTTCTTTCTTGTTAGGTTGAAACATTTCACTAATCATCCAAGTAGCTTCATTATTCTGAGGGAAGTTGGTAGAGACCACAATTCACACCTTCACCAGGTTGGCCACACTTAAGGACCAACTTAATGGGGAAAGGAAGGGGTTCACAGAGGTGTGAGTGTTACATCTGCCCACACTCGTCCCCTTACTTTGTTTCACTTAACAAGCTTATTCAGGGCATATATTTGTGAAGACTCTCAGTCATCCAGGTCACCACTTCACCACTGCCAAGTGAAAGTAACCTCAAGGATAAATTTGTGGTCTCTACCAACTTCCTTCAGACTGATTAAGCTACTTGGATGAATAGTGAAACGTTTCAACCTAACAAGAAAGAAGTTGAGTTGCCATGACTCAACTTCTAGACTGGACAAAATTATGTAAGTTGTACTATTATACCATTATATAAGTGCCAACAGAGGTGCTCATGTTGCTGAAAAGCCTGCATCATGATCCTGATGAAGTTCAGCACACGCAGCAGGTTACAGAGTCCATTCTGGCTTAGGACACTGTGCCTTTTCTCCTGCTCAAATACACACAGGGCACAGCCCTGCATTGCACGGATCTACACACACAAATATATATACAGCAGATACTTTATATCAGGAATTAGGTGCAAACATCTAAAAAAATTGAACAGTCAAATGTATCATACACAGAGACAAACTACACACATTCAATCCCGCAGTCTACCTTCATGGCAAAGGTGTCTTGGTCTGCATCAAAACCTTCAGAAAAGAAGCAGGTCATGAAGTGGTCCACATCTGTGATATCAGTTATTTTCACTGAGGTGAACTGCTGCAGGTGAAGACTGTAGCCATGCCAAAGAGCCAGCTGGTACAACTGCATACAAAAAGAAAAAAGAAGATGTAACTGTTAATGTGTGCTGTCCAGAAGACACTCTGGCCGACTGCTGTAGTCAGACAGCAATTCACTGATGAATTCTAACAAAATCATAGAGACAAGCTGTTGCAGAGGATACTGAAGGAAAGGTTTTTAATTTAGAATGAACCAGGCCATGCACAGGTCCAACAACTAATAGCACATCTCTTTTATATCTCAAGAATGCTTAAATTCATCACATTAAAAAATAAATTAACACAAATTATGAATGACAATATTTGGGAGATCAATTTCACTGAATAATATTCTAGTAAGCATATTGTGCACAGCAACCAACTGACTTACACTGCTCTGATTATGTTAACTTGTAAAGTTATGTAATCAGGATTAGTCTTTGATGAAATGCATTTGAACAAGAAATCCATCCTGTGGAAACTAAATATTAGCAGGTAAGATATAGGCTACTTGTACTTACCTTCATCTCAAAGAGAAAATCTGCAGTCTGCAACATGCGCTCCCAGTACAAGTTTGAAGGCAGTCGAGGTTTGTACTTAATCCATAACTCCACCAGGATTTTACTCCTGTAGATTGAAAATTTAATTTAAAACACACTTAAGTTAAAACTGACATTGTAACAAAACTGGAGATAGGACACTATAATATGGCTGATTCACTATATAGTTTATTGTAAATTAATTTCAACGCTAGAGAAACTGTTCCATGGGCTGAGTATATCTATCAAATAGCAAGCACTCTTTGCAACTGACTGAATAACTACATTAAATAGTTCAGTAAACTTTTTTCTGACTTTGCTTGTACATTGTGCTGTTATATTGGCTTGTATTATTATATGACTATTGCTAGTGCATCAATGCAAAAGCAGGATTTTTCTGTTGCAATTTGTTGTGAAGTGGCTAAATTTAAGTATTTATTCTATTTTTAGGACTGCTGCTAATGATTACTTCTTACTATAGATAAGATACAGTGAAGAACATAAGTATTTGAACACCCTGCGATTTTG
>JAUBNQ010000006.1:9836248-9864457 GCA_032353495.1 Ctenopoma kingsleyae
ATATATATGATATATATATATATATATATTCTATTCATACGTCTATCAGTGACCACCAGGTTACCCCGCACGTACAGTACTTACACAAAAACCTCTATTAACTCTTTTTACAATGTCAGCGAACACAATTAAACTATCAAGCAGAGGTTTGCTAAATCAGAGGTCAGATAAAAACACGACTATGTTTAAAGAAGAACTGTACTTTTATGAAAGTAGTAATAACACATTCTTTCCTCTTGAAAATGTTAAATATTCATAAATATTCCTTGGCGTTCCTGAATTCAAACTGTTTTTAAGCTGCCTTTTGTACCCTGCATTGACTTTGTTGGTTAGTCATTTAAAGTCTTAGTCTGTCTAAATGACATCTCTTTGTCCTTAAATTTAAATCGGACAATTATGCAACCCACAATTTGCTGATGATAAAAACCCTATTGGATGTCTCTCTGGCAAAGCCTTGACAAATACAACTGATGTGTTAGTAGACTTGTAAACATTACAACACACTAACACTCAAGACAAGTGTGAAAGGCACTAAATGATTGATTAAAGGTTTCAGTGCTTGCAGATACCATGAATTTACTGCAGTTCTACACTGGAGAGTAGAGTGGGAGAATGAAGCTAAGACTGAAAGAAATGTGTTGGGCACAATTCACAGCTGTAGCAGTATGGAGTTCATATTTTTCATCTGAGCTCACAGCAAAATGATACGCGCCTAGAGTATCACCTAATACTGTCCCATACAAACTCATCAGTTCCCATTCAATCACACTTCCACTCGGCTCACAAACCTAAAGCTTCTGGCACTCAAAGCCCAGCAGGCTAATGCTCTGGCAGCTATTCCTCAAACAAACTCACACACCAGGCGGGGGTATTTCCTGGGACATGAGCGTGGAGGCATCAGCAGTAGTCTGAGCCAGTGTCACCTCATGACCAGGAGAAGAGAGAGACAGAGACACAGAATTAGAGAGAGGGGATAGAGAGACAACCAGTCACAGTTAGACAGATGAAACAATGAAGGCAATGGAGGGATAAACAGTTGACATCATTGTTACCAAAAGATCAGCCCGTTGGCAGAGTCACTATGCAAGTGTGTATGGGAGGTTTTGGAGGGGAAGGGGGTACAAAGGACATGAACAGAGGCAGAGCCTAGATGGGATGGGACAGAAAGGCCTATAAATGCAGTGCAGAAGAGCACCGCAGCACCCATCTCAAACCAAGAGTCTCCCTCATACCCACAGTTTTTTTCTTCACTCCTGGAATCTCATCATGGATATTCCCATCCACTATCCCTGGTACCGTCGGGCCTTCCCACATCGACTCCCTGACCTCTCCGTGGCAGAACCTCTCACCGACTGGCCCCTAATGTGGCCCTTCTCCTGGTCTTTCCCCTGGATACGCCCTTTTTTCACACGCTGGTTCAACTGGCCTGACAATGGGTACAGTGAGGTAAAGTAAATTGACAGTAAATTCAATGTGTCCTTAAAGTAATCGAACTGTCCCATGTGAAACCACAGCTTATAAAATCAGTGATAATAACTAATGTACAATCATGTAATATGCAGAATAATGCAACAGAGTATTGGATGCACTAAAATGAACAGAAATCTTCAGTGACATTTGTATTGATGATCTTACATTGCTTAGTAAAACATGCCACTGGGCCGTATCTTCTTCTACCGATGCCAGAATCTGTAGAATTTAGAAGTATGAGTCTTGCACTGTGATGACAATAACAAGTGATTGTCTGTTTTTATGTGCAGCTTACTTATTTCTCATTACTCGCTCCTAACTGCTGTACTGTCTGTATAGATGCGCATGGAAAGGGATCGCTTCGTCATTTATCTGGATGTGAAACATTTCTCCCCTGATGAGCTGTCTGTTAATGTCAGCGACGAGTTCATCACAATACATGCAAAACATGAAGACAGACAGGTTAGATGAATTAGAGAGATCTGCAGAAATTGGATTTGGTGACACTTTACTGATATGCCTGATTCTGTTTCCAGGACGATCACGGCTTTGTGTCAAGAGAGTTCCTGAGAAAATACAGGCTTCCTGCCGGTGTCTCAGGTGCAGATGTCACCTCCAGTCTGTCATCTGATGGTGTGTTGACAATCACTGCACCTCGGTCCTCTCCTGGCCTCGAGCGCAGTATTCCTATTTCCTGTGAAGATGGAACACAGAAACAGAAAATGTAGAACAGAGACTAACACTCCTGACACCCTTTTCACTGCTAACCCCAAGTGCTACTTGTTATTACACTTAACTTGTTAACCTGTTTTGTTGGCAGTTCAGTACACACATAGGTGGGGCATAAATCTCTCGATGTTTATATCTAACCCCAAAGGCACTGTTATCCTGATGTCTCAGCAAGACACCGGTGATTTAAAATCCAAAGCTAATATGTTAAGTCTGTCTCTTTGGGGGCACATTTACCTTTTTCACAGGCAAAGTGAAGAGCTGCAGGATAATGAACTCCTGAGAGTCCATTTTTCTATCAGAAGCCAGAATCAATTTGTTCAAATTATTCACGCTGCCATGTGTGTAAAAGGAACAGTAAGATAATGTAATCTGAGGGCATACTTTTCCATTTCAGTGTTATATAATGTGTTTATTGGCCCTCCCCTTGACATAGGTGAACCCAAACTAGCTCGCACATAATCAATTTAAGACGTAAATTTTCCACATGATGACAGACTAAAATGGTTCAACTGAGTTTTATCTGCAGTAAACTGTACTGTCTGGGTGGGTATGAGTAGGTGACAACTGTACTTTATTTTTTGAGAATGGTGTTGGTTTCTGTATGTGTGGGTAGAAGGGTGTTCTCTGGAGGCATATGCAGTCATTTTCAGCTTGTTCAGCTAAAAAGCCACCAAGGACTTGGGACCAGGTCTATATTCTGTTGAGAGGAAGAAAGAGGGTGAATGAGTAGAAGGGAAAGTAGTGGGTGGGGGAGGAACTGATACTTGGAGATGGACAGCTTTTATCACAGGGCTCCTTTTCTGCTGGGGAGCATGGCCTCTGAGCTGCTAGGGATAGTGTGAGTATGCGTGTAAGAGGGAGTGCATATGTGCTTGTAGATATATAGAAGGCATATTAACACAAAATACATCAAATAGAATAAATGTTGAAACTCACTGGCCTGCTGTGTTTTTTTTTTGTTTTTTTTTTTACAGATGAAGTGTTTCTGTTTTCAGAAGAACTTCACACATCAAATAGAGAACATCTGAAGTGAACCTTTTTGGGCACTTAAAAATATTATGCATCAAGGTTTTTATTTGTTTTGGTCCATATAGTACATATAGACATCATATTAATCATTCAGTCAAAATATGTTTAACAGGCTTATTAAAGTGAAGAAATAACATAAAAAATAAAAAGCAGGTTTAATTGTTATGTCCAGATGTTGGGAATTTTAAAATATATTATTTTCCCACCTTAAAATGTATTGTAATTCTAACAGAAAACATACTAACAAAGTAGCTTTAACACCACCATTGCTATTTTATATAATACTGTAGTAGTACATGTAAAACCAAAGGATTTCAATACAAAGCAAAAAGCAGCAATTATTCTTGTTTCAGCACTTTAAAATCCTAATATGATCATATTCTACATTTTTCGTTGATATACAGGGCTGCATGCTGCCCTCAATTCCTGGAAATGCAGACTATCAGTATTTTGGATATACATATATATGCTGTCAACAATGTTATCTCATAATGTAGCTGAGATGAGGATTTGTCTTTTTCTTGTTGTTCCTTTTGTTGATCAAGGCAACATCAGTAACAGTAGAAGTCCCATTTCTGGAAATAAGAGGAGTAGTAGGATTAGGAGAAAGCAGCACAAAATGCATATATGGTAGCAGATGTGTGTGTTCACCTACAGTAGTTTGAACTTCAGTGCTGGCTGGCAAAAGTGGATGTGTCTCTTCCACTACGCTGCTGGGGAAATGGCCAATACGAGCTTCCTGTTGTCCGTAGTAGGAGTCTTGTACCTGCAAACAGGTAATACATAACTTTTGAGATGTGAATATTATAAGCTGTACATTTATATTTCATCTTATTGTGAGCTTTTAAGGACCCTTGGATAAGATCCATGTAAAAACAATTATTATGATTGGCTCCCAATCACAGTTTACTCACACTGCCAGCCCAGAAGAGATTCCCTCTGTCTTTTAGCATTGCATAAACATAGACAAGCTGCCCCTGTCTGATGGGGATGAACCTGCAGTCTCCAGGGTAGTAGTCCTGCAGTGCACGAGCTATTAAAATAGGATCTGTGTGGATAATAGAAGGAAGAGAGGTATTATCATTTCAATCCAACATTGTTATCACAGCAGCCACAGTTAGCAGTAAAAACAAGCTGGTGAGTATGCTACTTACGGCTGCATTCAGAGTCAGCGCAGAGTTTCTTGTCAGAGAGTTTAGGCATCTGTCTTCCAGCTTCAGAGGTTGGCACCAAAAGCCATAGCGAAAGAGCCAGCCAGAGTTTGCAAGACATATCTGTATGTGAACTCACCTACTGACCCAGTGTTCTTACTTTATGCTTGGTGAATGTCTTGTGAGCTGTTTGTTGCCCTTTGTTGTCTTGTTGCATCTAAGAAAGAGGTGTGGCGATGGCAGTCCCACTTTCTACTCTCCCTACCCCCTACCTCATACACGAGCACACACAGAGCTCCTTTTCAAACCCGTAGAGCGGGTAAACAGGATGGGGGGTGAGGAGGAGGAGGGCCAGATTGGACAGACCCCTGTTTGTGCCCCGACCTTCCCCTCTCTGCATTTCTCACAGAGTCAATCCTACTCAAACAGAACAGTGTTTTTAACATATTCTTCAGTGTGTGTGTGTGTGTATGTGTTAACCTGGGTTTTCCCTAATTTATTCAGCCACACGTCAAATCAGCATTTTTACTGCACACCGCTGTTCACATCTTCCTTGTTGTGCCTCTCTCACTATACTCCTCCCTCTGTGTGTGCTCTTTACCCTTTTAACTCAGGGGGTGGAGCCACCATTTACATATTGTGTGTTTCCACTGCCAAGGAAACCAGCTGAGTCTGTCTAGTGCAAACACTCCCAAACACACACGCACACACACACACACAGAGATGCACAAACACACCCACATAGCCTCACCAAACAGGAAGAATATACCTGTTTGGTGCGAGTTGGCTGGGAACTGTCAGGTAAGACAGACTTCATTTTTGCTCTTTCAGAGTTAAAACAGATTTAGTCAGTTGTCATGATGAAAGAAAATAATGTTAAAGTAAGAATGAGTTCAGTACTTTGCTTTTAAATGGTTTTAAATGTGATGACAGTGTGGTTTCATGGTAGTGACAGGTGTTAACAGGTGGCAGGGGAGACAGATGTCAGAGGGAAACTATATTGTTACCAAATTTAGTTTATATAGACAGAATTCAAATGGACATGATTGGACTGTAATTAACAATATGTGGTAGCAGCCTCTTATTAAGCTTTATTTATTGTTAGGTCCTACCAGGTGGACAAGCGTGGTGGCTTTTCAACATCTTGTTGTACTTATATGAAATAGCTTAACAAAATACCCTAAGGGAGAGGATCAGAACAAAAAAGTGGAGGTGGTATTTCGGTCAGCGTAACAAAATCACCTGTCAGACAAAAGACCTCCTTAAAGGCGATGTCAGATTACATTACTAGAAAACAACTTGTCTTACACTCACTCAAGTAATTGTATATGTCATATTTCATAGGTAAGCTTAATAAATCAGCTGTTATTGAAGGTGTTTTCCTGCCCACAGTTATCTGTGAAGAACAGGGGATTTGAATGATGCCAGTACTACGGACATTAGTACCACAGTGAAGAACAAGTTTGGTGGAGACATACTGGATTACGAAACTGAGCCTTCGGACCTCTGCAGACTAGACCATCAAGAAACTGAAAAGGATTCCTGATTTAACAAAAAGTGTTTATGGCTGTCCACTTGCTATCTGTATGAGTGTGGATTACAAGATGGGAACAGTGGTGTCTTTCTAACTGAGTCCTACTATACAAAACTGCAACTTGAACAATGTTCACACCCAGGACAAACAGTCTTCCCTCCCCCAGCCTGGAGGATTCATTCTTCCCTCTCTCCTCATCCTCCTCAGTCTCTCTGTCTTTAGCTATTCCTTCATCCATATCCTCTCCTGGTAGCATTGACAGTGGAGGAGGGATAGAGACAGATCTTTTACTTGCTGCAGAGCTGGGACAGGCTTTACTGGAAAAAAATGAGGAGCTGGCTTCCTCTCTGGAGCAGAGGGAGAGGGAGGTGGAGGTAAGGATAAAGCCATGTGAACAGTGTGATAACTGGGTCTTCACCAAATGAACTTTTTTAATACTACTAAAAACAATAGGGATGTGGGAACAAAATTACCACTAAAACATTCACTGCAGTGCAATCATTATACTGTAAATGTGGAAAGATGTGGAAAGCAAGTCTGGTGCATCAGTATAATTGAGACTTGATGGAGCATTACAACATTACTGTGGAAATATTAAAGAAATTAACAAAGTTAGAAAGTACAGAAAGCAGTTCATGGCTGAATAAATGTACCTGTATTTGGATATTATTATTTCTTCAGTAAAAATAGGTTAAGCCTTTTTAATTAAGGCAGTTTATGGTGTGTTTAATGTCTCAGGCTTTACAGCAGGAGAAGCATGTTCTTCAGAGGAAGCTGGAGATGAATGAACTGGCATCTGGGCAAAAAGAGGCAGAGCTGACTGCAGATCTAGCTGCCTTGAGGGCTGAGCTGGAACGACATCAGAGCCAGGGGCAAGAGCGGCTAAGAGATGAGAGCGAACAGCTGACTCAGTTAGCCAATCATAACCAACGCTTGGTGGAGCAGCTAGCAGAGGTTAGTTCACGTCACCAGATTAAAATCTGTGTTTAGATGCCACTCACCCACCAAAGAAAACATCATGATGATGCTTCTACAATGAACAGAATGTGGTGTCATGTCATAGTCACAGGAACTATGCAGACGAGCAGGTTTAGGGAGGTTCATGTCTTGAACAATAGTCTTTCTCAATGTTTTTTATCTCCCTCCCATCTAGGCTGTAACACTGGAACACTCCCTGAGGACTGAACTCCGCTGCCTCAGAGAAGAGATGGAAGAATCATCATTTAGCCGAAACATCAGCCTCACGCAGTTAGAGAATATACAAGCAGAGGTATACTTACTTACACCAGTCACTTCTTAATGTTTGGCAGAGAAGAAAATCAATACCAAAGAAACTGGTACAGCTACTGTATAGTGTGACAGTGATATGCTATCTTGAATGCTGCGGGATAGTAAATCATACACAAACAGCTCTGATTTTCAACATGAGAGTAAGGAGCTGTGTTGAGTCTTGCGGTGCAAATCTTTTAGGTCTTTATGTGCTGGATTTCAGTTCCAGAGCTATGTTCGTGTAGATGAACCCAATTAAAGAATTATTGCCTAATAAATCAAGGTGTGTTGGTGTGTTGGTGTCTAATATTCTTATTCTTTTGGAATTTTTACCTAGTCGAAACACTGAGAAATAAATGTTTCTGTTTTAAAGTCTCATGTTAGGTCAAGTCTTTTAGGAGTGAAGACTCAGATACTGTGAAGTGAAAAAGAAATCAAATCTCGAGTCTACTTTTGGTGGCTTGGCTCTGACTTCAGTCTGCAGCACTGCTGCTTTTTTTTTTAGATTTAACATTTTCAGGGCCACGGCTATTAATATTTCAAAGCAGCAAAAAGTTATGTTATGAAGATATCTGCAAAGTAAAATAATAAAATTAGTATAGTCTAAGCATCTTTCTCTCCTTTGCATATAGAACAGGGTTTTGCTGGGTCGACTGTCGCACATGGAGGTACGACTAAAAGCTTCACAGGAGGACACCGATAAACTCCGCATGGAAAGAGAAGCACTACGAGAAAGAGCATCAGAACTCCAGATCAAACTGAGAGAGAAAGAAGCAGAGGTGAGTGTCAGTGATGAAATGGAGTGGTATGTAAGATGAAGTGTGGCAATGATGAAACCTGACAAACAGCAAGAGAATTATGACTGCGGCTGAAGATATTACTCATCACTATTTTCCACTAAATCACAAACATGACTACTTTGAAGCTCTTAATCTGTGTGTGTGTTTGTGTCTGCCTCTTACTTTGTGTGTGTGTGTTTGTGTGTATTCATGTAGATAGAACAGGAGCAGGGAGTGGTGTTTGAGTTGCGTACTTTAAATCGCTCTCTCCAGCAAAAAGCTTTAAACATGGGAGAAGAGAGCATCCTGGACTGTACTCACACACAACCTTTGTCTCTGCTTAGTGAAATACAGCAATCACAGGTACACATGGAAACAGATACACAACACACAGAGTAACTACACTAACTGGTGCACAATAGCTAACTTTTGATAATGTATACTAATTCTGAACCTGTACTGACATTTGCAACCTCTCTGTAGCCAAACTTGCTTTCAACTAATACATATTTTGACCTTACTGACTTTTCGATCTGTTGCGTTGTTAAGTACATCCCTCTATATATAACCAGGCTAAAGAGGCTCTTCTAGCTCACTCCACAGTGCTGCAAGCGAGAGATGAAGAGATACAGGCACTGAAAGAAGAGGTCTGTTGAACTGTTGAACATTTTTCACAAACACAATTTATAAATTTGATGTAAAAATACCGTGATTTACTTGGTTGGCTTACTGGATTATTTGTCTGATTTGTTGATTTCACTCTTTGCAGCTGAAATCTCGACAGGAAGAGCTAGAGTCTTTGAGGAGGGAAATCACACCATTTAGAAGCAGTCCTGGAAAGCCAAGCTACAGGTAATGGTACACAACAACACATTTGTGGATTTTAATGTTGAACCCAGTTTCATACTGTATATTTTGCTAATTTCCATATATACTGGATGTACAGTTCCCTAGAAAGTGAATTGGCCACGGTGCGTCAGGAGAAAGAATCATTAACACAACAGCTTCTCAACACCATCCAACACAAGGTGGCGCTATCTCAAGAGCTGGATGCCTGGCAGGTGAGTCTGTGTGCAAGGATATAAAATTCAAAAGAATGTTTTTTGGTAACAAATTTAAAACACTGGTAGTGTGCAGGTAGTTTTTTTTCACCTGAACCTTTCATCTTGTTGCAGGAGGACATGCGTTTGGTGATTAATCACCAGGTGCAGCAAAAAGAGGAGGAGAGACAGAGGGCAAAAGAGAGAGAGAGCACAGGATTCCAAAGAAGCAAGTCTTTGAAAGTGAAGGGAGAAGCAGGGAAAGGATTTTTCTCTTTTTTCAAGGAGAAAAAATAGCATTGAGCAGGAAAATTCACGAGGCTTCTGCCTAAATCAATAGAATATAAGCCTTTATCTTTGCCACTGTGAGCTTATGCTGCCACACACACTGTAACGTTATCACAAATGAAATGTTTACAGACCTCATATTTGATTATATTTAAATATATTTGTATATATATGACTGTACTGTAACAGTATATTAGTATTTCAGTTTTTAGGACTTTGCATTAAAACGTCAAAGCCACCAACAAGTCTATGGTTGTCTAAGTCTATGGTGTATGGTTGTTTTTCGCCACAGTATCTTAAAGCTGCACTTTTTAAAAAGTATGTTGTCCCTTTGAGTGTTCAGAGAGAGTATTACAGGCAGAACAGTGTAGATTTGCAAAAGAAATTAGCTGCTAAAGGTTCCCATATTCATTCTCATTTAGGATAAGTTTTAACAATGAGCTAAAGATGACTAATAAGCATCTAGGTGCTAAGGGGAACACCAGAAACATTGTTAGGTGATCATTTTCTCTTGATTTGTCTCTATGAGTGAACTCTTATGCAGTCATTTGATCCACCATTAATACCATACAAATTTTAAAGGTTAATAAAAAAGAACAATAACTATGATAGAAATAACATCTTTAATAAATTAAGTCCAAAAAGACAGTCATCCTGTACCATCTTATTCAATGCTTATACTACATAATATATAAATAATACATATGCAACATTTCATATGTTAAACTGGAAATGCCCAGAAGCAGTGTGAGTAGTGCAGGTTGCATACAAGTCAGTTTTTCCACATCTATATACATACAGTACAGTCCTGGCTCAGCAGAGTCAGTGCATTGCCACTTACACACCTCAACCCTATATTTTCCCTGTAGTCTGTAATGTGGCAATGATTAGAGCAGCAGCAGCTCCAAAGGATTTGGGAGACAGATACCATAAAGTTTTGCATTGGTGGGCTAAGCTGTTTGCACAAATGTTAAACAATGGCTGCCTGGAAGATGGAAAATCACATATTCTTTTTTAGAAATGGTTGGCAGAAAGGTCAGATACATAAATCTAATTAACTGGTGAAAACTGAATAAACAATGCAATCTTTCAATACAATCTATATACATACATCTTCTTTATGACTACTACAGTATAAAATTTTGTTGATTTTCAGTTTCCACAATAAAATGCCTCTTATAATTTGTTTCCAGTGTTTACAAGGTGATGCACAGTCTGGTTTCAGGGCGTCACCAACTTACCTCAAGTCTGATATGCTGAGCCCCTAAAAATGTTAATCCAACCTGCCTGTGTAATCCTACTGTCACACAGTGAGAATACATCACCTCCATTTTAAGAGGTAGGTTGCAAGATGAGATGCATCGATTTAAAGAAACATTTTGGGCTTCAACACCCCAAATAATCCATGAAGATCAGGTCGTTGTGTGGCTTCTGAAACAAGTCTCTGGATCTGGATGTTATCATGACTATGAGTCTTGATGCCGTGCTGTAATAGTTATCCCACGTTGACACCTAGGCCCACTTGCAGCTTGTCACCTTTGTGATTTACAAAGGCACCCATAATCAGCGTGGCAGGGAGTGGGGTCAGACGCTTCTCCAACACGCCTCCTATTATACACCGGCTGTTTATCATACCTGGATGCACACACATGAAGAGGTCTTGTATATTGTATTTTTTTCTTCCTGTTTATTTATGTTGCATATGACATGTAACTGAAAACTACAGATAGGAATTTACCTCGAAACACCATGTTGGCCTCGGGTAGTTCCATCTGGTATCCAAAAGAGGTTGTGGTCTCCTGCGTCCTGGTACTGGCTTCAAACTCCACTCCAACTTGGATCTAGTGAAAAATGCACACATGCATTTTTGCAATATTCAGCACAAGTAAATGTTGTGTTTATACAGTAGGGAGGCGTTTGCTGTACCTGTTTGTTGGCTCTGTGATAGTAGCTAGCATGCGCACCTCCTTTTCCAGCATTCAGGGTTGCCACCCAGTTAGGTCCTGAATGAGAAAATGTGAAAAGAGGCTGATAAATCAACCAAAACATAGCAGAAAATATGCCAGCTAAATTAAATGAGATGTTTCAAGTGGATTCACAAATAAAAACTAAATCTCACTTGAGTACTGTCCAGCTAAAGTAAGAATTCCTCCTTCCTCTGCTCTTCCCCGATGGTAGACCAATTCCCCTCCTAACACAAGTCCAGAAGAGACACTCTGCAGGAAGTGTGCTACAAGAATAACTGTTCAAGAGAAACACACAGACACATAACAGATTACTAATTTATCAGTTATCCAGTAAAACCCCATGCAGAAAAAAATAAGATGGAAGATATCAGCATAAAAACTAATACAGTATGGTCAGTGGAGGTGATGCTCTTATCATTCTACCTTTCCTTTCTCACCTGACTCTCTGAGGATGTCTGGGTTGGCTACCGTCACAGCAGCAGTGAAGTCATTCCCTCTGTACTCAGTCTCAAACTGCCACGTTACAAACTGAGACTGCTGGGTCTAAAAACAAAATTAAAAACGTTGAATAACACAGCCATTTCACGTTGGATGAAACAGATGGATTTAAGGAAAGGAGGAAAAACATTTGAAGCTCACCTGAAACACTGTTCTGGCTCGCACACGTTCGGTGAGATGCAGCAGAGCATGAGCATTCAGGCTACCTGAAGAATCCATCTCACCAATCAATGCTGGAGCATCCTATAATTTGACAAAGGATATATTTAAACTAAAAAAGACAGCATCTTCATGAGTTTTCCAATGTTCTTTACGCCTAAGCATTAAAGATAAAACAGTGAAAACACATTATACATATTATTTGATTACTGGTGCTTGACCTTGTCTTTGCTGTAATCATCAGACTGCAGATGTTCGACATGGAATCGATAATATGAAGGACTAACAGCACTGAGGTGGAGAGTATGACTGACCTGAAAGCAAATGAAAGGACCATGTTAAACATATTTACAAGAAAAACATTTTCCACCTGTAAATGAATGTGGTGTAAGAGTTACCTTGAAGAAACTGCTCAGAGTTTTATTGATGATCATCTTAACTCCCTCGATCTGTTGAGGAAAAACATCTGAGGAGATAAGGAGGAAAAACAGTCACATCAGAAGCATTAATAACACATTTAGTATTTTGCCCTGTAATGATCTCATTTTCATTTACAGATTAAGGAATTATGGATGTGTTTATTTCTGTTCAAGAAACATCATTACTGGCTGAAGATCTTGTTAACCAAAATACTGTAATAAAACTATTTAATTATTATGGTACAGAAAACTCCATGTAATATTTGGGGTGGACGTAAATATGCAGCGTACCACAAATAGGACATTGGCACTGGTTTTGTCACTGTTGGCAGCCAATGCCTTCAAGAAAAACAGTTAGTCTAAACGCAAGAAAATATGTTGCTTAAAGACAAGTTGCCACACTTGAAGTTAAAACTATCAAACTATTCTCAATTCCCATCTACTCGACTCGACATATAGTCGACAAAGTCAAAGTTATTTCAGTTTGATCGCTACAATTTTAATCATGAAAGAACAAATGCAGTACATTAATTTTCATGATTAGGAAGACAACAATGCAGGAAGGTTGGCAACATATCAGTGAGGTAACCTCATCTCCACAAAGTGCCTTTTGCAATGAGCATACACTTGCATTGGTACTTTGTATTGCCTGGTGTTTAAGCCAGAGTTCTTGCATTTTTTTTCAAAATACCTTTGCAGCCTCTGTGGAGAGAGTGAAAGCTGCCTGGGTTGGGTAGGCGGCCATCTCTCCTCTCCCAGCGTGGTGGACTGTCCCAGTGAGCAGGATGTGTGTCCCAGCGAGAAGGTGGGGGCTCAGTGGAGAAAGGCCAGTTCTGATGGCCCGGGCTGGAAGACAAAGCCAGAACACTGCCCATGTGGGCTCAACACTTCCTACAAGACAAAAAGTGAAAATGAGGGATTTAAGATGATGCTGTGAACATTCAATTACACCTTTTCCTTTGCCAAATGTGTTTTTACCAAGCCATTAACCTGACATCTGTCATACAGCGTTTACCTGTAGTATATACAGTGTACCTGCTACAAATAATATCATGCAAATATAAAGGTCATTTTTGTACAAATATCTACATATAATTACTACAAAGATGCAGAGAAAATAAGAAATGGAAACATATATTTTTAAAATGTTGCTAATTTTTTTTAAATATGTTTATACTGGATTTGAAACTTTGAAATCGCATCGGTGGTTACTGTTATTTGCATTTGTCGTTTAAGGCTGTCTGTTGTTTTTATGTGCAGGTGCAGCAAATCCGTTAGCTAGCATGACCTTAGCATCAGCAAAACGTGAGCTGTTTTGTTACCTCCTTTCGATATTATCAGGAGACTCTAAAATCCCGAGCGGGACTGAGAACTGCACATTAGAAACACTGTGAGGTGGGTTTTACTATTAAATAAACTAGTAATTCACTGAGGCAACTGATGCTGGAATCAACTGATGCTACAAATAGCTCCCTCCTCCAGATGTGATGCGCAGCACTGCAAATATGTCCCTCTGAAAACACGACTATTAGTCCTAAGGTCTGAAAAGCTTAGCTATTATATTTACATGTATAAAACCGGCACCTCTGTGCTAATACTACTAAAATAGTATCTATAGATTCTCACCTACATAACTTTAACGTAAAATACATTGCTTTGTGTTTTGATTCCATGGGAACGTTTAACGTTCTACGAGTTTTGTTTCCCATCGGACTACAGTGTCTGCGACGCCGTGTTCAACGCAGGCTGCTACAGGTGGCTTAATACAGTATCGTTCAGCTTTCATGTACTGCAGGGCTGACGAACAGGAGAAGGTCAGCGGCTTCATTCTGACGGACAGTCCGTATAATCTGTTTTATTGACCCGCGGCAGTTTTAAAAGCACTATATGGGTATTACTTATTGAAATATGTAATAATATCATAATAGACCGTGAAGAAGACCGAGAGTGTTTTTTTTTTGGTCACTCCTACGCGCATCTCTTCTTTTCACACTTAGCTGTCGAGGGTGAGTAGATTTTGGGAGCAGCCTTTCAGCGAACTGAGTTTTTGTGTGTCGACACGTTTCTAGTTGGACTGGACATGTCTCCTTCACGGTCCATATTGTTAGTGGGAGAAGGGAACTTCTCATTTTCTGCCTCTCTGAGCCAGCTGTACTCTGAGACGGAGACCACCGTGACAGCCACTTGTCTGCAGAATCAGGATGAGGCACTGCGGCATGAAGGTGCAGCCAATAACGTTCAGGTCATTAAGGACTCTGGTACGTGTTTATGGGTGCTTTCATTTAACTATCCGCAAAAGGATTTTATTGAGTTACTCATAAATATACATAATTTTCTTTCTCATTGTGTTATTTAGGGGGAACTGTGCTTTTCGAGGTGGACTGCACGAAGCTGGGGGAGTGCGCTTCTCTGCATGGCCGTGTATTTCATCGTGTAGTGTTCAACTTTCCTCACTGTGGGAGGAAGAGTGGGGTTAAAAAGAACAGAGAACTTCTCAAAAACTTCTTCCTCAGGTACAAATGCAATGATATAAAAATCCTTCCACGTCATTTTAAAGTTAGATTTCTATCAAGCATCATTAATGTCTCAAATGCAATTGAAACATTATATGTTTTGATAAGCTGAACTCTGAGTAAGGATCAATTATTAATTTATTTGTTTTATTCATATTGTACCATGATTCATTTATGACCCAACATTTAAAATAATAATATAACTCATATAGCCCAAGTTGTCCACATACTTTTACTTAACTGAAAACATATCCAGTTTACCCTTTCCCTGACTTAATAATTATAATAGTGGCATGCTTTATTGATCATCTTGGGGAAATTGTTGAGACACTTGTGCTTGCTGAATACTTCTCTTTACTTTTATGTGCTTGCAGCTGTGTTCAGGTGTTGGCTGAAGATGGGGAGGTTCATGTTTCCTTGTGCAGTGGACAGGGTGGGACCCCAGCAGACCAGCCGAAGCGAGAGTGGCACAACAGCTGGCAGGTGGCTGCCATGGCAGCAGAAGCACAGCTAATCCTTAGTGACGTCCATCCTTTTGAAAGTGAGAAATACCACAGCTACAAGAGCACTGGATACAGGTAAGGAGTAAAGGTGAGTGTTACTGTGTTTAAATAGAAAGATCCCTTTGTGTTCCTGTGTGTGTGGGTTTATGTGTCTGTAATGTGTGTTTAAATACTGAGATTGTCAAATAATGGTGTTTATTTTGTACAGGAGCCAGGATAAGGGCTTTTATGTGGAGAAAGCTTTGGTCCATGTGTTTACTCGCAGCCTCCACTACACCCCTGCTCAGATGCTTAAGGTGGAGGAGGTTGTTGAAGGGGGAAAAGTCCAATATAACATACCAGCAGAACTCAGCGATTACATATTCAGGTACATCAACACAGATACTCTCGTGATGTTTAAGTAATAAGCCACCAGTGCAAACAAAGTTTAATAACTACATCTGTTTTCTTTCATCAGGGGATTCCTCTGCTCCAATTCAGTCCACCCTGTCAGGTTGGTGCAAAATTTCATTGTCAGTGGACTGGCAGAGAAGTGGTCGGTCACCATGATGACAGAGACTGTTCCCTTCCTCCTGATGGCCAAACGGCTGCAGATGTGTCGTCATTATGTGGACAGTGCACAGTGCTACTGGATTCAGCTTCTTCAGAAAGACTATGACACTATCTCCACAGACAAACGGAAAGATCAGCTGAGTGTTTCGGACAGTCAGGGACACAAAGCCGCACGAGAAACTCCATCAGCAGCATGTATTACCTCAGATAAAGTGGACAGTGTAAAGAATGAAGGAGCTGAGAGCTTAAGGTCTGTATGCTCTCTCGATGTTGATTGTGAGTGGGAAAGTGGTCTTTATGTGCTGCGTCCATCACTGCTCCCTCAGATTAGGGAGCTTCTAACTAAAAAAGAGTTCACTAACAATGCAGAGGTTGTTGAGGAGAATGGTGAAAATATTAAAAGTGCTGAAGCTGAAGGAAATAGGAAGGAGAAGGGCTGTGGGGACTGTAATGGTGTTAACTGCTTCTTATTTGGCATTAGTGGTCTTGTGTTCAAAAACGTGCCCGTCAACCTGTGGGCTCTGCCTGCTTTTCACGAGCTTCTCCTCACAGGGGTTTTCCCATCAGAATGTGAGCCAGTCAAGTTGCTTGGAGAAAGGCTGGAAATGCTGCTCGCTCCCTATGGGATCTGCCTGGTTACAGAACAGGAAGCTCTGCGACTGATGGCACAGCCGGTGGGTTTGGTTGGTAAGGTGTTTGCAAACAATGGGGGTGATAACATAAGCCATACTAGGGTAACTGTGTCCTTAAATTTGGATCTTCTTGCCGTGCTCTTGTTCTCACTCCCTGACTGGCGGCTGCTGTGGTCACATGACCCACGCTTTTTAAAACAGTTTGCATCATGCCCATCACCAGGGACTCCATTCCACCCATTTTCTCTTTTTCCTGAGCATTTCACCTTTGACATCAGCTTCTGGACAGGCCCGGCATGGGAGGAGAAGATGTTCCATGCTGTGGTTCGAGAGGCCAGTTGTGGAACGGTGGAACAAGTTAAACTCATTGATACATTCTCACATCCTGACCTGAGCCAGACTAGTTACTGCTACAGACTAATCTACCACTCGCACACACACGCTCTGTCACACACACAAGCCCTGCAGTTTCACAAACGCCTGGAGTCTTTACTTTCCTCTCGGTTTGAAGTCACCATCAGGTAGCTACACTTCCATCTCTCTGAGGGACGGGGATTTAGCCTCCTGTTTTTTCAGAGATATTATAATTACTGAATTAATTATTATTAAATCTGTTTGTGACTGTTAATTAAATTATGGCCATATAACCTGCAAAACTGTAGATGAACAGTGTTTACAGCAGTTTAAGCATTATTGTACTGTGTCTATGAAACGTGATAGAAACTGTGTATGTCTGTGTGTGTAATCATGCAGTAAACTTATTTAACATACATTTGTGGGTTGTTTTAATCATTGTAAAATAGTAAAGGTTGTGTGTAGTAAACAATGTTATAAAGCTTAATACTAAATATTTTGCAGTAATACAGCTCTGATATATAAACAAACATAGCCGGTTTATTGCTCTGAACTTATATACTTAAGGTATTATGGGTAACTGCTACAAATCTGTAATTTTTAAAAAGGGTTTCGTGGAAATAAAACTGATACAGTTATGAGACTTTTAGGATCTAAATGTGCTGAGTTTATATGCTGTTTTTGCTTTCAGATGAATGAACCCAATCTAAATGAATAATGAGTTATTAATTTATGACAATACATTTTTACATTTTATTCCTAGAGTAAGGGACTCTAGGTTAAGTCACTTCTTTGGAATGGATTACACATCAACATCTTAACCTATAGTTACTGTCACCTTATTTGACTTCAGATGACAAAGTTAATCAGATTTGTTTAATTTGTCATGCAACACATAATAATAATAGTAATCACAATAATGTGTATGTGTCAAACATGGACAACATGATCTGGAAAATCATCTCAGAAATCACTTGGAGTGGTCCTGACACTCCCATGACTTTATCATAATTGAAAAACTGTGGATAGGTCTTAAACATGCTGTGTATGTTGACTAAAATATCTCAGAACTTAAAGTGATCTGCAGGAAGACTGGCTGATAATTCCTACATCAAGAAAATAGAAGACTTTGCAAATGTCACAGTTTGTTTGTTTATGCTTTCTAGTTTATGACATTAAAAAGTAGCAATACACTGACTCTCCCGCAGTACTTGTATTTACGTCCTTTTAAATTGAAATATGTAGTTTGCACACAGCTGTAGTGTTATCTCTGGAGACAGCTGTCAATTTCCGGAAAAACGAAAATGAACGAAGCCAGACTCGGCAGCAGCGTCGGTAAACATGGCGGCGAAGGCACTTCGGCAGCGAACCAGGCGAGGCAGCAGGCAAGATGCAAACAACGTGAACGTCTCCGCTGAAGCCCGGCCACCGAAAGAAGAGAAAGGCGTCGATGAAACTACAGAGACCCGACAGGAGTGAGTATGAGCCGGGAGCAGAGACGCTGGTGTTAGACGCTCCATCCTTGGTCTGTCTGACAGCCTGAGCCGGGGAAGCTAGCTAGCTAGCTCCTTGCGTTGGGCAAGTTTTGACCATAACTACACAATAACCAGCGACTAGTGACGTCTTCCTGCAACATAAAGCACTGTGTTAACAGTAATTTAAACAACAATGGATTTTCAGTTGTCTTTCTTTCCCATTTAACAAGTAGTTGCATGGTTTATGCTTTAATAGAGCAACATAACGTAGTTGAGTTACCTGGTCCGGTTCATTCATTCCCCGAGATGACATCTGTCAGATTTATGAGAGTTTCCTGACAATAGTTAAAGTCACCAGTGGCTCAACTCATGCACGGACCTACATGTCTTTTATTAACCAAGTGGTTGGTGCAGTTGACGTGTTGCAGAAGTGCTTTAAAAGGCGTGTTTATAGTTTGTAAGGTGACGTGTCATAAAACGTACAGTGAGGATCATTACTGAGCTGCAGACTAATCTGTCTAATCTGGTGAGGGGCGGGAAAAGAAACACTGTCTGATTAATTATATTTGAAGCAAAAATAGCAAACTAATGTCAGATATTCTCTAATTACAGCCTCTCAGATGAGCTGATTCCCTGTTTTAGTTTTTTTTGTTTTTTTTGGCCATATAGGAACTGTAAATGAAATATACATCAAGACATCACATTCTGCATTATTCTGTTAATATTAATAATAAACAAACTGGCTGAAGCTGGAAGAGCAGTGGAGAACAACTGTACAACCAAATGAGTTTTAATGGGTCTTTAGATACAGTACATGAGAGTGCGTAGACATGGTTCACATTTTCTCTGTGATTCAGTCTTTCAGTTCTCTGAGTAATTAGGACAGGTCTGTTTTGTATTCTGAGCTAATATTTACTGGTTGTTCCACCAAACACTTTGTAATTAGGAGCATATTAATTAGCAGGCTCTGAAATTATTACCATAAATGTGGTCATAATTAGTGCTTTATCAAAAGCAGGTGCACTAGATCAGCTAGTTACTCTTGAATATGTAAAAACACATTGACAACTAGTGATGGGGAGATGAGGCTTTCTTGAAGCAATGAAGCTTTCCATCGAATCGGTTCACTTTGGACGATGCTTCATGTGAAGCTTCTTTTGCTCTACATAGTACTAAAGGCCAGATGAAGCTTCTTGAAGCCTCGAAGCACTGAAGCCTTCCTGCCAAATGGTTCAGAAAAAGGTTCATGTGCATTCAAATCCCTCTGCTGGTCAAAGATTGTTAAGCAGACAGACATATTCTAGGTAATTTCATCAATTTGTAATACACTGTCTTGCCACAGTTAATCCATTGCGGTATATGTGTGTATATATGTGTTCATAAATCGCTCCAATACTCGAACCACTTCCTGAACCAGCGAGGCTTAAATTGTCATTGATGACTATCTGTGAAGATTCTCAGTCATCCAGGTCATCTCAAAAAAAGGTTTTCTTTTTCCAATAGCAACTGGACTCGTTTTAGTTCCTTGACTACGTTTCACCCTTCCATTCCAGAGGGCTTTCTCAAGTCATTGATGACATCACTCATCGAAACGATACAAGCCTCGATACACGCTTCACAAAACACTTCCTGGATTTCTTGATACACGCTTCGACGCATTGACACAGTACGACCCATCAATATTGACAACCATTAGTTAAAAGACACAATGCAAGTTTATTAGGTTGTCTCCTACAGGGGGATAATTAGACAGTCATTAGTCATTTTCTATTAAATATGCACAAATACAGTATTTAAGCACAGCATTTTGGTATTATGTAATGCCTCACATACTGAAACAAATCTGCATTTTTTTTATTAGGTCAGTAAGTCGTGGAGGGCAGGTGTGGGCTCCAGAAGGTTCAACTGCATTTAAATGTCTTCTCTCCGCGCGATTCTGTGCAGCTTTGCTCAGCAACATCTCAGACTGCGATGAGACCTTCAACTACTGGGAGCCAGTAAGTACTGCTTACTAACATCACCAAATCTAAAGTACAATACTTGTGACCTTTGGAAGGATTTTCTAATATTTTGTCTTATATATTATAATAATATAGTTTTGTAACATCTGTTTATTTCAGGAAGTAGCTTTTTTAACTGCTTATATCTGTCTTTGTTATGGTCACTGTTTTGACAGATGCACTACCTGCTGTACGGTACAGGAATGCAAACATGGGAATATTCTCCCCTGTATGCCATCAGGTCGTACACTTATTTGTGGTTACATGCTCTTCCTGCTTATTTGCATGCCCATGTTCTACAGACAAACAAGGTAACTCTTCCAAACCTGCTATCATTTCAATAATTGTTGTTACTGTTGATTTTGTCTTTCCTGTTTTCTCTTCTGTTATGATGTTGTGTTAGGGCTGTTTATCATTATATCAGTGTACATTAATTTTTGTCATAACTTCTGGCTTGTATTATGACTGTGTTACAGGTATTGGTGTTCTACTTTGTGCGATGTGTTCTAGCTTTCTGCTGCTGTGTCTGTGAACTTTATTTCTACAAGTAAGTTTACCCTTCTCTTAAGTGGATGTGCTGCTGTGGCTCACAAATGTTTGGGCTGTTTATAGCCATCTTTGTATATATGATGTGGTAGTGAGGCATTTGGTTTGTGTGTGACGCAGGGCAGTGTGTAAGAAGTTTGGTTTGCATGTCGGCCGTCTGATGCTGGCATTTCTTGTCATGAGCACGGGAATGTTCTGCTCATCTGCAGGTTGGTCAGATTTATTTACTAAATCAGTTCTGTCCCTGTTGTCATTTAGTACACTTCTAGCCATTTATATTATTTCTTCACTTTGTTGTATAACTAATACATTGCTTTCATTTCATATTTGGAATACATTTCTGATATGCAGCTTCACTCTTCAAAACTTGATAGTAGTAGTATGAAAGCTGAAAGAACAAGACTTATGATATTATATGGTATTTCTGTTAGGCTTTTATGAATTATCAGTTTTGTTCTTTCTCCTCAGCATTCCTGCCTTCTTCCTTCTGTATGTATACAACGCTGGTTGCCATGACTGGGTGGTTTCAGGACTCAACGCCGTTAGCCATTATGGGAGTGGCTGCTGGTGCCATTGTTGGATGGCCGTTCTCTGCTTTGATTGGGTATAGTTATAAATTAAAACACATAGTTGTTGGCAAAGCCGTTCCCAGACGGACATATCAAAATGTTTTACTGTTTCTTTACATACGTAGCTTTGATTTATTCTCTATTCTCTGCAGGCTTCCAATTGCCTTTGACCTGTTGTTGTTAAAGAGTCAGTGGAAAAGTTTTATCACCTGGTCAGTTGTTGCTCTGATTCTGCTGCTGGTGAGATCTATTTTATTAATGCATGAATATTGAATAAGTAGAATATTGAATTTTAAATGTGCATATTACAGTATAAAAGTGCATGTAGATGAGTTTCTGTACAGTCTAGATCTTTTGTAAAATCAAAAGTTAATTCAGAAACATCTTTACAAGCAATTGTTCGATTTACTTTGCCTCTGTTTGTGCTGTGTCTTTCTCAGGTACCCCTGGCGGCAGTGGACTCTTACTTTTATGGCAAATTAGTCATTGCTCCACTTAATATTCTACTTTATAATGTTTTCACACCACATGGACCCGACCTCTATGGTATTATAGCATTATATATTATAGTAGACATCTGAACTGCTGGTAGCCATTCAATTTGGGAGAGCATGCTTCCTTGATTAATTCATATGTTATTTACAAAGCATTTGACCTCTATTTTGTCATTGTAGTGAACTGTCAAATCACACCAAAATCCGTTACTAGAGCAGTAGAAACAGTATTACCAAGTAGTTCTGACAGGCTGCATGCTACATTTAAACATTATTTAACAGTTTTTTATTCTTTCTAAAGACTGTTATTTAGCAACAGATTGGAAATTGAAAATGACAAGCTGCAGTGTTTTTACCAGACTCTAGAGGTCAGGCAACCACTAACATACAGTACCAATTGGCAACTTTATCATATCAAACCATTTGAAATTGTGCCAGCAGCTTACTAGGTTTTTCACTAGTAAGCTGGCAGAAGTAACTCACATAATTATGAATTCGCAGAGAGATGTGTTGGACCTTGTGTCTTTTGTCTTACAAGACAATCCCATCTGTGGATTTTCTTTTTGAGTAACTCTTTCAGTAACTATGCTGTTAAGATGTTTTTTATTGTGATAGTCTGTAACATCATCTTTAATAATGGTGATTTTGTGTCGTTGACTCTTCAGGTACAGAGCCGTGGCATTTCTACTTTGTAAATGGGATGTTGAACTTCAACCTGGTGTTTGTTTTGGCACTGTTTTCTCTGCCTCTCACTGCTCTAATGGAAACGCTGTTGCACAGGTTCAACGGTGAGGACTGTGCGTGTTTCATACATTTGCACTAAAAATGTTTTAAATATGTTGTCACAGTCACCTTTGCGTGGAGGGAGGTGGTGTCTGCCTTAGCAAACAACTTGTGTGTGAAGTGCAGGGGTAATTAAGTAATTAATAAAGTCAGGTATTTTGCGGTCATTGTTTTGGTGCTCCTCTGTTTACATTTATTAGCACAGGTGCAACAGAAGTTATTCTGTGAAACAGATCGAACGCTGATATGATGAAATCACAAAAAGAGAAATGTGTCCACACTTTTAATTAGCTTCTTTTTTTGCTAAATTTATTTTCAGAATAGCTCCTAATGTGATTTTATGTGCATGTGCACACATGTTTTCTGCAGTACAGAACCTGGGTCGTCCATACTGGCTGACTTTGTCTCCCATGTATCTGTGGATGTTGGTTTTCTTCACCAGACCTCATAAAGAAGAGCGTTTTCTCTTTCCCATCTACCCTCTCATCTGCCTCAGTGGGGCCGTAGCCCTTTCTTCTTTACAGGTCTGTGTTAGTTGACCTATTTTCTTTTAGTCATGAATCTAAATCCATGTAAAATTAGCTTTTAATGATTCATTTTGTTTCCTGCAGAAATGCTACCACTTCCTGTTCCAGCGATACCGACTGGAGCACTACACGGTCTCGTCCAACTGGTTGGCTCTAAGTGCAGTGATGGTCTTCACGGTGTTGTCGCTGTCTCGCTCTGTCGCTCTTTTTAGAGGTGTGTTTATACAGGGGCTATTCCTCTCTGAAGCACCAGTGTCATGTAATAAAAGTGATATCGCTATGAATTAATTTTTGTCTGCATGTATAGGCTACCATGCGCCTCTGGATCTGTACCCAGAGTTTCATCGCATCGCCAAGGATCCAACTCTTCACTCAGTCCCTGAAGGGAGACCTGTGAGTGTCTGTGTGGGCAAAGAGTGGTACCGCTTCCCCAGCAGCTTCCTACTACCGCACAAGTCAGTGTCTCACATTCCTACAGTACACAAGCCTTAAATGATTTTAAACATCTCCAAACCAAGACCACTTTTGTCACATTCAAACTTCAGTCAGTTTGAATTAAACTTAAGTCAGTTTGTATGTGGCTTGATAGTTACTGATACTTTAGTGACTGAAGTTACTGTTTCTAATCTCCAGCTGGCAATTGCACTTCATTCAGTCTGAGTTTAAGGGGCAGCTGCCTCAGCTGTATGCCTCTGGTCCGCTGGCCACACAGATCATCCCCGCTAACATGAACGACCAGAACCTGGAGGAGCCTACCAGATATGTGAGTCACTCAGACATGTTTGTTTGCTGTCATATAAGCAACATAATTAACAGTAGCTGCATTTTAATTGTGACATTTCTGCTCTGGGCAGGTGGATTTAAGGCAGTGTCACTACTTAGTAGACCTGGACATAGATGAAGAGACACTGCTTGAACCACGTTATTCAGCTAATAAAGAGGAGTGGAATATCATTGCATATAAGCCTTTCCTACAATCATCAAGGTATTTTACTGTTCCGTGATTTACACAGAAATAGAAAAAATAATAACAAAAGGTTCATGTATTGTAGCTTAAAATACCCAGAATAGAGACAAGGCAAAAAAGATTGATACACTTTTTAAATAACTTCTCTCTCTCAGATCATCTCCTCTCTTCAGAGCGTTCTACATCCCGTTTATATCAGACCAGCACACCAACTACAGGCGCTACGTCATCTTGAAACCACGGCGGCAAAAGCAGCCTCGTAAACGGACCCATGGTTGACCTTTGAACCTCAGCCTGGCCCAAAGTACAAAATCCTAACGACAGAAATCAATCGCTTCCCCTCAACGTGGCTGGTATTTATGTGTGTGTCTGTGTGGGTGTGATTGTTGGACATATCTTGAAGTATTTGTCTCATGAGCCATTTGAAGATATCCTTCAAGGACAGTGTGTCTTCTGTTGAGCTTGCATGAGTGAAGACAGAACAGTGTGTATGTGGGTATATTTGACAGGTGTCACTTTTTCCATTTTGTGTGCGTGTGTGTTTGTGGAAATGAATGTCCTAACAGTTGATTCACACTACAAGATTTTACATGTACTTAGACAATGACAGGCCATTACACACAAATGTAAGTGTTTTTTTGTCAGAGTTGACTTGAAATCTGGGCCTAAAGAGAACATTGTTTCTGAATAATTAATCCAAAAAATCTTGCAGTGTTTGCTTGTCTGCATTTGAACAGTGTCTCATTGTGTGCGCTGTTGGACGGGAGTGATGAGAGATGAATGAAAGCAAGGGTACATTATTAATTTAAGTTGGATTGTTAATAAAAATGTGATTGACTGTGAATGCAGCCCTTCTTTTTTTATTGGGACAATAAAGTCACTGGACCACAGGCTGACAGACTCATTTTTATTTAAAGATGTCTTTATGTAACAAACATACAAACCACTCCCACTTACAGGAGACGTCAAGGCATTAGACATTCTTAATAAATAATAATATTGATGCTATGTTTTATCATTTTATTCAGTGTCATGCTCTTGCTGCGGTCGAGCTGCAGGCCCTTAAACTGCATTTACGTTAAGAGCCAACTGTCCTCTCACTAGCACTGTTTGACTGTCTTTGATTAACTCAAATGAAGACATAAGATCGTTACAAAATGAAGGAACAAGTGTTTCAATGAAAATCAATTCAAGTTCTGAAATGCAGTTTAAGGCCAAGTCAGCAGGCTTACTGTACATAAAAATAATCAGTATTCCTCATGTTTGGTTCCTCTAGTAGTTTATTGTGTCTTAATCTGTTTGACAAAGCCTGTTTATATCACGTAAACTTAGATTTGATTTAAATAGTATTTTCAGGCACAACAAACATAAAGGTCAAAGATCTTAATAGTTGCTACCAAGCAAGTGCAGCATGACAAGACCATGCAAACAGGATTTTACACACTCTTTGTCACTATAGTGCTAATACTCACTCTGAGGGGGTTATTGTTGTATTGACTATAGATTTCAGTGAGATGACAAAAAGTCATTTGGTTCGTGGAGTATCAACTGTCTCTGAAGGCTCAAATGTCAATTTGTGGTAAATTATATGAATAGAAATATGTTGATATGATATATGGACATTTGAATCACATTTTTGTGATTTGTTTTGGGTGATGTGACTCTTTAATTTCATGCACTACAGCGTTTCAATGTTTTTTTTTTACCAGCAAATAATTGTCACATGCTCAGTTGTGACAAAATTATAATTTGATCATGTCCTCATCTGGTTTACAAGATATACAAACATTTGCAGTCATATACATGCACATTTTTTTCCACTCTCTCACACACACCCACAATCAAACATAGTTCAGTAGTTTTCTCTGTTGATCCATTCTTCTTCATTGAAATATCTCCTTCTACCGTCAAGAGTCACATCATTTCTGTAGCAGTCCAGATTTGCTTGGTAGGATTTTCGGTTTCCATAGGTTCTGATGCTGGTTTGGTAAGTGTTTTCCTTGCCATTGGAGATGTAGGTCTGATAGAGGTCAGCCTTCACTGTGTCACCTCCAGGCCTCAGTTTGGCATCATAAAGGTCACTCCTTTCTGTTAGCCCATCGTACAGTCCATGGTCCCCATACAAGCCGCTGCTGTAATGCTCACTCTTTGTTGTACGACGACCCAGACTCCTGTCGTAGATCTCTCTGTTCCCGGCGCGACCCAGACTGCTGTCATTAAAGTCCCTCTTTCCTGAGCGGCCCAGGCTGGTGTCATAGAAGTCGCGGGTACCACGACGCCCAAGGCTGAGGTCATTGAGGTCAAAGTTGAGGAAGCAGCTCTCTGTGCTGGCAAGAGTCACAAACCCACTCTCTGTGTCCCGACCCCCCAGGTTGTCATAGTCCCCTGTTGGTGTGTCAGGTGAGGAACATAAGAAGGAGGTGTTTTTGGTGTGCGGACGAGCTGAAACCAGGTCATCATCCTTCTGGGAGCGGATGACGTTGTAGACTTCGGTTGGAGTCAGGTTTGGGCAGAGGCCTGGGTCTGTCTGGCATACTTCTGATTTCTGCTGTTTCGTCTTTCTGTCGAAGCAGAAGCAGTAGAGAAGCATAAATAAGAGAATACAACAACAACATGGAGTGTAACCTGAACCATACTGTTGTGGATGATGTACATTAGCGGTTTTAATTAAATGAATGCTAAACTGTTGCTCATAATTTTTATTTTTGATTGGAATTGAGTGAAGATTTAATTTAGAGCATGTCAGTGAAAAACCCTACCAACAAGTTTGGCAAAGTAGCAAATGTCTGATAAGGTTTATTCCTCTGTTATTAATCCAAAACATTTAAAACATAATCATCCACAATGTTACACTCAATTACATATTCCTTCATCAACAAAACAGTTTCATCTCAGGGCCAATTTAAATATTTGATTAAGTAGGAAGTAAGTAGGAAAATGATTTTTGTAACAATAATCACACATTTAGTATTTGCCTTAATTTTGGGTCCTCACCGTCTGACCAGCAGTTTAAAGCAGCAGACTCCAGTCACAGTCAGTAACAGCAGTATCAGGGGAATGGTGGGAATGATAATATAAACCAAATTCAGAGCTAAAAGAGAGACAGAGATGGAATTGATTAGATTTGAAAATGAGGGCATTTAAAGCGGTTAAAAATTGGATCAGTCTGTACTTCTTTCATGGTCGTGGTCATTTGGACTCCTTGGCTGAACAGATGAAGGAAAGACATCTGTAATGAAAGACACACATGAGAGTCACACTGTCGCACAGATCACACTCTTAACCAAAACATCTTCCAAACTGCTGTTTCATTTTATACTGAACACATTTTACCTGGTTGAGTGGAGTTGGGAGAAGGAGAAGGGTCTGGTGGTTTCTCTGAGAATAATAAAAACCACAGTCATGAATTCTCAGTATTTTCTGAATAACACTTAGTGAATTAATGTGTAGTAGTACCTGCAGTGTACTTGCAGATGAAATTGTTCTTGGTTTCACAATTGTCATCGTTCCACTGAAACATGTAGAGACCTCCCAGACCAGGGGGAGCGGATGGTTGGTGATACATAACCACACAAACCTCATAGCCACATGATGGCTCATCCCAGTGCCAGTTCCTAAAACAAACAAAGACACAAGCACATGAACATCATCTTAAAGCTGCTGGACTTTGGGGTAGGCATTAGTAAATGATTAGGATAAGTTTAGGCATCATATTACACAACTGTTTATGGTTAGAGTGAGGGTTCAGATTAAGATAAGAGAAAACACATCTACAATGAAACAGACTTCGCTTCCCCCAGACTCTACTTTTAAGCCTAGGGATCTAACTGTAACCACTATTGTTACCATCAGTGAAGATTCTCTGCCATTATTCAACTTCCACATTACTGTTACTCTTTAATATTTTTGGTACTATTCAAAACATACTTATGTGTGGCATACTTACAGTACAGGCCAAA
>JAUBNQ010000006.1:9902244-9916890 GCA_032353495.1 Ctenopoma kingsleyae
CATTTCACCATAAAGTGAACCTGTTTTGTATTATAAATACATTATGCATATATATTGACTTATAAATATACAAGTAATATAACATGAGTACTTATTGCTGTAGTAGAATGCTCAGTTATACTTTTAATTACAATTACTTACATCATGGCTAATAACCAATATCCTAATCTAATTAAAAACATATTTTTGAGCACTGAGATCTCATAATTCCCCATAATTCCTTGAGCTCACAGCATGAACTACAAAGTTCAAGCAACTAAGTTAGTAAATTGTACATGAAAATCCACTCAACTTTTATTTTAAATCATTTAAAGTAATGTACTAATAAAACATTTATATCTCTTTTTGTTAATATACAATGTATATATATAGTGATTTACAATGAAGTATTAGTGCTTATTAGTGTCAGTCTTGGCTGATTTATATCTCTGCATTTTAAAACCTGCAGTAACAGATGTTTTATCATTTTAAGGCTGCAGAAACAAACTGACGTGTCATCACCTTTTACCTTGACCATCACCGTTTTTTGATTTGGCTAAGAAACAGTTGTGTTTCTGGCCACATGATGTGTTTACCAGCAAGTTTGCATGTCTGGAAACAACCAAATTTGCACAGACATTTCTGATCAAACACCATGCAGTAGATTTTCAATTACTAATTCATATTTCATAATGAACATAATTTAAAATATTCAACTATTCTATTATTTAGAGTAATTAAACAGTAACAGCACTTGTTGCTGTTCAGCCTAGTAGAAAACCACTGATAAATGTTTACATGTAAATTTTTATTTAAATGCTAAAAATTCAAAGTTCATCCAACAACCAGTGTCAATGAATACTAAAACCCACAGATACCACAAACAAAACATAAATCGACAAAATGTCTTCAGTAAATAAAAATGTTCTTTCTTCGCAAATGATACAAAATACAAGCACAGTAAAAGTATTACATCAGGAAAGGAGGTAAAACCAGGAAACGGACTGTCAGTCAGTACAATGCAGAATAAAGAGAGTGAGCAACAGAGATCAAGTCTGGAATTAGAATATTTTTTGTTTTGTTTTGTTTTTACAAAATGACACAGTTAGGAATAAAGTAGGGAGTCAACCACAACGGAGATCAAGAGATAATCCCATTCATTCTGTTTGAAGTAATTCTTAATCAAATGTGCTGTAATACATCCATGCAATATAAACTTGTTCCCATGAAATTCAATTCATCTTTACCTTGACCTTTCAGTCTAGCCTAAACATAAAACTTTCCAGCAAACATGGTTCCACAACTTTCCCTAACCAGAGATTAAATTACACAATAACAAACAGGACAAACGAGAGAAAATGTTTGAAGAGTCCAAAAACCAAAGCTGCATTGTTCTTTGACCTGCACAACAGTGCAGACGCTGCCCAATAGTCCAGGATTTAACATATTTTCCCAGCCTTCACATCAGGATCCCACAGCCGTCACTGTGGGGTTTGAGTTTGTAGCAAGATGTTGGTTCAGACATATTGCTCTTTGGGAAATGTGTATGCGGCCACTCCGGGGGGAGGAGAAGACAGACCCGATACTGAGGGGTATTTGAATATGGCCGTGGTGTGCGAAGGAGGAGAGAAGGTGTTCTTTGACATGGTGGTGGTGCTGCTGCTGCTACTGCTGCTAGCAGGGGTTGATTGTGAGTGATAGGGGTGCTGGGGCAGAAATGAGAGAGGGGGGTTGATTGGAGGGGAGTAAGGTTCTGGGTAGTCCTCCTTGTTACAGGCCAGTCTGTAGCTCACATAGTCTGCTGTGCTGGGAAGCTCTTCATAAAACCGTCCTGAATGCTGGAGAAGACAAAGGCGAATGTTAAAGACATAAGACAATAAACAATACACACACCAGATATACTGACACATGTACTGCATGTGTATGTACACATTACGTACAGTATTATTACATTATTATTAAGTTTTATTAAGTGATGAGTGATATGATGACACTTGTATTATATCACAATAATCGTCTCACAATAGATAAATAACATTAACCTTTGACCCATTAACATTTGCCCCAGTAAGTAATGACAGTGAACCAGCAGGAAGCTACTGTAAATCAGCTGAATGCTGACCCTTATTGCCAGCTGTCAGTAGACACAGTGGATCAGAGCTTGCTCTGTATGAGGCTTTCAAGCTGCAGACTGGTCACACGCTGACCTCACCACCAGGTGGTGGTAATGTTGTGGCTGATCAGTGTATTTGCCGTACAGCTCTTCCTGACTCCAACCTGAGCAGAAGTCTAATCAGCCACAGTGACTGAAAACATCTGTGTGGGTGTGCAGAGCATTTAATATCTTAAGAAAGTAAAGGTGCTACTAATAATATGGTAGCAATGTAATTAATTATTACCAGGTAGCAGAACACACAATGAGTACTGTACTGTATACTGTATATCTTCTGGAGCTACATTCAGTGATGGCCATAAAATCTTAAACATTTGTGTTTATTACAGGTTCTGTAAACCAACATAATCATTACTGCCAAATGTAGTTTTCCAGTGTTGTAGTAGTAGTTCAAAGTGGTGCACATTGTCATCCATATTGTTACTGTACAGTTTATATCTGCTGGTGAACCTTATTTAATGTCTCCCATTGAAATATCATTCTGTTTTGTGACAAGATGAGACTCGTTACCTACAACTAACAGGATTAGGAACTAGTTTAAGAGCTCAAATGCCATGTTTCAGATAAAGACACTTTGAACATGTGAGATATTCAAACATTAAAAAACACAACACACATGGTACCTGAATATCATCTCCTGGTCTTTTCCTTATCTGCTGGGACAGTTTTCTGGACGGGGAGTCATTTCTGATCAAAGAGATGCAGAAAATAAAACATGGTAATAGAGGATTAGAAACCATTATGGGCTGAACAAACAAGTGAAACAAAAATGTAGAGGGATAATGGGCTGTTTACATACGAGGAGTTGTCTTTTCTGCTTCTTATTTTGAGCACCAGGACTGTGACAGTGATGCCCATGAGCACTCCAGCAGCCAGTAATAAGGCGATTACGCTGATGACATCACTTGTTGCAATCTGCGGTACTGGCTTATCTGCACAGAAGACACACACACATCAAGAAAAACTCAACAAACACACTTCTCATTAACAAGCTTTGGCAGAACAGCAGGAAAAAACTGCAAATGTGTATAAAGGTACAGTGCTCAGGAAAACGTACCTATAACGCTGACCTCCACAGAGCCTGATCGTGTCCCGATGCTGTTGGTTGCATCACAAACATAGATACCTTGCATGTCATATGTGACCGGCCCCTTAAAGGTAATGACGTTGTCTCGGATGTCAGCATTACTCGGTATGGTGCCGTTAATCCTGCAGAATACATGGAAAATATATTTGTTTGTTCTTCATATACTAAATCAGCAAACGAACGTTTCTGGGAACGCTTCCTATTATTAATGAAGAGAAACCTGATTGGTACATTTGATCCTTTGTGTTTGGTGGTTTGCATTCTGACAGTGAATATGAGTGAAACACAAGCAGAGTTGCACTCACACTTTCCACTGATACAGAGAGACAGATGGGTTGGCATCAGATTGGCAGCTGAGCTGGACGTTCTCGCGGTTCAGGTACCAGTTTCCATCAAACCCGTCCACTGAAACATCTGGTTCATCTGGTACACACAAAAAACATAAATTAAGCCTGTAAAGTTCTTTATTTTGGACCATGTTGTTATGTGCTGGTTATTTGCTAAATAAGAAAGATTTACACTGAATATCGAGGGTGACACTGTCAGTGAAGACCTCCTCGTTGTAGGCTGTGACACATGTGAGCGTCTCCTTGTGTGTTTCTTTGCTGGGAACTAAAATGTAGTCACTCTGGACAGTGAATGTCCCATCTGAGTTTCTGTATTCTCGTGTGTTCACCTCTCCCGGCACCCTCGTCTCCCATCTGAGGAATCAGTGCACAGACACACGGACACATAGATACATTATTCAACCTAAAGAGCAAAACCTCCCTTTTAAAAGGAAACCTCCAGCAGGACCAGGCTCAGGGTGTTTTAAAAGCAGAAATACAACAAAAAGAAGCAGAAGATATAAAATTCAAAGAGATGGTAGTATTTTTATTACTGACATTAACGTTTTGCTAAGATGAACTGAAGAAGGGCAGGCATCAAAGTGTGAACTGTTACGTCCTGATTTAGTGGGATGAAATCATCAACGAACCCATCATCGCAACGCAAACCATAACACATGCTGTAGAAAGGGAGTGCGAATTCAAGAGAGAAAACGCTCACATAAACATAAACATGCACACACCTGATGGTACCAGGTGGTTTTCCATTAGCAGAGATGCAGGTGGCCACTGGTGTTTTCAGATTGGATGAGCGAGCCACCAGCGTCGGTGTGGACAGACTCATCTGAGTTGTTGGGCGAACTGAGGGAATAAAAATGAACAAAAGCACTGAGTTGATCTTTTGATCATTCAGCATAAAGCTTTATTAATGTGTAATGTGATCATCCCATGACGTGAATGTCACATTTTAATATTATCATTCCAAGTTCAGTGGGTTAAAGCTGCAACGTTGATGCAAAAGTGAATATAAAAAGCAGTTATCTTTAAATCACTACTCAAACTGTTTTATAAAATATATTTCCACAGAACTATGTAATTTTCTCAACAGCTGGTCCCATGGACACAGTATTATAAAGTAACAAATTTAAAAATATATAATTTCATTTAATTTGGACTGAAAAATATCCATCGTAATTTTATAAACTTGCGTCTGACCAACAGCCCAAAACCCAAAGATATTTGGTTCGCACTCATATTAGAGAAAGAAATTCACTTTCTTGCTTGAAGTTGAGATTTGTATCTGTCCATTACACTGACAGCAGGACGCAGTTAACTTAGCTCAGCATAAACACTGGAAAAAGAGAGAAACAACTAGCCTGGCTTTGTCAGTACCAACATTTCTTTCATTTACCTAGTAACCCATGTGAAGCTAACTAATTAATAGATCATTTGTTAAATCTGTCTAAAACTGAAGCCTAAAAATGACATATTGTGTTTTTATGGGGGTTATGTGCTGCAGGATTTCCTGGATGGGAGCAGTGACTTCCTGGAGTCTTTTCTGAACCCTCCTCTGTAGTGAAAATAGTTCATGACCATTCATGCTCAACAAAGGCAGTCCATACCATAAAAGATTTTTTTTAACAAACCTCTAATAGATTTAAACCTGGTATTTTACATTTAACATCCCCTTCCATATGTGAAAGTGAAAATCCACTTGTATCTTATTTGAAAAACAGATCATCACACGCCGCTTTACCGTAGACAGTCAGGTTTACAGTGTTCTCTCGGTTCCCTGCGGGGAACGTGGTGTATTCACAGATGTACGTGGCCTCATCAACGAGTCGCAGCGAGGAGAAGGTGATGGTGGTGTCTTCAAGACTCGGGGTTCGTCGCCTCACTGCTGCGTTCTTGAAGGTGACACGGTCCCTGTAAGGCGGGGCCACAGACACACCCAGGGATGGATTGGCGATCGCCACGTTCTGTTTGGTCCCGTTCACCAGTTTCTGCCAAGTTACCTTAAGAAATAAGGATGGATGCAATGTAAGGAATTAGTGATGATCTGTGTGGTGTGAGTGTGAGTGTGTGTGGTGTGACGTAGAGTACGTGTATTACTATTATAGCTGTATAGTTATACAGTATAATGAAATAATGAGAACAATAGATAAAGAGGATAATAAATGTGAAATGAATCAGAACATTCAAATCTATACATCCACAGTGATACATGCAATATTATAGTTATGTTAATGTGATGGTTGTTTTATGGCAATAATTACATAGCACATAGCACATTTTAATGACCAAAACAAACAAGTGAAAACAGCCACAGGAGCATTGTCAGGACAGCTCACCTTCTGGACATAACAAAACAACATGCAGGAGATTCAGGACTCAGTAAACTGGATTCATCAAAAGATGTTTAAGAAATTAGCTCATGCAGAGACTGAAAACAACCAGATTATTTGCAGACTAACACAGAGAGAGTGCTTATGCTGATTTATCTGTAATCAGGAAGGCATTATTTGCTTTTGTGAGTTTTATGTATTTACTCTGAATACCTGGGAGATTTTGACAGGTGGGGAGCTGTTGACAAACCGACAGCGTAAGTCCACCTTTGAACCGACATACCCCGACTTCCCATCATCCATTTCTACAGTCTGGCCATCTGTTCCTGGAGGAAAAACACAAGAGATAATGACATAAAAACACTTTCACCAGTCCTGGACACAAACACACACATGATTGGCACGGTCTAAGTTGTTCACAGCATGTTGAGCTTATAAAGTGAGCTGAGCTGTCAGCGTGACAGGTGAGCTAAGGTCAAAGGTTGTGGATTAGAGTGAGGTATAAATAACCACGATTTGTTTGGCTACTGTTGCCGCTGACTTCCTCTTTGACAAATCTGCAGCTGACCACTCCCACTTCCTGACCGTACGTCAGTCACATGTGTTTACTTGTGTTCATCATATGAAGTACTGTGAGTAACATTATATTTAATCTAGCAGGCTCATAAAGACTAAACTTATTATTATTCATGATGCAGAGGAGGAAACAATGATGGTTCATTGAACAAAGAAACCCAGAACAATGGCTGCTCTCATTCTCATACACACATGGTTGTACAATACAAACACATGGACACACACAGTAACCTTAAATATCTGAAATCTTACCATAAATGTTATCAGAGTCACAACAATTAAAAGACACTAGGTTGTAAATATAGAATAATATGCGTGTTAAAAAGCCTAATAATAATAAATGTTATTATGGACACAGTCATTTTTCTAAAGCACACCCTGGGTTTAGTCATAAATGTTTCCTCTACAAACTTTATGTCCTTTGGTAGCTTTTATAGAGCAGGAAAAATCTAAGGCCAGAAACCAGACACCTGGAAGGAAGGAAGCTGAATGAAACCGTGTCTGAGTATAACTCACACCCAGAGGTAATTTCCATTTTAGAAATATTTTTTAAAAACAGATATTCATCTGTTCATCACGTAGTCCAATATTTCCATGTTATAAATGGAGGAGTATTGATCAGTGCATCAGTTCTAGTCTAGACTATAACACAGGGTCAATCAATCAAAACACCCCAGGCTGTAAAAAAGAGAGGCATCAAACCTAAGGATGCTCTCCTTTCTGAAAAGTAATGCTTTAACGCTTAAACAAAACATTACATAATCAGAGATAACTTATTGTGATTTATTAGTCCAAACTATACCAGTGGCAAAAACGTTTTGACACAGACTTCCTTACCAGTTTTAAATTAGTAATCAGTGTCGTTATTCATTGTTTTAACCCAAACCACAATCTTTTGTTAAAGCTAACCAAGTTGTTTTTAAACTTAGTACACTTGGCATTTATTATTGTAATCATGAAGACATAGATTCTGTGTATGATAATGACCTATTGAGTCAACTAAGGGGCCTTATTAACCCACATCTGTGGTCCTGATAATGTCCACTGAATGGCGTGACAACATTCAAAAGCTAGAGCTCTTAAAACCCATCTGCACTGCTGACCATAATCATCACAAATAAAACCAACATCATCTCATGATGTGAAATCCAACCTGAGCCATATGCCTTTTGTTATATTAATAAGTTTAATAGTTTTATTTTAGAGCAGAGGTTCACTGTTACGTTGTGACTTTTATAAACCATTGTACTGGCACAGTAAAAGGCAAGCACTGGGAGTAGATTAGTGCATTTAGGATATTAAAGTGCATCTACAGTAGAACAGTTATGGTCCATTTGCTGCTGTTCATATTGACAGCTCATGCTACAAAATGCAGGTCTTTGCACTTCTGTGTCTTTATGTCTGTGTTACCTGTATAGATGACATTTAATATAAATATCTGATACTAACCAAGTATGTTTTACATTTTTAAGCCAGGTATGAACTGAGCTTATTAGTGTACTCAAAGGTCCACTACGAAGTAACAACCTACAGAGTCAATCAGGAGGTGAAGCCTACTAATCATCTATATGATTAAAAACCTGCCACAGTGTTAGATTGATGTCTGAGTTACAGCACTAAGAATATTAAAGAGCAGAGAATCAATGGCCAGTTTACTGCCATACATATGTTCAGCTCACATTACAAAATGTTTAGGGAGGTATTCAGTCCTTAAGCCTTCATTACCTACAAAGATAACCTTTAGTGTAAGATTAGTAGTAGTCGTAATACTAGTAGTAGTGTAGTAGGGCACAATACTACATAAATACATAAATACTATAATAATATATAATACAGTTACATACACTTTTAACTGTCCCTGGGGTCCAACAATTTTATGCAAGTGCACTGCTAAGTTGGTGGAATGCGCCTTTTTCCCATAGAGGTGTCTGGTTAATTTCAAAGCAGTTGAAGCTGTTTTATGAAGCCCTAAAACATATATTGTCCTGGGGGTTGTTTAAAATGAATGTATTTGTTGTTTAATTTAGATGACTTGCTGTAAAAAGCCCTGACAACACCATTAACCAACATTTTCCTTGTCACTATCCAGGACAGCTGTCTGTACAGTTTCCCTTCTGATAGGCTTAGACAAAGCTTAATGTACGGTATGCCCCAGGGGTCAACTCTCAGTAAAATCCTTTTTTCTATGTACCTGCGACTCCTCAACCACATTATTTTATTTTTGTATCATTCATCACTTGTCAACACACAGATACATCTATCATTTATTCCCAAACTACACAATTTAAAATGGCCTTTCATAAAAGAACAAACATTGTTCTACACCTTAAGTATAAAAAATACTATTTAGAATTATCCAAACTTGATTGGTTCCCTCAATCAAAATATTAAATATGCTGTCAAAAATCTTGTGATAATGACCTGCGTCTGGATTTTGAACAAAAAGATTGTGATGTTGATTAATCCATCCATCCATCCATGCTTTTACTACGTCAAAGAATGACTAATGAAGCACATGGTTTACCTCCAAATGTCCAACAAGACTTTTAACAGTATCAGGATGTAGAGCACATGTTAATGTACACTGGTGGTTTCAGCTGATTATGTATTAGCATTAGTATTGATTTCTTAGCTTTTGACTTACAAGAGATTACAATAGCACGACTCTACTTAAGATGATTAGAGATTTCATCAATTGTAATTTTACAGGTTTGGTGTTTTAATATAATGAAACTGCAGAAAACGCAAATGCAAAAAGATATTTGATAAATAGAACATTTGTTTACTTTACTTTACTTGGCAGACGCTTTTATCCAAAGCGACTTACAATTTGTTTATGTCCCATGCATGCAAACATGCGCACAAGAGCTTAGAAATACAGACAGACCTCTTACAACCCATCTGCACTGCTGAAAACAATCACAAAAAATATGACCGAGATCAATACACACGATGTGGAGAGCAACCCCAAACCATATGTGTTTTGTTATATTAATAAGCTCACTTGTTTTGTACTAGAGCAGAGGTTCACATTCCCACTTTTATAAACCATTGTTAGTATGGATCACTGGAGAAACAAAGCCATCAGTGAGAGTACATTACGGCATTTAGGATATTAAAGTGCATCTGCATCTGAGAATTTATGGTCCATTTGCTGCTTTATATATGCACAGCTCACATTACAAAATGTATCTCTGCGTGTGTCTTTTTAAGCCTCTATTACCTATTAAGAAGACCTGATGTTTAAGCATGTTTCTGACTCTTCCACGTTACAGAGAGCTATAGGAGGCTTTTCATGTTTAACCGAGAAGTAAAGTAAAATACATTTTGCTGTTATGTGGATGTTTCTGTGATGATCTGTTCTGTTTGATCTGCAAAATTCTTCTAAATCCTCTAAATCTTACATGTCCTTATGTGCTTTGTTCCAGCAGGTTATTATAAGCAACATGTAATGGCTGGAGTAATTATAAAATAGACAAAAGAGAGTTAGAATAGTATTTTACAGTGTGAAAGTCTGCAGGGGGGAGGTGGCCAAGGTGGGTGGACTTTCTGACACAGAACTTTCCGATAAGGGACTGACTTTCAATTCCTGTGTGAAACATTGTGTTACTTAACCATGACTATTCCACAACATTAAGCGTGTTTATTATTGTAACTGTGACAATGAAGGTAACATTAAGGAAGTACCTACTTTAAGTTGAACCACAATGTTTTTACTAAACCTAACCAAGTTGTTTCTGTGCCTCAACGCAACCAGTGATCGTTTCATAACTGTAACTGCGCATTTATGACTGTTTCCATGACGACAACCATCATAGGATTTGGACGGGTTGGTAGAGACAAACCTTTAAGACCGTCTAGGTTGGACGACTTGCTGATCTGCACTGTAAATATAAAGCCTTTCGCTTGGCTTAGCATAAACACAGGAGATGGCCTGGCTTTATCAAAAGGTCAAATCTTCCTAGCAGCACCTCTAGCATCATAACAACCACATACGAGAGCGGCAGCAATCTTCTGATTTACCTATTGGCAAAAAAAATAAATGTGCAAATTTTCTTAAAGGTCAAACTATTTTCTTCTGAGATGAAGTCTGAGATGTATTTAAAAAACGCTCTGTCCACATACACTAGATATTTATTTGATGAAAACATACCCAGAAAATACAGGAAGGCTTTACTGTATTATTACACACACTCACACACAAAAACATCCCACATAAACTCCCTCCTATACCTACATCTCTGTCACAATCACTTTCACATATCATTTGTCCCACATCTCTCCTAACTTCCTCTTCTCTGCTGGGCCCATTCACATTCTTCTATTGTTTCTACTAAATGAAATGATCTCACCAGTCCTCTTACAATAACGCATAAACAGACACACACAGGCAAAAGACGGCCATGAGAACCCAACAAAACAATTCTAATATTGTTTCCCACTTGAATGTGCAGCATGGACAGCATGGTGCTGGGCTTTTTATTTATATCTTGAAAGGATATCCTCCATCTTTCATCAGCACACTCATTATGTGCCAAACTATTTTTAAAGTTTTCTGAGTAGCAGATGCTGCTTTTAGAAAAAAAAAATGGGTACATGCAAGTACCTTTTTAAAGTTGCAGTCATTTCACAACAATATTCACAAACAATATTATATGAGTCTGTTTTATAATATAAAGGACAAAATGTGTCACCAAATAAAAAAAAAGGAAAATTAAATGAAAACAGTGTATGTTCAGATCTCTTCCTGTGTCCGGTCGACTAGTTCAAAATCCTTTTTTTTTAAATATCGTGTAACACTGGCAGCCATTAATCTCCAAAATTGATCAGCCTGGTAACTTCAAACAGGGTAAACATGCATTTGAAAATGCTGCCCACATGAGATGCTTTAAAACTAATTTCTTGAGTTGACTCGTAGGTCTTTTGAACAAATGTATTTCTCATATTAACCATTTCTGTGGAAAATTGACATTATGGGCTAGCATCAGTTTATTTACATAATTGCAAAACAGAGGAACTAGAACGGCTCGCTTAAAGCTACAATATGAGAGGAGAAAAAAGGGGAGAGGACAGATTAACTGGTTAATCTTTAGACCATCAACTCTGTGATTGATCTGGGATTACATGCTGTGTTTGTGTCTTTGGCCTGACTTACAATGTAATGAAACCTGAGACAGAATACACGGTATAATTAACCAGACAACAGGTAATCTGAAAAGAACAGAGATTCAGCTAATTTGTGACTACTGTACATAACAAGACTGTTCTTTACTTAGCAACTAGACTGCACAGCGTGACAGCAAAGAATCACAAACTGACTTTTGGTCATCCACTTCACATAATGATGCATGATTGTGATTGATGTGATATTGTTTTCTGATTGAGATCTGCGTGCACATGCGTGTAGCCTACATGTGTACTTGTTGTGTGGGTGTGTAATCTTTGTGTCACTGCAGAAACGAGGAGTGTGCGTTTGGCCGGTGTTCAGCGGGCAGCTCACAGGATTATGATGACCATTGCGCCTGCATCTATGTTTTGGTACATGAGAGGAGAGTGTGAATTCAAGAAGGGGAGGAGACAGTAATGAAGAAAATGTCAGGAGAGGAAGATGAACTGACTCAGAGGCAATGAGGAAAAAAGGGGCCTTGAAATGGACCAAGTCTGGAGAGAGAGGCACACAAAATGGGAAGAGGACAGAAGGGCTGTGTGTTTGTGCTGGATTATTTCAGTGGGATAGCGTCTGTGTATTCCAGCTGTGGATGGTGGATTAATTCATGAGGATGTCTGTCAGTCTCAGTCAGCCTTGTCTTTCTGCAGAGGAGGACTGCAAACTTTTTTTGCTTAGGGGGAAATGTATCAGTGTCTACCTGTGACAGTACTTGCATCAAACTGGTGGCACCTCACAGAGGCTGTCAGACCTGCGGAGGTGCTGTGAGTCTGCACCAGCAGGGAGAAGACAGATACACAGCAGCAACAGTCATCAGGCTGGGACCTGGCAGTGATCATGTTGTTACACCCTTCCTGCTTCTCCTGCAGCTCTAATCCACTCCTCTGCCCTTCAGCATGGCAATCCTACACATGGTGCAGCCTCATACTCACCATCAACACAAACACACAAGTATGCACACCAGCAAATCATTGCTCAACTCACACAGGCGCGTTTATTACTGAGTGAAAAAAAAGCAATCACAGCAGATGTCACATCAGTTCAGCGCATCCGTATGCTGCCACAATCGCTTTTGTCATTACGTAATAGGTATAACACTGCTGCCCCCCTTTTATTACACAGACATGACGCTGATGCCAGCTGTAGGTTTGGCTCCAGCTTAGTGTGATTATACTGCTGCACCACAGTCAATTCATTCAAACAGATACACACACACACAGCACAGTAAGATACGTGGATGCCATCTGCAGGGGCAGCCACATTTCAGTGTGATTACAGCAGTGCACCTGCCGACACTAAACTAGTTTAGTTTGACAAAGTGACATTTGGACAGAAAACACAACATCCTGTTGAAAAAAAATATGATTTGATGTCTGCACTGATCAGATAAAGTCATACAACCAAGACCAAGAAGGAGTTAATTAATTTTAGTTTCTGTTCTCAGACTTACACTGAATCTGAGCAATTTAACAAAGAAAGTGAAAACAATAAGAAAATTAATGAACTTATAGCTGAGCTCGATTAAAAAAAAAATAACTTGAACCTTATATATACATATATCTTACTAACATTTGTAACTACAGACATGATACATCAAAAAGGTACTTGTCACACCTGGCAACAAAAAAACTGTTCTTCTGAATAGTTTATATCTGTTATGTAAAACATTAGTAAGTTATTTATTAGTCATTAGTAAAGACATTTATTTACAACTTCTAAACAATTTATGATAGAGGACCTAACAGAAAGTGTTTATATATTTATATTATTATTATTTATATATTATATTTAATATCTATACTTAAGTTCAAGTGACAGAATGTTGAGGATGATGAATATTCATAAAATTGTATTTCATGCACGATATGTAACACTGATGTAAAATAAACACTAGACACTATTAGCACTGTACATTAATATAAATACAAAATCACTGATGGAAAACAAAAAACGTTTCACAATACGGTTGGTTATGAAATGACGGTAAACAAAAGGTGATTAGGGCTTCGAGTCTCACTTCTACTTTGAATGTTATCTTAGATTTGTACCTATGTTTATGTGAGTGTTTATGAACATTATTGATAGGTAACCCAGACAGTTTTACTCCTTCTGCTGTCTGCGGCTCCTTCGTTATGATTGGTGTAGAAATCAATTATGAATTATGACTATTTAACAGGTGTTATGAAAAGCCGAACAGCCTACCTGAGAAGAGACACGTTGTTATCAGGAATATCCAAAATCCGGTGTTTTCCATGCCCAAAACCACAGTTACAAGTTTCTCTCTGTGGTTAATTTCTGCCTCTGTGTCCCAGACTGAGCAAACAGCGGCAGGTTCAGCTTCGCTCAGGGTCCCGTCAGGTCTCCATGTATGCGACAAACCGAGTTCCTCACCGACTTGTAATTCATACGCTTTCAGTGTGGAAAACTTCTCCGCACCTTGTGTCACTTTTTCTTTCTCCCAGTTTAATTCCGACTTCCCCGTGACGGGTTGCGGAGCTGCAGCACGTCTCTGTCCGCCTGAGGCTTGGCGGGGATAAAGCAGCTTAACGCGTGGGCAGATTATTTCCGAGATAGCCTACCCCCAGTCTGACAACTATCTTTCACTGTGTGTGAGGGCTGAGCTGAGCAAACCACCAGCAGGCTGGAGTGCACATTTAGAAAAAAACGACACGGTCAGCTTATTTTAAATGAGCAAGCTCAATAGACGCAATTAGGGACCCAGACAGGGACGTAGCTACAGGCATCAGTGCCCAGTGACTGTAGGCCCCCACTTTGTTGTTCCCCTGATACTGCCAGTCATTAATGAAACTGAAATTGGATCTCTGATCTGAATTATATTCTTTAATTAGTTACATGTCTGCGTTTAAAATAAATAAAAGATTATTAAAGGAGAGAAGACAAAATTGGGCACAGAACTGAATAATTTCTGCTCTTGATTTATTGAACATTTAATAGATTTTTAGGGCAGTAATCATCAGGACCAGAACATCAAA
>JAUBNQ010000006.1:9931265-9951895 GCA_032353495.1 Ctenopoma kingsleyae
ATTTGGGTGATTCCCATTTACGGTCTACTGTTGTACTTCAGTAAATACTCACTTGAGCATCAAATGTATATCACTTTACAGCTGAAAATAGTTCCCAAAAAGCACAATTTACACTGGTTTGAATAACATTAGCAACAGTTTGTTTTCGGAAATCACTAATAAATTCAATCATTTATGTGTAACCCATTTTTACAAATTTACATAAGATTTACATATTAATAAGCAGGAAACAATGGGTTTGGGAGCCATGGCTGTGTGCCAGAGACAGGCTAAATGCAAATGCATTCTTTGTTTTTGTCTTTTCATAGAATTTGTTGACAATAAAGCAAATAACTTTGTCTTTACATATACCCGCAACTATCAATGTCCTGCAATCACATTAAAAAACCCCAACAAGTTAATATGTTAAGACTGAACTATTAAGCAGACAAAAATGGCAAATCACAGACCTTGGCAGGAAGTAGTAGACATTAGCTGGAAGTTATTAATTTCGACAAAAGATGGACCTCAGGACGAAAATGGATAGGACTGGTTAGGGTTAGAGAAAGCCACTGGTGAAGCTAATCCCCAGGAACAGTCTTTGTCTGCAGCCAGGTGCTTCTCCGCCACTGATTTCAGCACGAGCCAGCAGGAGTCTCCCGTTCCCATAGTAACAGTCCTTCAGTTAGAGCCGTATGCAGAGGGGGTTAGCAACACTGCTCTCTGCCGACCGCGTTAAAGTTTCCAAACCTAACCTCTGATTTCTTTTTGTGGCGGGTGGTGTTTTCTGTATCAGCTGATGAATCAGTAAGAAGCCGAAGCGACATTTGAGTGTACTGTTTTTTTAAACCGTGAGAGAAGAAGCGGATAGCTCCTTGTGTAGCTTAGCCAAACCCTGTCTGTCAGAGGCTCTGCTGTGTCTCAGTGTCCGGAAGTTGTGAGGGAAAAAAGTGAGAAAGGCATGAAAAAAGGGAGCTGGAAGAAACGTCTGAGCAATTTTCTCACAGCACAGACACGGTCGTAAGTCGTGCCGAGGGGACAGACACAGCTTTTTATTGTATTTATTAGCCGTGAGTGTTAATTTATCGATGGGTCTGCCGACGCTGGAGTTTAGTGATTCTTTCCTGGACAGTCCGGAGTTCAGAGAGCGGTTGCAGTGCCATGAGATAGAGCTGGAGCGCACCAACAGGTTTATAAAAGACCTCATCAAAGATGGAAACATGCTCATCTCTGCCCTCACAAGTAAGTAGATGCTGATTAATAGTTTGCTTTTGGGGTAAAAATGTGTGTTACACTAAGCTACTCAATCAGTTGTGCGGCGTGTTGCCTGATAACAGAAGGGAAACCCAAGGCCATCAATCCAAACAGAGACAGTGTAGTGAGTTTAGTCTGCAATAGTTAATAGTTTATTATGTTGATTTGTTTTTGTATGAGCAGCGCAGCTAGGAAGGTTATACAATGACAATAGTGTAGATACACACTTAACAGTCACTTTTCAGTATAGCACCATTTCTTAAGAGTTTATATTCTGTGATTTGGCATTATTTATGTAAAAAACATTTACCAAACCTTTATAGATAATTTATAAACAACTGATAACAATAACTTCTTCTCCATCACTGCACTTTGTATTGCTGCCTTCTTGATTCATTACCATGAGCTGTTTGATTTATCCAGTTATAAGCTGCTTATTAACACCACTACAGACTCGTTGTCCTTTATTATATTACAACAAAAACTGTTTGTTTGTGTCTGAATGGACTGTATGGCTCTCCAGTAGCCCTTTGCGAGAAGATGAGGGGTAAAACAATCTATTGTAGAGGTTTTTCTAATGAAGTAAAGATCTAAAGACAAGAAAAGTGTTGTGCTTTAGGATTATTTTCCAAAACCTTTTTAATGGCTTATGACTGATCTATAAAGCATTAACCATTAACCAGTAATAATCAGTTTATTACAGCTTATAACTATGATGCTCTAATCAGAAAGTGGTACTGATATTTTTCCTCACTATGATGGTTTAGGACTTACATGTCTTTTTCTAGTTATATGTGTTCTGTTTGCTTGGCCTTAACTTAAAAACTTAAAAATAGATATCAAGATATTAAGCACAGACACACCTATGCTTTATGGCTGCCTGTGCTTTCTTTGACTCACCGGCTGGTTGAGGTCATCATCAGTGTGAACAGTGTTGTTACCAGACAGACAAACACAATATACAATATATCTCTAAACGGAGATATGAGCATTGTCAATTGATAAAAAAAACAACTTAAAGTCAACTTAAAGTGCATGTAGTATGAAAACTGTATTGACATTAATAATTCAAGCGTTAGTACTTAGAGTAGTTATGTTTACAGTGCTTTTGTCTGTTATCCACTGAACCTTACTACAGTTCTTTTTACTCCTCTAGGCACTAATCTGGTATAAACTGCTACTAAAAGACACTTTAATGGTTTTATTTTCAGTGTATCATGCGCTGGTTTGACTGAAATAGCACTTTACATCAGCTGGCATAAAGACCACTGTTATAGGTGTGTTAGTAAGAGAGAGATACAGCCTGGTGGTGCCAAGTGTTTGTGCACCTTAGATAATAAAATTAAACTCTACTGTCGGAGTGTTGTTTAGACACGTAAACACAGTTTTCTGAGACTAAGGCTGTGAGTTTCTTGCAGGGTGTGGCAGGTTACTTACATCAGACTTTGACACCTCATGTCTTGGCAGTGGATCATATACAAGAGTTTCATAAGAAAATACATTAATAGTAAATTACAGGGGGTGATAAATTGTTTTCTTATTTTGTAGTGGAATAGGAGCAACAATTGCAGTATGCAAACTAATGCCAACAGCATTACTATAAATAAGTAATGGCAATAAATAAATTATTATATCTGCTTTAAGTGGTTGAGTTAAATTATTTTTTGTTTTTCTCAGGTCTTTCGCTTGCTGTTCAGCGGTTCTCTCAGTCTCTACATGAGTTCCAGTTTGAATGCATTGGAGATGCGGAAACTGATGATGAGATTAATATAGGTGAGATGTCTCTAAAGATCTAGAGAAAGTCGGAGGTGAACCCACAAAACATGTAAAATGACGTCTAAAATGAAGTCTTCTCACATTTTGAGTGTATGATTTATTTTGCAGCTCAGTCCTTAAAGGAGTTCTCTCAGCTCTTGAACACCATGGAAGAGGAGAGGAAACGACTTGTAAGAGAAAAATCCTGTTTTTGTGTGTGTGTGGGGGGGGGTTGGGGGGCATGTGTGAGAGAGAGAGTAGAAAGGCAAAAGCAAAAAAATAGAGATCTTTACTCTGTACATTTAAAATAACCATACATAATTTAGGATATTTAGATTTTTGTAGTGGTACGCAGTGAGGAGATCAACTAATTGTAGGTATGAGTTACATTGCTTTTTTAACACACAGTAGGTATTCTATGCGCTCTAAAATGTTATTAATTCATTTGACTGAGGATCTTTATCCTGCAGTATTTAATATTTCATCAGAATTAAGTTGGAGACAAACACACTATCTTATTGCTAATAGAGGTGTAAGAAAATGTTGTAAATAAATATTGTCTTAAAAGTATCGCAATATTATGTTTTATGAAACTGTATCGATTTTTAATTACCAGTTGTCCTACTTTCTAAACAATAAATTTAAGGGAAATGTTAATTTAAGTTGCATTTTTGGTTTTGTCAGAAGCCTTAGCTAAATAACTTAACACAATGACTTCATCAAACTAATCTAATTTCCCTACTAGTCAGATTCACACGTTTGTTGTGAAAACTTTGCACCAGCAGCAGTGAGTGCTACATGGCAATTCAGGGAAAACTTTCTCTGACTCACAGACCCTCCATCAACCAGTCTTTGTGTGGGAGTGACTGGAGTCTGGCACAGTTTGTGTGTGTAGGCAAACCTCTGCGCATGTGTGTTGTATGTGCGTAGTATGCTGCCTTCTGTATAGCCTTGTGTGTGTTTGTGTGTGTGTGCATGCTCTGGTTACAGAGGAACCATGTGGAACCTATTCTGCCAATTCCCCTATGAGACTGAGCGCAGTCCTGACTGCTTGGGAAAGTCCATAAAGGGTCCTGTGTGTGTTTTTCTCCTCTCTCTCTTTCTGTCACAATCTGTGTGTGTGTGTTTCTGCTCTCTCTCTTTCTCACACTGTGTATTTTAATTGTATGCCTTTCCACTTGGAGTGCACCTCCAAAAGCCTGCCAATCTGAACCTCTAAAAATACCATCATTATTAAGTTAAAGGGCAATTCCAACAAATAGGTTTCTGTGAATACCCTACCTGTTGAACCTGAGAGGACTTTTATTGAGAGTTAACAATGCCCTTTATTCTCTTGGTTTTCAGTTTCACCCTGTTTATTGTAATGTGTTGAAAAAAAGAGAAGATGCGAAGAGAGCAGGCCCTTCTTCGGGTACTGGTGCAGCCCTAAACTGAAGTGAAAGTGAAGTCATAATGTAGTGCTGGGAAGCCATTTAGAGTCTAAAGCTTAAATCAGCTTGGCAGAACAAAGCAAGAGATGACACAGACTTCCACAATCTAGATTTATGACTAAATAAGACCAAGACCTAATATAAACAGCAGGATTCTCATAACCGCTCTGTAGATTATGAGTTAGCCAACTGATTTTCATACAGATTTTAGAGCTGCAAAAATATTGTCACAGTTGTGTCATAATGATTTTCTAGTGAAAACAGATTTGACTCATATGTTTGTTAAGATTTTCAGTCATCCATGTCATAGTCTGTCCAGATTGGCAAAGTCAGGGGAAACTCCACTTATTCTAAAGCAAATTCAGAATCTAAAAAAAGATTCATTTAATAGACAGTTTAATAAAAAGACTTACTTTAATCATAAAATGTTAACCAACGCTACACAAGGCAAATCCAAAGCAAATACGCAGCAAACTTTCCATGTCAGTGAACAGCTACACCTGCTGATCAGTGTTACCTAATGAGAAAAGCTAGTAAAACACAACTAGTAATTTTTGATTTGCTAACAGTGTTGTTCAGTGAGCAATCAGAACAGTATCTATCTACGGACATCATCAGATGTTTTTGTTGGTCAAAAGGAAGCTATCCTTGGCACTGAGAGCACTGAGCTCTGCTATACTGAGAACCCACAGCATCTCAGCTGTGTTACAATGCAGGTCTGCACTGTGCTGAGATTTTATAACAGTGGACGTTTTTTATATTACACTTTGATTGCTTATATTTTCAAAGTAAGATATCCTTGTAGCTGTTGAATTCCTCTATAAGAAAAATATTTGTTGCCATATAGGGAGCTTAGCAGTCCACAAAGTTACCTATAATAAATGATGATGATGATCTAATGTGATTATTTTTCATATAGATACCAATGCAAAGACTGTCTATCAGTCTGATCTAAACCACAGTCAAATTCTGTCTTTTTGAAACCGACCCCAGTTGCCCCCTACTTTTGGCCAGACTTGGTCTAAACGCTGTACCTGCCTAATTAGCCCTATTATTTGTCCTCCTACTTACACTGGCAGAAATCTCTCACCTTCAAGTACTTGTATCTTTTTTGTAAATAACCATGAGCAATTCACTGCATTGCATGATGCAGGCTCCCAGTTGGATAAAATAAATCAAATAGAATAAGTAAATCTCAGCCCTAATTTTACTTACATACAACACATTAGTGTATTTGGTGATAGATGGTGTCTTAATTTCAAATACAGCCAGTGAGTGATACACAAGGAGATTCTAGATGTAGGATTTCATTTGACCAGTTTCTCTATTTAATGTTACACTCTATTCTCCAAAGAAGCAGGAAAATAATAGACAATGATAGACATCTATTAACTAACCAGATTTAAGTAAAACACTAACGTCATCACTGTAGTCCTCATCAGTGACTGAGCTGTTGTTTTATTTTTATTGCTGCTCATAATATTTAGTGTTATGACACTGTGCTGACAGTTGTGTGTTTTCCCGTCTCAGATCCAGAACGCTGATGATGTGTTGATCTCACCACTTGAGAGGTTTCGTAAGGAGCAGATTGGAGCTGTTAAGGTACTACGGCAGTCTTGAATGCTGAGTAGATTTTTAACACAAAGTGACTAACTTTCAACTCACAAAATAACCATTGTTGATGTCCATGAGGTCAGCAAGTGAAGTTCAGTTCATATTACGTGTTATTTTCATCCAACACTCTGGGAGGTGATTATACAGCTCATCCTGCTCCGGTCTGGTCCCAGTCGATCTCTCTGTCTGCTGTCAGAGAATCTAATTTGTTCAGATAAACGATGGCGCACAGTCCAGTGTCACTAACAAGGTCATGGGAATGAACACTGGGAGGGAAGACGGGGAGCATGTCACAGACAGAGAGATAGTTGAACTCAGTGAGACAGTGTAAACAACACAGACTCTGGTGTCTGGTTTCAGCAGCTGTCTCAAGTCTTATAATTTAGTTTATAATTAATTTTTTTCTTTGCTGTCTTTTAAACAGAAATAGGGGCAGAGATCACAGCATCATAAAGCAGGCAAGGTTTAAAAACAGAACTGGAATACAGCTATAATTAATGCTGGAAGTTAAATAGCTTTTTCATTTCTCACTCTCAATTAAAGCAAAAGCCTGTAGAATGTAGCAGGAATGTGAGAGCAGTACATCATACTGAGCTGTCAAGCAGGAAAAAGTGGTTGAACTTGTGGAGTTTGGAGGTGCAGCTGTTTCAGGACCCTCACCCTGAATATTTTGTATTTTTATTTACTTTAGATAGATTTAATGTTCAATTCATAATTCATGTTTGTTTGTATTGCGCTGCTCTCTTTTGTTGCATACTGCCACCATTTATATATTATATATATTCAACTCAAAATGAAAAAGACTGGGGAAAGAACTGGGGAAAGGGTCTAACACTGTGTTATGTCAAGAAGTATGTCGATGAAAAATGTCTGTTTTCTTGTATTCATTGCTGATGTTCTGTCCCCAACCCTGTGTTCCTCAGGAGGGAAAGAAGCAGTTTGACAAGGAGACAGAGAGGTACTACTCTGTTCTGGAGAAACATCTTAGCCTTTCCCCCAAAAAGAAGGAATCACAGCTACATGAGGTAAACAGTGCAATTCCTAAAAATACACAAGAAGTTTCTCCCATGTGTTAGGTAACATAAAATTGTGTATGTGTGTTGTGGTTGTTTTTGTTGCAGGCTGACTCACAGATGAGTAAGGACAGGCAGGTGTTTTATGATGCATCTCTGCAGTACGTCTTCAAGATCCAAGAAGTGCAGGAGAGAAAGAAGTTTGAATTTGTGGAGCCGGTGAGTTCATGAGCACATTATGGTAAAAATTTAATTGTTATTACATTAAGTCAGTATTTTTGTTTTGTGCTGTTATTTTGTTATATTACTTCAGATCTGCACAGCTCTGACTATTTAATGTCAATCGTTAACATTAATGTTAAACACAGTCACTAATATACAATATTTTATGACAGGAAATAAGATTGATGAGTCTATTTTCTGTTTTTTTTATGTAAACATTAATTTGTAATCTGTCTGTATTTGTGTGTATACAAACATGATCATAAAAAGGTAGTTGAAAATACAAATTATGCACAATGTTTGGTCAGTGATAAAAAATGTTTTAATGATACATATCAGTAAAGCCCACTTCCTGTTGCTGTAGCAGCTCTTCCTGCATGGGAGATCTCTTCCGTCTGACAGAGAGGAAAACTCTTTGTTGTAAAGTAAACAAGAGCAGAAAACCAAACAACGTTCCAAGTTTAGGGCTTTTTCTTCCATAAAGGTTATTTTGACTGATTGAGCAGATGACTGACAATCATTCTTTTGCAATCCTCCCATTATACTCCAAGCCGACAGCCAATATTTTTCCTGCGGATTTCTCCCTCTGCTCTTCAGTTATTAGCCTTCCTGCAGGGATTGTTTACATTCTACCACGAGGGCTACGAGGTGGCCAGTGAATTTGAACCCTACAAGCAGCAGCTTCAGTTCAACCTGCAAAATGTAAGTTTGTATTTTTACCGAAAACCTCTACACCAAATCTGGACCTAATATCACAAATGATCTTTATAATTAGTTTGCTCATTCTGATCTCCTGCCTCTTAGGCAATTAAGAGGAAGTATTTCATGCATACCTGCATGAAAGGCAATCCTCACACACTTGATACTCCCAGCATGTTGAAACAGTTTGAACAAGGCCTAGTTTGCTACAACCTTTACAGGTCACCTTTTCTTTACCTGGAAAGTACCTAAGTTAAACACATTGGAAGACTAAAAGGCTGTCCTAAACTAACTGAGAAAAAATGCTGGATACTATCTGTTCAATTGCCCTTTAATTTCTGTAACACTAAAAAACAATCTATAAGATGATTCAAGTGCACCATTCACTGACTGATTTGGTAAGTATTTATACAAACCTTTCAGTGCAGTTTCTTATGTGTTGTTAAGGCCCGTAATAACTTTGAAAGTACACGTGCTGAGGTTGAGAGGCTGATGAAGAGGATCCGATCTGCTGAAGAAGACTTTAAAGCCCCCAGTTGCTTTACCATGGAAGGATATCTGTATATACAAGAAAAACGTGAGATACACAAAAATCATATTTTCTTCCCTCCCCCTCTCTTTCTCTCACTTACACTGTGAAGAACAATCAAATCTTGTTTTGTTTAAACACATACACTCATATGCAGTTGCACCTGCATGAAAATGTGTGTTATGTATTACAGGTCCATTGGGCAGTGTGTGGACCAGATACTACTGTACTTATCAGAAAAGCACCAAGATGTTCACGATGAGCAGCACAGAGGCCAGACCAGCCAGCAGACAGGTGCACTGATAGCTCAGATAAATAGGCAGACCAGTGTTTTTACATGTTTTAGACTTTACTAAATAGAATAACATCCAAACCATGCCATAGTGTTGTAATGTTTCCTGCATTCCACACAGCAATTTCTTTATGTTCTAGCAGTACAGTGCACTGTGAAAATCAACTTATTTATTTTTGTCAGTGTTGCCATTGATAAAGCACTTTTAGTAGGAAAAAAATATCCTGTCAGTGCAACTTTGAGAAATGTTGTTTTTTATGCAAACTAAAAAGTAAGAACAAGACACTTAAATGGTCCTGAAAGTACTGAGCAACAGTAGTTCTTTGCTGCAATATCAAGGTTCAGAGTGCTGAGTTCCACTTCACTGTTTTCACAGAACGGTGTGGTGAACGTTACACCAGAAATGTTCAGCCTGCGCTCATGTGTCAGAAGGAAGACGGATTCAATTGACAAACGCTTCTGCTTTGACATTGAGGTGGTGGAGAGGTGAGAGGGAAAGCTGTCCGAGAGTGTATGTATGTAATAATGGCAATCTGTTTGGTTGTGCTTGGGTAAAATGATCTATCTGTCTCTGCAGACATGGCGTCACCACCCTGCAAGCTCTCTCAGAGGCCAACAGGCGACTGTGGATGGAGGCAATGGATGGAAAAGAACCTGTATGAATACATCCATAATTTAACCATAATAATACAATATCATCTGGAAAGAATGTAGGCTGCACAGAAAAAGTGTTCAGACTGTGTCAGACTTATAGTACAGTTATGTGTGATTACGTTAAACAGAACTTACTTGGTACTGAAAATAATATTTGATGTGTGAATGTCTTTGTAATGTGATTTTTTTTCTTTAGATCTACACTCTGCCTTCATTACTTAGCAAAAAGGAGGAGAGTAAGTAACCTGATAAAAATAAATTCATTAACATTGATTATTGATAGTAATGCACCAGACATTATGGTAATGTTGTTTTTTTTTTCATTTTACAGCATTTCTCAATGAGGCAGGCTTCAACTTTGTTAAGAAGTGTATTGAGCTCATTGAAATGAGAGGTATTCCTCGTTATTGTCAGAAACATGATTTTTATAAGATACAGATAATTTATGTATCTACAGTCTTGGTTTATCAAGTACATTGTCAATGTATGTGTGGGTGTAGGCATCACCACCCTGGGACTATACAGGACTGGAGGAGTAAACTCCAAAGTGCAGCGACTGATGACGAGCGTCTTTGGTAAGAAATGTTTTCCTATATGATGTTATTTTTTTCTACTTGGTGAAGATTTATTCCTACAAAATGAATAGCAGATGTATTTAAAAATCTATAACCACATATCATTAATCATTTGCTGTCCTGCAGCATCCACAGCTCCTGCTGACATTCAGTTAGATGCAGATACCTGGGACAACAAGACCATCACCAGCGGTCTTAAGAATTATTTCAGGTAAGATATAGTACAAAATGGTATTTGTGAATAATTCTTCTTGTGAATTATGAACTCATGAGTTCTAATCATGCAGGTGTCTGGCAGAACCACTGCTGACCTATAGACTGCATAAAGAATTTATCAAGGCTGCAAGTAAGATCCTTTAATACACCTCTTTGTATGATGAACACAGTCTGTGACTGTACATTACACAGGATGCAATGTAAACACAGGCATATTATGTCATCCTCCCAGCACTGAGTCATATTCCTTTGCTTGTTTCACAGAGTATGATGACCAGACATATCGAGTGAGAGCTATTCATGCTCTTGTGCACAAACTACCAGATAAAAACAAAGCAATGTTGGACATTTTAACCGACCACCTCCTCAAGTATGTCCATATTAACACATACTGTGATTTCATTGTAAAGCACTTCTAAATGTCTCTTTGGCTCTGAGCCACCTTTTTTTTAAATCTAAAAACATCTTGTAAGAAGCTTTAACAGTTAAGGTTTGAATTTGTGTTAAAACTCATCACTAAAAAACAAATTTACTTAAACTTTTGTGTGTGTGTGTGTGTGTGTGTGTGTGTGTGTGTGTGTGTGTGTGTAGGGTGTCCTCTCATTGTGAAGAGAACCTGATGACTGTGTCCAACCTGGGAATGATATTCGGCCCCACATTAATGAGGTCACAAGAGGAGACAGTGGCTGCCATGATGAACATCAAGTTTCAGAACATTGTGGTGGAGATCATCATTGAAAACCATCACAAGGTACACTTACAGATACACACATACAGACACACACACAGTATATATACAGTATACACACCTCACAGACATGTATATTGTACGTGTGTTCGTATCAGATCTTCGGTGAGGCCCCAGACCTTTCATTACCATTACCCCAGGCTCCATCCTCTCGGTCAACTTCTCGGAGGAACAAAGCCATCTGTCTGTCATCTGGAAAGAGGAAGGCCCGACTCTACCCTACTGCTCTCTGCCTGGCAGACAATGACAGTGAGTCTCTCTGCCATTACTCATGAATAGCAGCAGTTGTGGACATTTAGCAAGGAATTGTAAAAACAGTGCAGTTTTAAGGTACTTAAAGGGGATATAAAAATTTTACTACAGCTTTATTATTCTTCTTTTCTACATTTAAGAGGGAAATATTATTAATAATACTTTTTACTTCACTACGTTACTACACCACATTTATTTGACAGCTATAGCTACTAGTTATTTTCAAGGTTAAGATTTTAAATGAAACATACTGTATAATAATATTATGTAATAAGATCTAAACCAGTGTTGAACGCTCTCTCTTTATTTGACTTGTTTCCATTTCTTCCTCTAGGTGACACATTCAGTAGCAGCCCCAGCACGACACCAATGGGCAGCCAGGAATCCCTGTCCTCCCACTCTTCTGAGAAGAATGGCTTGTCTCAAAGCTCTCCTCCATCCTCTCCTCCTGCCGATCCTGGCACGTCCTCCGTAGCCCCTGCATCTCCTCCTGCAGCTTCCTCCTGCTCCCCGTCCCACAATTGCTCGAATGGGAAGGATCAGAAACAGTCAACAGAGAGCATTGCCTCCCATCACCTCATGCCTTCCCCTTCCTGGACTTCCTCCCAGCTAAATCCAGCCCAGCAGACTTCCTCTGTGTCCTCCTCTATGTCCTCTTTACTCTCTGTAGAGAGGACTTTGTCAGCCAAAGGAAACTCCACTGCCTCCTTGTCGTCTGTTAAAGAATCAAACTCCCCCTCCAGAGCCTCCTCGTCCACCATCTCCATCCAGCACTCCTCAGTGGAGCACACCTCTTCTCACAGGGAGGGTCGAGCTGTTCAAAGAGTGTCATCTGTTTGCTCTCTGAAGAGCACTCATTCAGTGGATCAGCGAAATGCATCCGGTACCTCTTCCACTGTCAAAGAAACCAGAGTGACAGACTCTACCTCTCCTTCTCGGCAGCAAAGGACTGCTTATAGGACTGCATCATCCTCATCTTCCTCCTCTTCCTCCTTGTTCCCTTACCCACTTTCCACATCTTCCTCTCTCACTTCCCTACACATCTCTGAGGGTACATACATCTCTTTTGCAGTTTGAAAAAAATATGATTAGAACAAAGGTGAAGGTTCAAACATCAATCACTTCCCTGCTTTTCTTCAGCCTCGATTTCATGTGTTCTGTTGCAGATTATAAAAGTTGTCACGGATCGGTACAGAGTCTCATGTCGCTGGAACCACACACACGTAAAATGGCACACACCCGCTGTGGCTCTGATCTGACCGTGAAACACTCTGTAGCCACATCCAGCAACGGTTACCAGAGGCCTGGATCATTGTGAGTGTGTGACATTGGTTTTATATTTCTATATTTCTGACATCCCTGTGAAATGTGCCAATCACCTGACATCTCAGGAATCACTGGTATTATTCCAAGAACAATTACTTTTGAATTGGCTCGAGACCTGTCTTGGAAACCCGTCATTTTTAAAGAAACGTGACATATTCACTCTCTCTCAGTAAAATCTGTAAATTATCTCAGGACATGTATTCAGAACATTTGATAATTTTGTGTTTGTGTGCTACAGGTTGTCAGTCGGACCAGCACAGCGTGAGAGTTCAGTTTTCTCCTCTGCATTAGACATATGCTCCTCAGGAAGGTACATTGATTTTAATATTGTTTTTTATGCCTTGAGTGTGTCACTTGTCAGTAATTGTTATCAAATCACTGAATTCTACACAGAAAGGTAAACATAAAACATTTTCATAGATGAAATCCTCCTTAACTCACTTTGTAAAGCACATTTTTACTGATTCTGTTTTTGTCTCAGGGAAGCAAAAGCTCTTTACTCCTGTGAGGCAGAGCACAACCATGAGCTCAGTTTTCCTCAGGGTGCGCTGTTCTCAAATGGTAAGAAAACCACTCATAGGTTTCATAACCTGAGGGTATTTGCATTTGCATTAAAATACCTATAGATGCTTATAGACTAGTATTACTGCAATTGTCTGTGGCTTTTGTTGGGCACTGTTAGATAACCTTTCAATGTTCTCATCTGACCTGTTTTTTAAGAATGCGGTCACAGAACAGATCACAGTTACACCTGGCTGAGAGATGATCACATTGTGATCCTGGCCATCTCCAAAAGTGATAATGTGCTCTGGATGCATTTACAGCTTTTATTAACATGTGTTTTTCCTTATGCAGTTGATGTATCCAGATACACATTTTATGTTAGGGGTTAAAGAAGTACAAGGTGTTCAGGAGTCATATTTCTAAAAGGGTGTTTGATTTATGTAACCTGAAGATTTCTATTGTTTTGCTAAAAATGTTAAGCTACTTAAAATCTATCTAGACTAGAATTTAATATAAATGTCTGTGGGTCTAAATAATGCTTGGCTGTTCATCGTGTATTTGTATTTATTATCCTGCAGCGGAATAGTTTACAGAATTTATGCTGTTCATTTAAGGAGAGTATAGTTAACACAAGCAACAGGACATTTAATTAAATGTAGTCAAATTCTTACTTAGAAGTTGTAGATAAATTTAATATCATATAAAATTTGATTGTTTTATATTTGAAGATCTTTGTCTTAACTTGCTGAGTCGAGTTGTTTGTGTCTTCAGTGTACCCATCTGTGGAACCAGGTTGGCTTCAGGCAACATACAAAGACAAAACAGGCCTCATACCTGAAAACTACATCACCTATATCTGACTGACTTCACAAGGTTGTTACCACATCACTGAACAAATCAAGATTTAACTTTCATGGATACATACAGTAAAACTCTGTGCTGCTGATCAAGAATATATTTATCATGTAACTGTGACTGTTATCACCGAACAGTGTGTATGACTGACTACTGTAGCTGGATCTGAATGATGTGTGTACTGTACGTATATCTGACTACTATACTGTATATGAACCATGTTATGTGTCATTAACCGGCTTATAATTCAGTAGATGCTAATGTCAGTTGATTGTGAACACTAAATGAACATTTTCAGCTCCTTTCATATGTTTGTGTGTCAGTCTTTCTACAGGTCTCCAAACGCAAAATGAAATGTTGGGAAGGTACATGTGAATAGTATTTTTTTTTAACAATTTTGGTAATTTATGTGTGAATGATCATATTAACTTTATAATTTCATGTCCAGTGTGTTCACACCTTTGTACCTAGGTCCGTATGTATTTGTCTAAGACTGAATCCTGCCATCACAACCTCCTCCAACTGTGTCAGTCAGTTTTCCATGCTGCCTAATAAAGGGCAAATACAAATTATGTGCTACTTATATATTACTAAATGTCTTAACATGTGCATCCTGTGTGGTTATTGTTTGTCCAAAATATAATCTTTATAATTAACTGTATTTCTGGTAAGTAAAGGAGAAAAAAATGTTCTCATAATCAGTTGTTTAAAAGATGTTCTCACAATTATAAGTTCTCTAATTGGGATTATTTCAAATTTACGGATTGTGTACATTATAAAGAAATGGCACATAATCATGCAATTTGCTTTTTAATTTGTGTTCACGTACATACATAATTATAATATATTAGTGCTTTGTCATTATTGTATGTACATTCAAAGACAGAACAGTTAAAACAGACAGTTAAAACTCAGGGTGCAGTTTTATGTACAAGCCAGGATAACAAGCAGGGCTACTATGAAGGCCTGCTAATCTCTCCCAACCTCCTCAGGAGTCCGTCCAGTGTCTCCATGTTCTGTGCTTTCTCCTCTAACAGCTCATATCGCAGACTGGAGATGTCCTGCTTGATCTCTTTCAGCTCACCTGAATAAAACACAGACACAAGAGCATGAAAAACGTTTTCATGCGAAAATGGAAAATCTTAAATTCTGAAAAAATACTATTTCTCTGAGGAAATTATTTTTGGTATGTTATGTCAGTCTGTTAATTTTACCTTCAGTGATCTCGTCACTCTCTCTGTTTGCTTGGGCTTTGATGATGTAACGTTTTATCAGTCGCTTCATGATCTTCTGCAACCGGTGAAAATGTACAATTAACAGTACAATAACAGGAAAAAATGAGATGGATGGATTGACTATTTACTACAACCGTTACCTAATGAAAAACACATACCTGATATCTGGTTGGTCTGGCAGAAGCACCATATCCAGAATTTTTGTCTCCAAGCTGTAAGATTAGTTGTAACATTTCTTAAGTCTGACAGGGCTGACATTTTTCACGTTCTCAGGTTTGAGGTGAAGCAGTAAAACCACTGGGAGGTGCTCTGGCTCTGTCTTTAATGCTCTGCTATGCACCATAGTTTTAGAAATACTACTGTAAAGACTGGATAAAATGACATATACATGATGATATATTCTTCTAAAATATGTGTGTGTTCTTATTTTGTGGTACCTGATTGAGCTGTGTCTCATTTTTCTCCTCACTGTGTCCAGTCACATAGTCCAGGAGCAGAGACCTGATACCTGTGACCAGTCCCAGTATAGATTTTGGACTGGGAACCAGGTTAAAAGGCACAGGGAGCGTCCTTCCCTCCTCAAAATAAGAGAACCAGAGTTTGGCTCGAGCAAATTTCCATTCAACATCAGCATCATCCTAAACAAAGGAAAGAAAATAACAACAAGAACAACTACTCCATTGTTATAAAGCTGCATTACTTTTACATCTATACAGTAATTCGGAACAGAAGCATATGACTTAATCACAGTAACTGATGGACATTTTACTGTAAAGTCAGATTATTCTGCAACAGCACACTTATATCAGAGCAATTTGATGACATAATTGACTGTGAAATCACAGTAGATAGTTGTAATTTTCTATAATTTGCGGTGAAAATGTCACACTAACTTACTGTGAAAGTAATATCAGTAGCAGCCAGTAATTTATAACTTACAGCCAAGAATTTTACACTTGAGTTTGAAAAAAATGGCACCAGATATACTGAAAATAAAAGTTTGACATTTTGAAAAATATGTTTATTTGCTTTTTTACTGAGAGTGAGAAAATCAATACCACTCTGATGCCTGTATAGTAAATATAAGGCTTGAGTCAGTGGTGTTTGCATTACTTAGAGTAAGGATTACTGACCTAACAAGAAACAGGTCCAGTTGCTATGAAGGCCTGGATGACTGAGAATCTTCACCGACCCAAAATAAAAACAGGAAGTAGATTGTTTCCTGACAAGTCAAACCTAAATCTTAAGTCTTAATGTGATCAATGACCAAAGTATGTGCCAAAGTAATTTGAATAATGTGCTTTGGCACCACTTTCTATTTACAGCACAAAGGGTTTGTAAGCTGTAATTAATATATATTTTACTGGTTAATAAATAATTTACTAATACTTACTTATAAGTCATTAATAAGAACCCTTTTGGATCGCCAGGTTGTGGAAATTCATTAGGGAGACTCATTCAATAGACTGACCTTTACTCATCCTCATGATTATCATTTTTAGACCACAAGAAGCATGGTTCACTTTGTTAATGACCTAATAACATTTATAATTTAAGTCCCTATTATTTTGAAGTGCTAGCAAAATGTCATGTTTAAATATAAAGCTGGATTTAGTGGGTGTTTGCTTGCCTTAGAACAAAGACTGGAAGTAGGGGCTAGCTGTGTATAGATAATAAAAGCCACCTAACCTCTAAAGGCTTCAGTGTTGGATTTTCCACACTCTGGAAACACAAGATGTTGTTTAATGACTTATAACTGATTTGTAAATTGTGTGCACAACTTATTAACCAATAATAAATTCATTAATTACAGCTTATGAAGCCCTTACCAGAAAGTGATACATGTGCTTTAGTTTACCTCAGTGTGTCTCCTGTTTTAAATTAAGTTACTCTTCTCCTTCCATGAACTACAAAATCATTTTAAAAGCATAAGGATATGTGCTATATGTGAGAACAGGCAATGTTTTCTCAGGCCACTGTAAACATTTGTGGGCTTGTGAAGTGCAGTCCCTATTTCATTGACGAACCTCAATCTCCTGGAAGGAACTGTTAATCATGGCGATGAGCATGTTGAGCAGCACTATCACCATGGTAACGTTGTAAACTCCGTACAGCACGTAACCAATGTTCTCGATGAATTTGTGTCCGTTGTTGATCACGACAGATCTGACCTCAGACAGTCCAAATATAGCCCAAAACAATGTCTTGAAGCTCTCTTCCAGGCTGTACGGACACATAGAGCAGGGAAAGGAGGGAGATGAGAGAAAAAGAAAAGTTATTTTGAAATTCAAACAAACCATTAATCAGTGGAACAGAGATGTTAAAGATGGTCTGTAAGAAAAACATGTTTTAAGGCTCACAGTTAATACTGCTAGTTATTTTCCAGGTCATACTGTTCATTTAAACTGATTTCTAAGCTTACAGGTAGTCACTGATTTCCATTCATTTTCCAACACTAAGAAAATCAATTTGCAGAGACTAAAAATGTGATTTAGGTACAATATGTAATCCATCATCTCATATTTATTTCACTATATCAAAGTTGTGTGAAAATGCAGTTGCAAGCACATGTTCACAGTAAAATTAAAAGGAAAAAAAACAACATCTACTTTTAATGTTTAATGTTCTGATTTTATTTTGAACAGTCTATTTTACCTCTTTTCTCATAACCGCTCCTCCATCACTTTTATATTGCCTTTTGATACATTGATAATGTGCTTTTGCTTGTGGGTTTTATGTGATGTGTGAACAAATGCAGGTGTGTACAGTAAATGTCTCACGTGGTGAAAGCATCATTCTGCTTTGCCCCCAGGTAATAAGAGTACAGGTTGAACATGCCGATCATGAATGCCAGAAAGACCAGGATGAAGATGACCATGAACTTGAAGATATCCTTGACAGTCCTCCCTAAAGAGATCTGCAGTGGCCCAAAGCTCTCGTTGGCTGGCAGGATGTAAGCTATCCGAGAGAAGCTCAACACCACCGCAATGGCATACAGGCCCTCTGATACCAGCTGGGGATCTGATGGCAACCAGTAGATACGTGCTACAAAAACAGAGCATGACTCAGTCAGAAAACCTCAAGAACAAGAAGGTTTATTTGTGCACAGTTTTTGAAAAACAAAATTGCTATGTAGTCCATTGTGGACAAGTGGAATGCTAACACCAAGAAAAAATTGTTTCAGTGTTCATATGACTGTTGTGTTGGTGATGGTCAACTATGTGCTCTTGCAGTTTATGGATTAAAGCTGCAGTATGCAATGTTCTTCAGATATGTTTAAGTCAAAATTTCACATAACAAATAGGGAAGATTTGATGTTTGTTTGGCAGTAGTGCAGACATATTCATAACTAAAGGCTTTTCAGTGATTCTCAGCCTTCTAACCAATCAGAGAAGACCAGTATCAGCTTCATAAACGCTGCATTTTGTAGTGTTAGGTATGATGGTTTGTTTATGTGAGTGTGTTAGCGCGCTCACCTAGTGTAAAGTAGTGTATGTCTGATGGCAGGGTGACATTAATTAGAGTTGTGTAGTGCATTTTGACATAATCCTGGGCTGAGTTTGCTTGTCTCAGAGCAGAGAAGCGACAGCTGAAAGAGGCAAGAAAGATTGCCAGCATCCCAAAGTCCAAAAAGTTCCATGCTTCAACCAGGTACTCGCCCGGTCCTTGACACCAGATCTCCTTCACCTCAGCCCAGATCATACCTGCAGTGGCACAAGTCACATGCTGTAATCCAAAGGGTGATATTCTGATGACCAATTCATCATTGTCATCCTATGCTCACCCATGACCCATGAAATGATGAGGATCTCCATCCATGTGAAGGGCGTTGTGGTCATGCGGTACAGCAGCAGCGGATTACAGCTGAGTCCTCCTGGGTGTTGATGGTGGGTCATGTTTGGCAACAGGGTGGTGCCTGCGAAACGATCAGCCGCATTCAGGATGAGAAGACCGAGGAAAATCGTAAAGGACGATGCGTGAGCCACAAACTTCATGAAGGGACTCCGCATCACTTTCCCCACCTGAGTGAGAGAGAGCTGAAACAATAAGATCGCGCACGTAGAAATAAATTCATGTGAAATTTGGGAACAGAAATGTTACGCACTCGGCTGCACGGTGCGATCCAGTAGGCCAGAGCCAGCCCCGGCAGTCCTATAGCCACCGCCAGCACCACGAGCAGCTTGACCGCAGTGGTTTGCTGCTTCAGGCCGGACAGGTTCTCATACCAGATGGTCAGCAGCTGCTGCTGGCAGTTAGGATGAGCCACAAACTGTGGAGAGTTTGGTGAGAATTTGATCTTTTCGTTATAATAAAGAATTATTATTATAACATCTGTTATGTAATGTAAAGTTTGTGACCATACTGACCTTTTTGAGCTCATATTTGATGGCTAATTTGAGCCGTGTGAGGGAAGGGCGACCTGGTGGATCATAGCTGTCTTCGGCGTCAGTCTCTCCGTTCAAGATGGCCTCCACCTCCTCCGTGCTCCGACACAGATCCAGGAGACCCACCACGTAGTCCTTACACTGACTCGACAGTCGGCAGTAGTCATTCTGCGAACACAGTGAGGACAAATGTGCGTTCATGTGTGAAACCTTTCAGATGTGTTGTTTATTGTACTGTATGTTGTGTAATACACTGCCCTGCTATTAATTCTACTTGTTATTCATATGCCTGACAAACTAACGTCAAGCATCAACACCCTTGTTTGCTTCTACTTCCTCTGTTAAGGCTCATAAAATGTTTTTACTGGCAGCTTGCTGCCAGCAACATGGCAAATATACTTTTTGTGTACTTTGAGGATGAGCAGGTTATGAGGGCATGTGTACAGCTGCACTAACAGGATGTTGGACTTGTGTTTGTCACAGTGTTCCTGGTGTTTATGAGTCTTTTTTATACTGTTTATACCTTAAATTCCTTCTCAATATTGGCCAGCATGGCCAGTTCATTGCTGAGCTCCAGGGCAGCCAGTACAGGGTCCTCACTGGACAGAGAAAGGTAAGCAGGACTGGCGAGACCCCTATAGGCGTTGATCCTGGACCTAGAGTGACTGAAGGAGTCAAACTGTTGCTGGTAGTTGCAGGAGTCACAGCCGCAGAAGTAGTCATGAGGATGGTCGATGCGAGCCCCTTTACTCAGCAATGTGTGAACTATCTCATATTCCTGGCAGTGCGCTGCGAGGATCACTGGAGTCACATCATGAGAAAACCTGACACATCAACACACACACTTTAACAATGTGCATTTATATGGTGTAAATTACAACCATTTTCTATATGGGCATCTGGTTGATATGAACATAATCAGGATTTTATAGTTTAAAGTTCACTGTGTTTTTAACTTGCATTGCATTAACTGTGAGGAGCTACAGTTCCCAAATGTAGGAGCACTGTATTTTAGTGCTCACCTCGTCCCGTCCTCATCATAAGCATAGAAGTCATCCAGCATGTCTGCTTGAGCAGGGCTCGCTGTCAGACG
>JAUBNQ010000006.1:9973797-9993144 GCA_032353495.1 Ctenopoma kingsleyae
ATTTCCGATATTACATTTTAATGCTGATATCAGCTGATAATAACGGACATCCCTAATTCAAATAAAATGTTTTGAGCACATGAATCCACATCTTTATCAGATCAGCATCCATGTAAAAATTTAAGTTGGAAATTCTAATCAGAATAATTTTAATCAAATTGATATCAATCCCAGTCCCTGAGGGCCACTGTCCTACTTGTTTTCCAACCATCCCCACACTTATAGCTTCTGATTGGCTGAACACGCCTGAGGACAGGGATAACTGGTAAACAAGCAGGACATTGGACCACAACGACCAGGATTGGCCACCCCTGCAATATTGCGTACTTGTCTCATTCACTCTAGTTTTTACAATCTCCCACCGGCTGGATTCAAGCCAGATATACATTTTTACTCTATAGAACATATTATACTGCAGTTTTTTCCACTAACCTTCACTTCTCTTAACAAAACCTCTACAAACTAGAAGCTACACAGACATTAAAGGACGTGGGCCAGGTTCTACTTTTTACTCTCCATGCACTCCATCCACCATTTGCCTTCTCACTGTGTACTTTCACTGCTGTTCAGGTCCACTGCCTGAAGGCTGGGAGCAGGCTGTGACTGCAGATGGAGAGGTGTACTACATCGATCACATAAATAAGGCCACCACATGGGTTGACCCGCGTCTAGGTAGCACACTATCAAATCTGTGTCTCCTGAGTTGACAACTCTTGTTTGTCAATGAGAAACATTTTGTTCCAATGTCCTCCATCACAAGTTGCTGTTTGGCAACAAAAATAAGAAAGATCGCAAACTTTTGACAAGTCTTTCTTCATAGTCATAGCTGAAATGTTTTACCTATACCATTTGGAAATATTTACTTATTTGTCAAAAGGTGCTTTTCGTTTGAATTTTATGTTCCAGCCCAGAAGATGAACCCTGGCCTCCTTGGCTTGGTAATGCAGCAAAGGCAGGAAAAGCTGAGATGTGAAGGCCTCCCTGCGCAAATCCCACCACAGGTCAGAGGCTAAATAAAATAGTTGGAAGTGACACTCAAAGTCTCTACAATTCCATTTTAACTCACACCGTTATCAGTGTTGTGTATGCTGGATGTTCAGGTCAGACTTAAGAGTGTCCAAGTAAACCTGTGTGTCCGCACGTGTGTGTTATAGGAGGCAGGAGGAAGGAACCAGATGCCCGGTGGAATGGACCACGACAGGAACGCACAGACACTGATCCAAGCTCTGGATGTCAGAATCAGAGCTTCTAACCATGAACCTACTCTTAATGGGCAAGTTCCTGTTTTATATCATTGCCATGTGGTGTAAATCTGCTTCTACCGTAGTGTAGATTGTCACAGAGCTGTGTTAATTGACAGAAGTAGAAGTATTTGTAGTGTTTACTCAAGTAAATGCAGTAAAATGCAGAGAAAATAATCAACAATAAGCAAACTTTCTTGAGTATGAACAGTAAAAGTAATCGTAGGAATGGCCACTTTCACAATAATTGCATACTTCTCTTCACATGTATTATAATTAGGAACTATATCTGCTCATTTTTTGAGATAACATCCCTTAAACTTGTGTTATTATGCCCATACAGTGGTGATAAATACATTTGTTCAGCTCAAAACATTGAAAATAATGTTTGAAAGATTAAACATGTGTCTAGTAACAATTTCCTAGTCACTCTGAATAATCGACCTCTCTTCCAGCAGCTTTCATTTCACATTGCTGTATTTGAACATCATCCGGAGTTATTATATATAACATGATAAAATGTACCATCAGTTCAGTAACTACAGATTAGTTGTGTCCAGTTTGGTGATGATGATCAGACATGAAGGAATGTTTTTGTATGTTCTTGTGCAGCGCTCACTCTCGCAACGAGAGCACTGACAGTGGTCTGAGCGTCAGCAGCTTACCCCGTACATCGGACCACATGTTGAGCTCTGTGGATCACATGGACACCGGTAATACACACACACATACACACACACACACACACACACACTGCAGAGGAAAACCACACTTTCATCTCTACAAACTTCACACAATTAAAAATATATCTGTATTTCCTGAAATCAAAGTGATTATGAACACAAAGTTGGCTTATTTAGTTGTAATACGTTAAATTATTTATTCTAATGATAATGATGACGATAAGATTTAGAAATTTTTTTACTTGTCTACTAACTGAAATTATTTGAGACAAATTATTTAAGAGGAGCAGTGTAAAAATGCCTCCCAAACGGGTGTAATAATTTACACAAAAAAGGGAGGAGCCATTGAATGCAGTGGTAATATAATATGTAAAATGATAATTATTTGATCAAATACACACATTTAATGGCATTTAAAACACAGAAAAGGCTTGGACTAGCTGGTGCATTGAATTGATATTGATGTCAAGCTTTGCATCTAAATCATGCCTCAGTTAGTCTTTTCTGTATTTGTGCACATACAGCATTTACTACTGTAGTTCAGTTTAGTACATCTAGTGACTACATTCCAAATTTCTTTGTTTGTTCGTGTACTGAACAAAAGTGGAAGATGGATAACATGAATTGTGCTTTTTGTATATACATACTGTGCCTCTTAAGAGGAAAAAACACACACAAACATACAGTTCCTGATATTGTGAAAATGCCCACTAGCTCATCCAAATTGCCCTGTTGATATTTCAGTTTCCATTACATAATTTTTATCATCTTATCTGACTTGGTTAGGTGACTCTGGTGAGACGTCCTCGATGACTTTACAGGAGTCGATGCCTGTGCTCCCAATGTCTGAGGGTGAGGAGCTGATGCCCTGCATCCCTGAGGGACTCAGTTCAGACCTTCTGATGGACATGGAGACCGTGCTCTCTGGGTCTCATATGGACAGAGACAGCCTGCTCACCTGGCTATAGACATGCTCAGCCTCCACCAAAATATGGTTTGTCATCAAATCATCGTAACATGACTGAGGATTTTGGAGCAGTTTTGGCTTCAAGAGTGGTACAGAACGACATAGTGAGAGAATACGCTTCTGTTGTGTGATGAATACCTAACACTGCCCGCACCCTGAGGAATGAAATAACCCGACTCTCACAGATTGTGGTAAGATGCTGGTATTCTCTTCTCTCTACAACACTTCTCTGGTAAATTGTGTCACAGCTTATTTTAGAGTTCGGATTTTTTGTTATTATCCCGCTTGCTGTTTGCAACAAGCTCTTAAAAACACAGAGTCGAGTTAGTAAAGTTGCATAAATGTAAAAAAAAAAAAAGGGCACATCTTGTGATCAGTGTTAAATTAACAAAATAAAATAATAACGCTTGCACAAAAGGTATTTAGCAGTAAAAAAAAAAAAAACATATCCATATTCCCCACAGTTACTTTCTGTAGCCTGTGGGATAGCAAAGCAACATCTACAGGAGTGCTCCGACCTCAAAGCAGCCTGTAATTTTAGATTTTAATGCACATGCTCACAGTTGTCAAAACATGTTCTTAAGAAGCATCAGGACCGAGAACAAGAGATGAGTCAAAGAATTTTATCTGGATTAACACCACATTAAAAAAAAAAAAAACTCCACCTCAAAAACACTCAACAAAGCTCAAAGTCTTCTGTGACACAGAAGGATCAGGAGGAAAGGACGCACTCTTGTGGTGAACCAGTAGAAGATTAAGAACACTAAGTCCCATTTACTCTCAAACATGTATGTTAAAATGCTCACAAACACACGTTTGTCTGTGCGAAAATCTGCGGGGCTGCTCAAAGCCAGGAATGTAATACCTTCCAAGGTTTTTCAAAATGAAGTTCAGGAGGACAAACTTTATTTTTGGTCACAGTGAAAACGTCTCTCCTGACAAATGACTCTCAATAGTATGTCAAGGAACTACGTAGAGGAGTCTTAACTTTGGACACTAAAGCTACAATAAAAATGTTTTTGGAAGACAAAGGAGCAATTATACAGAGGATCTCTACAATAAGTGAGCACATGCTCAGTATAATGCAATCCAACACAAGGATTTTCCCCAGGAAACTGTAATCCTGAGACATTAGGTCTTGTGATTAATTTATTTAGCAGATGACGGCCTAAACTAGATTAATGATGGTGTGTGAAACAGCGCCTCTGTTCCTTTTCTCTTGAGGTTAAAGTTTGATTTTATTAAAGTGTGTGACTTTTTAGCTTTTGTTGTTGTATTGGATTGCATTTTATTGTGAAGTGCTCCTGTCATTTAATCCGCTGCAGCATTGAAATAAGCTTCACAAAGGTTGTATTTATTGGAGGTGTGTTTTATTTGGTTGCATTATAATGTACAGTTGTGATAATATTGTGTTCACTCCTTTTTAGCCACCACTCCCCCACCTTTAAGAATTTTTTATTCTTCTTTCTCACTTCTCCCAATATTGGCTTGATACATATATATTCCTAATAATTTCTTTTTCACACCTTAATTCATTCATTCGGTGGCATTACAGATTATTCCTTCCTACAGAGACATACAAGCATTAACTGTCTCAAACAAGCTTTTAGATTTTAGATCCATAACTACAAATGGCCATTTCTGAATGCACATGGTATATACTTATTTAAAATTTCAGATACAGATACATGCTTACATACTTTCATTATGTAATCAGCTAATGTGAATATCAAGTCTGCTTTATATTTTCAGTTTTGCATTATTGTGGTGTTGCAGTTCAGTTCAAGTGCAGATTGACTGAATTACCACACAATGATAATGTAACTGAAAAAAAATAATGTACACATGTTAATGATTTTTACAACCGAAACAAGTTTCCAGAATTTTATATTGTATGGATTAGATTTCAGTAAAAATACGGAAAAAAATTCACATAAACGTCCAAAGCAGAGCAGCCCGGTGTGGAAAATGCTGCGATGTTTTATAATGTAGGTGGTTTCTAATACACTACAACATGCAAAATCACTGGTATAAAACACTAATCAGCGCCATTGTAATATTAGTTTGCTAACACTCCGTAGAGTCCTCTGTCCTTGACACAGTTCTGTAAGCGGGAACGGGGAAAATGTGATTTTTGGACTTTTTGGTGAGTCACAGCGAACATCAAGGATCCTGTTGTGCCTATGTAGAAAAATAACATGCTTGCTGCAGGTGCTGTGTTCTTGGTATATTTAGTTTGAACTGCAGGTGCTTTCTGGTGCTGTAATACAGAAGACAATCATCACTATGGGAAGCTCTTTATTCTCCTCCTTTAAACTACACATATAAACTTTTTTTATCTGCTGGGTTGTTTCTGCAAGTGTGTTTATATTTTATCAGTATTTGAAGTTGTTAATTATTGGTGAGAGCAATTCTTCTAACCACCTTTCTGTTTTATATATATACAGTATATAGAGTTTCATTCACATCATCCCCAAACAAAGAGCCAAGTCACCTGGTTGTTATCTAAATTAAAGTACAGTGGGCTCCTACACATAATGCACACACTACCTAGATTATTATTTATCTTAGCATGCATGACACTCGCTATGTATGTTACATATAATGTTTATTATCCTATTTACAGAGAGTTTGGAGGTAATCAGAGTTGTTTTGTACCTTTTTATGCATGTGCTCTATATAAATACGTCTTCTTACTCTCATTGTAATCATTTTAAAGGAGTTTCTGTTTAATAAACCTTTAAATACACCAGACAAGTAGTAATTTCTAGTGTCTTTAATGTTGACTGTCCATGATGTGCTTGTAGAGCTGCACCTTTGTCTCTTTGCTGGACAACTGGTTTCTACTGTGTTCGTATTTCTAGTTACAGATGGGGATAATTTGAACTTCATAACTGTGTAATATCATCAAAACTGGTCAAAAACATTTCTTTGGATATGCAGAAGCTCTAATGATGATAAGCTTTGTGTCTTCATTTGATCAATCAATTAGTCACTTTATCTCATCAGGATTATCAACTCAGTGCCAATACTGCTTTCCAGATGGCCCTGGCTTTTGGTACAAACTGTATATAAAATTCAAACATAAATAATATAAAATTACACACAGCCCCAGTGGTAAACATGGCCCTGTTCAAACTTTTTTGACAGGTGTTGGCATCAAATGTAAAATAAGCTTCATCTTTGAGTTTCAACTTTTAATTGTTGTTTCTCTACAATTTTCAAAGATACATTTTAAATTATTTACAAATCATGGCATTGTAATATAATACATTTGCCACAACAGTAGAGAGTATTTGATGTTGGATGAATATTATGCCCGTTTCTTTTTATTTGGCATTTCTCATGAGTGCAAACAAAAAACTGAATAATCAATGACATGGATTTTCTTTGCAGTTACTGTTTAAGCATTTTCATTTTCCTTTCTTATTGCAGGATTTCACCGACAACAGCAGAATTTCTTAGGTCATCCTGATTTATACATTTATACTTTTATACATTATAAATATATGAGCTTGTTATTTTCACAAGTCAACCAGATTCAGTATAATATGTAAAATGTACAGTTTACAGAAGAACATCACCACCTAATAAGGATTTTTTTAACATAGGGTCAACCTCCTTTCTTAACAATTCAGCTTTTGTCTCTTGGTGAATTTTGAGGTCTCTTTTAGACAATTGCACTGTTATAGAAGTCAGCCACTTTCACTTTCTTTTTCTTTACTGAAGCCAGTGACGGACATTTGTGACCAGAATTTAGTGATATTTAGCAGAAGTAATTTAATGTTTCCTGTGCCACTGGCTGTCACACAGGCCCAAACCAGGTCTTTCCAACCTGATGTTTAACAGGATTTGTTGCACCAAATGATCTGACTGGAGGTTCTGATTTGCCCTTCTGCCAGCCACATGTTTAACTAAACATCTGAAACAACATTTTGTTTCTTTACATCCACAGTGCGCTTACTGCGTTTTTTTAATGACATTTCAGATGCTGGAAATTTAAAGAAGGAAGTGCTTCAGCATCTTCTGATAGCCTCCTATGCTTTGTAGGCAGACGTCATCAATTTCAGATCCTGACTGAGTTGCTTAGAGGAACATGCACGGTTGTTGAGGTTTGATGAATTGACCAGTTTTCAAATATCAGCTGACACGAAATGTCTTACTTGTCCCAAAGAGCATGTTTCTAGTTCACACATAGAAGCCCAAAGTTTTATGTGCTGTTGATTTCTTTCTTTCTTTTTTAAAGTTCATAAAATAAGAAATAACATTTGATTTTATTATTGTTTGCTACATGTGTTGTAGTTACTTCTTTCCATTTTTTTTAAACTAGTTTGCATTTTAATTTGTATTTAGTTCTGACTGTGAGCTCCTGAGAGTTTTACACTTAGCAGTAACTCACTCAGTAAATGACTCAGCAAAGAACCTTTTTACTCTTAAGTTGGTACTTTACAGCATTTAGAACTGTAATTCTAAGAAATCAGATAAACACTTTGTTTCCAGGTGATGTAGATTTCGCTGTAACAGTAATGCTGTAAAATGAAGACTGCTTTTTATTGTTCATAAACTCAAACCTAAAAACACGCTCTGATGGAAAATTATCTAAATTTCACTCTTGGAGGGACATGGGTAGAAAACATTTGAAAAATAAAGTGAAAGTAATTTATCCGACCCATTTTTAGATCATGTGGTATTTTAAAAACTCCATTAAAGCAGACATGTCGGGGGGGGAGTGGTTTTTGTACAGGAAGTTAAGGGAAGTACTACAAATGACTTTACATGGCTCATTGTATCCTATCGTCTGACTTGTCCTCGGCAAGATCTCTCTGTAAGTAAATTATTAAATGATTCTATTACTCATATCATTATTTATTATATCTATATTATTATAATCTTACATAACCGAAGTTTAATTTTTTTAATATTTTGACAGATGAGTGTTGTAACTTCACATGTAGCCTCTTTTATTCGAACAGCATCATTTTAGTTCTATTTGTAAATGTGTAAAATATGTTTTGTATTGTTATTAAACACGTGTCCTTGAATGTATTGAGGTATAATATATGTTGGTGAATTTAAATATGATTACTCTACAATCCGCATTTTACAGCTTTCTGCAAATAGTTAATGTGCTGTGATAAATATTTACTTTAATATAAGTGATATAAAGAATATAATTAGAATAAAACTTATTTTATTTAGATTATTTTAGTGGAACTGCGACTAAATCCTAAACACCGTCAGTGTCATTTTACTGTGTTGACATTAAATATAATAGTTTTTCAGTAGATAACGCTGATTGTTGACGTATAAAGTAAAGTATTTCAACATGGGGACAGCTGTAGTATTGTGACGCTATCCGAAACCAGCAGGGGAATATCCTGGACTGGGTCCTGGGATTACCTGAGGGACTTACCTGAGGGGTTTCTAACTTCTGTTTGCATTTTTCTGGCTCATTTTCATTTTATTGTGAACCGGAAGAGGCGAGCGGCGGTGTCGGTCTGCAGACGTCGGGACTTTCCGTATGAAGTTGTCTGATTACGAAACGGTGAGTCAGTCATACCAGTGGAAAGGAAATAAATGCTAATGTGTTGTCTTGTGTTGGGTCGCATGTGTGTGCGTCAGTCAAAGCTGCTTGTTTCATTTTCCTTACTCCGAGCGGGCATTTCAGTGAGCAGTAAAGTTATTAGCGCTAGCTGTCGTTAGCATTAGCATTAGCATCAAGCTGGTGCCTGGGGGGCGTTGCATGTCAAAACACACAAATGTCAGATATGTGTGCGCTTTAATTAATGCTTGACTAATGGAAGGAGTTTACACCAAACAAACTCCGCTGTCAATATTAACCCACGTAGCTAACGATAGCTGTGAGCGCAGAATTGATCCTGAGCGGAGCTGTAACCGGAAGTGTCTGGAATAACCCAGTAATGTCAGGTTTTGTGTTGATGTTGAGGAAAGTACCGAGCTCTCCTGTCAGAGCTTTGTCATCTTTAGCTTTAGAAATTATTAACTGAACAGTGGATTAATAAAAATAAAGGGACCTAAAATAAAGGGACTCTCCACTTTACACATAATTAAAGAGTGTATTGAGTTTAATTATGGGAACTAAGGACTAAATATCAGATTGTTTCGTCTTCTGCTTCTGCGTTTACCCTTTAATCCAGCTGATTATAATTAAGGGACACTTCACTCATTTTCCACATAATGAAGGCTGCTAAATATCAGATTATCTCCTCATCTGCAGTGTAGGTTTTGACCACAGGTTTTTAAAATCTCTTACTTCCCCTGCTTTATGGAGATGTAAATATAAATCACTCAAGTATGCATTTATTCATTAAAGTAGTATTCCTAAGTATTCTCTTTAGCTTGTCATATGTTAGAATGAGCTTTTTATATTTTCTATAATTGTGATATTGAGTAGACAGATCTAACTCTGGGGGCTCTGTGAAACTGTGGTTGTCACTTTTGTTCAGTATTTTACAGACTAAATGAAAGATTAAGTGACACTGACTCAGAAAGGTTAAACCTAAATCCTGTTCATGAGCACAATTAAAGCTTTGTTTTTGTTTTGTTTTTTTTCTAAAGGAATTGCCAGCATTAAACTAAAGACGGACTTCCAGTGTCTCTACCAAAGGAGGATACAGTTTTTCTTATTGTGTTTTTACTGTTCAATCATGGAGGCTTAAACACTTACAAAAGGGATGTCCAAGATGGGGGGAGGGGTTTGAGATCACAGATCCCTTGGTCTGTATGTGTGTGTGTGTGTGTGTGTGTACTTGAGTCATTCTTTTTTAAATTTATGTTTGTATATATAATGATTGAGTTTGCAGATAAGGTATCAGACATGTGTGCATTAGGTATACATGATAAGAAAATGTATGCTGATCCTGGGTGATCAGACCACAGTGTGGTATGATGATTATTCATTTTACGATGCATTTTAATTGCGCTGTTAATAACACTCCATCCTTTTTTTACTGCACAGGATGCGTTTTGTTTAACATACATCAACTGGACCTGTAACTTAAAGAGAAATGTTGTTTCAGCAGTGTTGAACGGGTAATGTGGTCTATACACAGGAAACACGATGTTTATGGGAGAAAAATGACAGATGTGTGGTAGTGATGTTTGCTGGACTGGTACTTTTACTTATAAAGAGCTCTTAAGTTTCATATGTAGGTTAACCTTACTTACTCGTTCATAGTCTCGATCTGAGTTAAACCTCCCACCACTTCTGTCCTCTTATCTATTTTGCTATTTTCCGTTTCAGTGTGACTGAATGTGTCTGTGTGAGAGTGAGACCTTGGGTTTTCTCAAACCTCTCTCCCTTTGAAGGACATCACTTTTACCTTTCCTATCACTATACATAAATACAAAAATGGAAACTCTTGTTCAACTCAAAAACAGCGTATTTTTGATGGGGTTGTGTCGTAACGGGCCTCCACCTGACCTGCAGTATGACAATTCCTCAGGTAACAATTTTGTTTATCTTTTGCCTTTAGATACACATTTATGACTTATTCACAATAATTGTGCATCTAATCTCAAGGAAATTCTGTGTCAATTTCATCCACAGAGCTCTTCCGCATTTCTACTTTTGCTCGTTTCCCACCGTCAGGAGTCACAGAGCGAAGTCTGGCGAGGGCAGGTTGGTTCTACACAGGTGTGGGCGACCGTGTGCAGTGCTTCAGGTGTAATGTGACAGCAGAAGGCTGGCAGACCGGAGACTGTCCAGCAGAGAAACATAGACAGCTCTCTCCTACCTGCTCCTTCATCCAGAGTCTCCCTTCTACAGCCAACCTGCTCTCCTCCTCTCACTCTGCCTTCTCTCCACTTCGCATTGCCCCAGCCTTACCAGTAAGCTCAAGAAGAATAGTTAGTTTTAATATTGAGAATAAAATCTGTTTTTGACAATAGGACTACTTTTTTAGCACTTGGTGTTATTCCTTGAACACCAGTAGTTTTACTAGTAGTATTTAGCTGTTTATATCCTTAATATTTGCTTCTCTGTTTTGTTTTTTTTCCTTCTAGCTTTCTGGTTCAGGCCAGGGTGAAGAACCGTTGGCAGTTGGCTACCTAAATATGGCCTTCTCTGCTCCGCCACCCTCCAGCCCTCTGAGCTCTCGTGGTGTTGAGGACATGTCCCACCAGAGACCGACATGCCACAATCCCAGCATGCGCAGAGAACAGGACCGCCTGGACTCCTTCCATTCCTGGACACTCACCATTATCACCGCTGCAGAGCTCGCCAAGGCAGGCTTCTACTATTTAGGCCAGGCCGACCGAGTCGCCTGCTTCAGCTGCGGAGGACAGGTGTGTATCTTTGTGGAGACATTAGCACGGTGGCTCATTGGAAGCTTACAGGTTTAACTGGGCTGTAACTGGGCGTAAACTCTTTCCTGTGGACATGACAGTTTTATGTGCTTATATTTACAGTTGAGTAACTGGGAACCAGGTGACAGAGCTGTGTCTGAACACCAGCGACATTATCCAAACTGTCGCTTTGTCCGGGGTGAAAGAGCTGAGAACGTGCCGCTGGCTGGAGCTATGTCTGGAGCAGTAACCTCCCAGATGTCTGCAGGAGCCCCAGCTCTCAGCAATGTTTCCAACCCTGCTATGCAGCAGAGTGAAGAGAGGCTGCTCACTTTTGTCAACTGGCCATCTCGTATCCCTGTCCGACCTGACCAACTGGCTAAAGCTGGCTTCTACTATGTGGGTACGTACCATATCAAAGAGGCAAATGAAAATAATAAAAGCTGTCTTACACAAAATTCTCTCATAATGTGCTGATTAGAGATTGAAGCTGAAGTTATTTTCTTTCTTCTTGCATTAGTTTTAATGTCAGTAAGAGTTTTTCCCTGCTGTCGTTGTGAGGGGTTCCACCATAGTGTCACTCTCCATCATTTGAGCGGAAAGTCCTGAAATTTAAGTGAAACATGCTTATAAGTACCGTACTATGATCAAATACAATGCCATGCTCTCATTTTAACAGGAAAAGTGACAACTAAATGAGATGACTGTACTAATAAAGATTTCAAGCAAAAGAGGAAACGAAAGATAAGAAACAAATGTGTATTCACGTTTGTTTCTGACAGTCATCATAATGAGAATCATTGTCTTAATTTTTTTTCCCCCCTGAGAAATCCCCCAAAATACTTGTGAAAATGAAATCTCCTTGTTTGCCCCCAAGGTCGAAATGATGATGTGAAGTGTTTCTGTTGTGATGGAGGCCTGCGTTGTTGGGAGTCTGGAGACGATCCATGGGTGGAACATGCTAAATGGTTTCCTCGGTAAATGCATACTCATAGTTTACTTTGGTGTCGAAGTGTGTTGTTTGTGGCACTTTACACTGTTAAAATGACCAATACTAAATACTCATGTAGAGGATGGTTTATATGAACATGTGTATATATCTTATATGAATTTCAGGTGTGAATATTTGCTCCAGGAGAAGGGACAAGAGTTTGTTCACCAGATTCAAGCTCGTTTTCCTCGGCTGTTTGAGCAGGTTAGTAGAAAGCTGCATAAACATATGTTCTTGGTTTAAACACTTTGTACTTATTATAATGCTTACTTTTGTATGTTCTCTCCAAAAGCTTTTGACAAACGGAGACAGTGCCTCCAGAGAGTTTGTGGATCCACCTGGTGAGTTGAGATAATTTAAAAACTAAAGTGCATTTTAACAAAGGTGTGTTCAATGTTCACAAAGTCACAGATGTGTCTTCTCTCTCCTCCTGTCAGTGGTTCATCTTGGTCCAGGAGAGGAGCGGTCTGAGGATGCTGTCATGATGAACACCCCTGTGATTAAGTCTGCCTTGGAGATGGGTTTTGAGAGGAGTCTAGTTAAGCAGACAGTCCAGAGCAAGATCCTGACCAGTGGAGAGAACTATAGAACAGTCCAGGAGCTGGTTTCAGATCTGCTGAGTGCTGAGGACCAGAAGAGGGAAGAGGAGCGAGAGATGCTGGCAGAGGCGATGGCATCAGGTACAGCTGACTGTGAAAATGTACAACCGATGAATTACACTGTGTGTTTTTTATCACCTGTTCTCAGACTGAGGAACCTTTTGAAATGATTTATTAATGATGATAAATTCCTTCACTAACTCTGTGGTTCAGATGGTTTCACCTTTGTGAAGAGACACCAGGCAGCATTGATCCAACGTCTGAAGAGCGTCGAGCCGGTGTTGGAGCATTTAAGAGAGCAGAATGTGTTATGTATGTTCATACATCCTTATTTTTTATATATATATATGACTGCAACAGCATTTTTTAATTCATAGTCTATGACAGTAAATCGTTTTCTATTGGTGTATATATGTGTAATATGCGTATTTAATCATTTTAATCCTTACTATGCACCTGTACCATCTATAGTTCAGAAACCTTGCAATTGTAACACTTCTCTGTTGTTCTGTAGCTGCTGAGGAGTATAGCGGTCTTCAGGCTCAGACATCGGCACAGCAGCAAACTGCCAGGCTGATTGAACTCGTTCTCACAAAGGGAAACGCTGCAGCTGAGGTCTTCCGCAACTGGATACAGAAAAATGACATCCACCTGCTCAGAGATCTCATGGGTATGTCACACTGCATATTTTCTGACTGAATTTGTCACAGAAAGAAAACCCAAGATGTGCTTTGTTTTGGATGTATGTAGATCAACCTGGACAGAACAACTGGAAACTAAAAATACTGCAGTCAAGTGTTTTACTGAAGTGCAGGCTTCATCCTCAGCACAAAGCAAAGCTTGGGCTAAAACTATCAGGGCTTTAAATAAAAAGTGAAATGAGTTAAACAAAAATAAACATATGTCTTATTTAGAGTAATTATTGTTTCTATTGTGCATTAAACAAAGCTTGATCTAATTACACTTTCTCTTACAGCCCAGTCAAGTGAAGCTGCATCACCAAGCCAAGATCTTTCAGGTATGAAGACAGAACTTAATGGGTTTTTTTTAATGGTGAATCACTTTATAACTTTTATCTTAAAAAGTCATCAGTCTTTACCTGCTCTCAGTCCCATGATGTGGGACTGAAATAATTAAAGGTTAATACTTAAGTTGTCTGATGGCTTTCACACATCAGACAACTTGTCATCAGACAATGGTTAATAGGGAACTAAATTAAATCAAGTTTTGTTTATATACCCCCGTTTCATAAATCACAATTTTGCCTCAAGGGATTTACAACCTGTACAGCAGTGGCACCTAGATCCTCAACTCAGATCATGAAAAACTCCCCAAGAAAACTTTAAACAGGTCAATGACCATGATAAAACATCAGGAAGAGCAACAGAGGAGGGATCCCTCTTCCAGGACAGGCAGATGTGCAGTAGATTGTGTGCACAACAAAGCAACAAACAAGTAGGAATGTAGAGCAACATGTTGGACTTTATAAGGAATCATAAAAGTCTTTTTCTCTGCAGATCTCCCCATGGAGGAGCAGCTGCGTCGCCTTCAGGAAGAGCGCACTTGCAAGGTGTGTATGGATAAAGAGGTCAACATCGTCTTCATCCCATGTGGACACCTAGTGGTGTGCAAAGAGTGTGCACCATCGCTGCGGAAGTGCCCGATCTGCAGAGGCCTGGTTAAAGGCACAGTTCGCACCTTCCTCTCATAACCAGGAGGCTGTGAGCCATGTTGTATCACTATGTGACTGAATGTGAGCAATATATATTTATATTTATTGGAAAAAGCAGGAAGGATGTTAGGCTTTTTTGTGTAACTAATATGTAACTTACCTGTTCACATAACGAGAAAGACGCCATATAAAACAAAAACTTAAATTAAATTGTGTTGATTTATGTGCAAGTCCATAGCAGAGGTACGTGTTAAGCCTTCAACTAATTCATGATTACAGAAGTGTGGATTTACACCTGTCATACTGTAGTCATCAAAGTTCTCAAACCTAAAAACAGTGATCAACCCAGACTGGCTGAATAAAAGAAAATGCTCAAGGTTAACTACCTTACAAAACTAAACTCATTGGGGTTTTTTCCACATTATACAAATAACCTAGAAATGTAATTAATACATATACTTTTTTTGAAAACCATGAAGTCATGGTACTGATTTTTGTGCATTAATATTATTTTTATTATATTATTATTATATTATGTCTGTGAAGATTCTCAGTCATCCAGGTCATGGTTAGCCCAAAAAAGGTTTTTCAAGGAGCTAAATAAGTCGTTGCCACTGAAAAACCTTTTTTGGGATACTATTATATCCTAACAAAACTACAGGCAGTGTATCTTCAGTGAAATGTACATATTGTGCTATAGTAAATATCAAAACCTTGATAAAGCTTTAGTCAGTAATATCAGTGAATGTAGGAACACTATTAATAAACTTTGTTCCACTGTGTGCCAACATTTCTCTCCAATAAAACATTTACCCATTTGCAATACTGGGAATACAGCATAAGTTTGTATTCTGTTACCTACTACAAGCAAAGGTTTAAGACTCTTTAAACCTGTTTGTTTGGCTGGCGTGTTACTATAATTTCACAATGTGCTCTGCTTCCTCAGCAAAAATAATTCAGTTAAATACATCAAGTTTAACAAACTATTCAGTTAAAAAATATTTCCTGTAGTTGAGTTTTTAGTTTCTCTACAAAACCGCTTTTGTTGACCAGCATTTAGCAAAGCCTCGCTGATATTAATTGGGCAGACAAAATTATGTATATTTCAGTATAATACAAGAATACAAGCACAAACATCTTAATTATTTGATCTCAGTCTGAGTAACTAAACATTATCTTCATATGGAATTTATTGCAGTAGTGTTAGATTGCACCAACATAACTGTAATCTTGTTGAATACACATTTCAGTGCCCCAATTATGAAGACTAAAACCAATATTTGTAAATATGATATGACACTTATGTATCTGAATAAAACTTCTAATATTTATTGTAGCAGTTTGTAAGGTAGTGGTGGTCAAAGTAGGCAAAATCTTGTTTGAAGACAACCCACAAAGACAAACGCTGAATCCATTTGTTTGTACAAATATTTATTATTCCACAAGTCTCGTCAGCCACAGTTTAGATGATGCCAATCTGTAACAAAGAAAAAGATTAATTAAACAATGGATGCCACAAGCGAATACACCAATACCCATCTCTGACTATTGGGCATCAGTGGTTCCTTTGAATGCATCACAGACATTCAGATCAAATTAAAGATTACATCACTTGCACAGACAAATCAAACAACCGATTTAATTACAGCTAAAGACTCACCTTGTTTGCAACATCCAACGCATCATAATCTGGTGCGAGACGAACGTACGCCTTCTTCTCACCATCAGGCCTGAACACAGGTCAGAAGAAAACAGATCATTAACATTATGAAGCCCTGAAAGGTAGGTAATTAGTAAAACTGATGTTTAAACCAAAATGAAAGCAAATTTTGTTCAGCAGCTTAAATGGACCACATTTTGAACCAAAGGCATAGTCTTATGTGTTAATCCAAATTGTTATTGTTGATTACATTTGAAAAAGGTATATTCAGTCCCACAGTCAGCTACAATAAACAATTCCACAAAAACTACCAATCTGATTATTAATATACCAACCACCATTCTACATGAATTAACAGTACATTAAAAACTAGTGCAAAATTAGGATCAGTTCAGCAGTTGTGTAGCTAACAGGATATTAAGAAAATGTCCATCTCAGTCTTGTTTTACCTGATGAGTGTGTTGACTTTGGCGACGTCGATATCGTACAGCTTCTTGACAGCATGTTTAATCTGATGTTTGTTTGCCTTGACGTCCACAATAAACACAAGTGTGTTGTTGTCTTCAATTTTCTTCATCGCAGACTCAGTTGTCAAGGGGAACTTGATGATGGCATAGTGATCCAACCTACAGAAACAACATGCACATTAGACCAAAAGCACTTGTGTCTAAACCAAAAAGTTAAATATTAAAAAAAAAAAACTGTATACATACTAAAACTACTGACATATACTACCAATATATAAACAACATTCTGTGTTTTTTCTCCACTGATATTCATTTCATGGGTGCATCAGTAGTTTATAAAGCTGGAATCATGCTTTTTCATACTTTGATCGCTTTTACCATCATATGCACCATGTTAATTCCTGTCCATGTATGAGCAGTCATTTTAACTTACTTGTTCCTACGAGGAGCACTCTTGCGAGGATACTTGGGCTGCCTGCGGAGACGGAGAGTTTTAGGGCGACGGAAGGTGGGTGAAGTCCTAATTTTCTTCTTCCTCTGGCTGTGTACACCTTTGAGCACAGCCTTCTTGGCCTTCAGAGCCTTTGACTTGGCTTCAGTCTTGGCAGGGACAGCTAAAAGAGAAATGCCATTTGTGAGACAGTAGATCTGCTGTTCATCTTAACTTTACGCCACTAGCCACTTGAAATTACAGCAAATACTAACACCTAGTCCCTCTCCAATCAAATGTGAATGTATGTCTATTTGTTTTCTGAACCATCATCTGCATCTGGAAAAGCAAAATTTTACAAACAAGCTGAGACATTAAAACAATCTTCTGCCTCAATAGAATTAAACTGTAATAGCACCACTGAAACACATACTCCAAGAAAACTGACAATCCTGGCCTTTTAAAAGCTTAACTGGCAAAAAAAAAATATAGACGCATCACGTGGTGGTAATAAGATAAACAACTGAAAATTACAAATTTAGAGATGCAGAATTTCTTGTTTTATCAGCACAGAGACAACTCCAGTACATATCCACGTACTTGAACATGCCAAATAATACACTCCCCGCTTACAGAGACATTAGAATTACAAAATAGCACTCTCCCTGTTTTATATTAATTGCGATCTACAACAAAAAGTTTTACATATCATGTTGAGCTGGGCTAACTTTCACGTGTAGCTTAAGCAACGTTTCAGTCACCGCTAAGGTGCTAACAATCACAAAAACAGGTTATCGACCAACTTATTCTATATAATCTAGGTCTGCTAAGACCTGTAAGCGTTAAGACGTGTCCGTCACGTAGTGTTTAAGATGACTCCAGAACACAATCCTAGATTTTAACAGACAGCGTTTTGGTCAGCACCATCGCCGCTAGCATGCTTACATTAGCTTAGCATCACGTTACGGCATACATGCCGGAGAGACTGTCAAGAGTTGTCTACATATTTCGGCTGCTAATAGCAATTTCCTTACATTATTTAAACTACTATGGATTTAGTCTTAGATTTCGGTACCGTTCATTGAAACGCCAAGACGCTATCTGCGTAAAATGAACAATTTTATCATTAAAAATGATTAGATTTACGGACCTTCCTTCTTCACCTTCGGTGCCATGTTGAGAAAGGAAGACTGAACGGGGTTTTCCGCAGTATAATGCATGGGCGAGATCTCAAGGCAGATATCGCGATATCAACAAAGGTCACTTTAGCGACTGTTGCAGCGTCTTTCTACGACTATGTTACTATTACACTGTAAACAAACATTATATAAAAATATATATTACACAAACATTACATTTAAGTTTTGTTTAACTGAGGCCTGCATCTGCTCCTGGGTTCATAAAATCGTTTTTTACCATAGTCTGTAGTATGATATTCACTGTGCTGTAAATAGCAGAAAAATTTAGATTTTTTTCTGGATAATCTTTATTAGTTGTCTAATCACCGCTGTCAGTATGCAACACAATTATGCACAATAATTTTCATTAGATCATGTTGAATTGACCAGTAAACGATCTTGATGAATCGTGTTTTCTCATTCCGCTCAAAATTGCTTTTCATTAGTTTTATTTAAATAATATCACGTAATTGATCGGTTTTCTGTGTACTCGGGTCTTGTTAGTTCAAAATGTAAAGCTCAATTACTCATTAGTCTTCATTTTTTTTATTGTGAACTATGTTCTGTCAATATCTTAACTGGCAAATGAACATAATGACAAACTTAAACAAGGATATAAAACTGTTTATTTTATATTCTGATAATACAATGCACCAATGTGAAAAAGAATTGCAAAATGTAAAAAAGAAAATTCATCATCACATCACTGTACTTATTGTGCTCTGTATTATTCCTCTTCTTGCTTATTTTTCTTTGCCTTTTTCCTGGTGAACAGAAAAAACGAAAATCTTAATTAACCTGGACCACATGTTACATCCTTGAATCCCAAAGTGAATTCAACTAACATCTAAACAGGACTGCACCATTTTTGTAGATTTTTGTTTATTACAGCATAATTAAAATTAAGCTGATGCCATAAATTTTATTTAGAAAAAAAACCTAGGTGACTTTCTAGGTGACACTTTCAATAGCAATTCTGGCATTAAGGATATTTATCTTTCTGTGGTTGAAGTTCTACAGGATGGTAGCATGACAGCATTTGTTTTACTTTGACCACATCACATGAGTTTGAAGATTTTTTTTTTACTGTAGGCATCTCACCAAATCTTTGTTTGGTTCTGGTGTGTGGTTTATTTATTACATAATCCTGCA
>JAUBNQ010000006.1:10019117-10029705 GCA_032353495.1 Ctenopoma kingsleyae
AGCACAGACCCCTCCCACCCTGGATACAACCTCTTCCAGCTTCTCCCCTCTGGTAGATGCTACAGAGCTCTGCTTGCTAAAACTACCAGACATAACAGTTTCTTCCCTCAGGCCATAACACTCATGAACAACTGATTGTTGCTGCTATATGGACACAAACTGCACACAATTCAACACACTTCACTGATTATTGTTTCTGTATCTGCTCCACACACACACACGCACGCACGCACACTCACTGTTTTGTCTTTCTGTCTATGTGCCACAGTGGTTATAATTTATTGTCTGTAATTTGTCTATAATTTATTGTTTTTCACATGTCTGTACTGTCCTGTACAGCAAATATCTTGTATGTGCAGCATACTTGGCGAATAAAGCTGATTCTGATTCTGATTCTGAAAACAAAACTATCCCATGGACAACCTGAAAACATAATGCCCTTATATACCTTACAATCTGGAATTTCTTATTTTATGACAGCAAGACAATATGATAATATACATAAACATACATCAGAAAATAAAAAACACAATTATACAAAATAAAATCCAACTAAAACAGGAGTTTCAACCTGGTCTTTATTCATTAATAACTTAAAATGAAAAACAGAAATTCAAATATAAAACTTGTCAACCTTTACATTCAAGCTTTGACCGGTACAGTGTCATTCAATAAAATGTTACGATAAACACCATTCCTCACATGAAACAATAAAAATCATACGTGACTGATTTGTAAAGCCGAAACAATCAATTCCTGCAAAGAAGCCTTTCCATGTGCTCATATTTTTCATGGCCACTGACAAAAGTGTCTATTTATAATATATTTCCTTACATTTTTAATGTTGTTCAAACCTCAGCATCATCACGTCTTCTTCTCCAGTGCCTGTCAGTCCTTCTTTGCTTGCTTTTCTCTGCGTTTCTGTCTGGCCTCTGACACCATTTTGAGCAATGACAGCAGAATAGGTACACACATTGGCAAGAAGAGCGGTATGTAGATAGCAAACTTCTGGTCATCGGGGAAATAGAGGAGGTGGAGGAGCGAAGGGTCGAAAAATGCTCTCTCTGATGCCAAGATGGCCTCTTTACTGTACTGCAGAGCGAAGCCAAGGTTTCCAGCCTCCAACTCAGCCGCAGCCAGTTGCAGAGATGTCACAGCACTGGACACCTAAGGGACAGAAATAACAATTTCAGGTAAGATACAACTGATGCAAGAGAAACTAGTAATTCACATTTTTGTTGTTTGACTTTATGGGATGTGTTGACAACACCTCTTCTCAATAAAATAAGTATTGAAACATATTTTTATGAGTTACATACCGTAGCTTCAATGTTTATGCCACTGTCAAAAATAGCAGTAATTTAGAGTAGTTTTCATGAACACTCTAGCCCAAAACATTAAACAAAAGAAAATGAAAACAATTTGTATATCTGTATCAGTTCAGGCTCGTTGCATGTTCTGTTGCTCTATGCATGTTTTTTTTCACGCTGGGTAAACAGCTTATGTCCCAATTCTTACTTAACATCTACTAATCTCTAATTAGTTTTCTAACATGGGGAAAACAGCTGCCAGTCAGCACAACCCCAGAGCAATTTGTATCGACGAACAGGTTTGAGGTGTCAGGGTGCTACATGGCCAGAAATGTTCATCCATATTTGATTTTTAAATTTGAAATCTGAGTCTCAGACTGGATTTAAACACATAGGTATATATATATTTTTGTACAGAACAACACATTTGGAAGCTAATTGTACTCCAGTATCACAGTAACACTTTGGTGTGACAGTGAACCATGTGGAAATAATGGATGTGTGCATTTATATAGCACTTTTATCCCACTGTGACTAAGAGTTCCCTTTAATTGGAACTGAGTGGCCCAGAGAAACAGAAATAGTAGACATCGGCATCTGCTAAACGTTGTATGTATGTGTTTCACACACACTAATATAAACAACACACAACAGAAATATAAAATGGTGTGCATTTTACCTGTTGAGCAATGTTGTCATTAATAACGATGTTGCCTATCTGGTCCAGGAGCTGTGCCAGTGAGGTGATGGTGGTGGTTGCTGTGGCAATATTTTCCACACTCCGACTCCACATGAGGCGGTCCAGCTCCCAGTCAGCTAGTCCTGTACTGCCACACGGTGCCACCAGGAAGCCACGGGGAGGGGAAGAGGGCTGCACACCCAGCAACAGTCTGACAAAACAACGTATATGAAGGTTATTGTGTGTCTACAGGAAATGGAATGTTCACACAAAAATACAAAAAATACAGTGATCAGTGTAACAAGAGTAAACACAGGGCTACACTGTTACAGTCACATACACGAGGTTTAATGATGATGATTCATTGACTGAAAGAGACAAAATGACTACATATGAGGCTGTCATGTTGTTTGTAGTTATTTTCCTTCTCTGATTATTTATTTTTTAGCTCTTTTTGTAATTATCGTCTCTCTGTGGTTATTTTTATGCACTTTCTGAACATTTTTATTGCATTGCAGGTGTCCACTTACCGCAGCTGTGCTAGGAAGACTCCCATGACTTTGGCCATGTTGATGTTGATGTCAACAGGGAACAAAGCGTCTGGTCCATATAAACTATTAACATTATAAACCTGATAATGAAGACATTTGTGTTGAATTAATATCCAACACATCGTATTATTGTGGGCAAAATCTCATCTCTTATTTAGCCACCAAGATGCATTTAATAGTTAGCTATAACCATTCATCACATTTAGACAACTGTCATCCAGTATGGCATCATCTCACCATGATTCCACCCCATCGTGGAGAGTGAAATGCATTAGAAGGCACTTCTTGTTTTTTGTGGTCTTGGATGTAAAGAGGTGAACGGTGAACATCTGGGACATACAGCAGGAAATTCAACACCGGGTTGGAAGAGGCAGCATTTGACCCTTGAAATCAAATGCAAAAAATGATTACACATAACAACCTATGTTTCTCATTTAGGTAAACATTCAGTGTGTGTGTTTTCTGTTACCAAGTCTAGCTTCCACAGGGTTGATGACATGTGCGAGGCTGTCAGCGTTGAGTGTGTAGGCATTGCGGCTGCTGTCAAAGCGTGGGTTCACACCAAGCATGGCATAGTACAAGGTCTACAAGATGAATATGTACATAAAAATACAGCAGCTGACAACTTTGTCATTGTGATGTGATTGTTACACACTTACGCAAATACACTACCTGAGAGTCTATGCTAAAGTTTGCCACAGGAGCCAGTTTTGTAAGCAAAGGTTGGATGTAAGTCTGCACGGCACCCTCTATGTCCCAGTGTAGCCGGTGAGACTTTGGGTCTGGGTTCAACAGACTGAACGTAATCTCATAACCTGAATAGAAGGTAAGAATAAGCAGAGAACAGTGTTCAGATTTCAATATATGTAGATTGGAAATTAAATTAAGCTGATCTGTTTCATGGCTGTACTGAAACAAAAACCAACCTGGGCTGGATTTAAAGGCTCTCATACTGTCAGCCTTGCTCTCCTTGTTGTCAGGGCTAAGACGGACTCTGTCGCTGAGGGCAGCAGTGATGTCAGTGTGACTAAAAGACATCACCTGCAGCACCTGCTTGAGCCGTGGCTCCAGATGAGCCAGCAGTTGGTCTAGTGTCCTCCCCACTCTCATCTGGGCACCAATACGCAGCAAGGCTGTCCGCCGTTGACCGATATACACATTCACATCCTGCGAGGCATGAAAGTACACATTGCTGTTGAGTACTGGAGTATGTGTTGTTCATCCAGAGTGACACAACTTACTCATAATTCTGTGGGCAAGCTGTGCAGAAAATATTATATGTAGAGCATGAGCAGCAAGACACTAAGCAGCAGTTCAGTGGACGTGCTACCTGACTCCACAGAGGTACATGTTAAAAAAAATACATACAACTACATGTTTTTGATGATTTTAAATTTCAAACAAATACATCCTAATGAAGAGTGAGTTCTAACCTGAAGCAGAAGTGAAGATGACTCTGGGATCACATACACAACCAAAGACCCACATGGACTCTCACTGAGTGTGTGCAGAGACAGATCTGCCTCTAAAGAAGAAGAGCAAGAAAGACTGAGATAAACCCGTGGTCTCACTGAGAAACAAAACATTTCTATCTAAAGCGCCCACAAAACTCACCTGCGGCTGTGAGCTGGTTCAGGGCATCCTCCTCCATGATAGTAGCTGTGCGATACTTTGTCTCATACCTGTACCTCAACACTGTGTCCTCTGAAAACAAAATAATTTGAGAAAATTATTACTCTGTTTTGGTTAATATAAGATTACAGACAGTATTAATAAATTACCATCTACTGTGTGTTCCTCATCCCGTGTTTGTGTCAGTGGGATTTTCTTCTGCTGTTCTGGTGTCACAGTACCACGTGCAAACACAACCTCCACATCAGCACTTAACTGTAGCTGCAAAAAACAAACAAACAAAAAAGAATGGGACATTCTGATAAGGTACGCATGTAACACTTAAGAGATGAAGGCACCACAGGAAAGGGGACATGTAACAAAATGGGAGCAGAAACAAACCTGCAGCTTAGCCAACTCTTTTATCTGACTGACAGGTAACCAGGCGCGGTATGTTTCAGTTGTTCGCCACCACAGAGGGACTCCCACGATGATGACCACTGCTGCTATGGACAGAGCAGCAAGCTGGCCTCGTCTGCGCTCTGAGAAGTGCACAAAGACAAATGAGCATTAGGGCATTATTGTTATGCTTAGATATGTCATAATGTCTAACAATTATTTGCATTAATCTAATGATTGCTTTCTTGAATTCCTTGAAACTGTTTACTCTATGAAAGGTAAAACAGTAATAAAAACACCAACTGCAACTTACCAGAGCCCAATATGATGTTCTTACACTTGTTGGTTTGTTTAATTGTTTGTTTCTTTAATATATAACTGGCTGAACTAGATCCTGCATTTATCCATATAACATGGTAAGCTGGTTTAGACGTTAGGTGACGAGCATTAAGATGAAAACATTTGTAGTCTTGAACAAATAAGGTGTTTTACTCTGCTTGTGAAGACGTTATGAACTATTATTTTAGTTTCCTATAGAATTAAATACACAACAAATAAATTCATAATAATATATTAAAGTACAGAAGGTGCAAAAACACCATGTGCACCTGCAAAATGATAAGTCAATATAAAGGGAGGCTAGCTACCAGTTAGCTTCAGAGGATCAAAACATGAAAAGAACAGCCTCCTGCTACTAGTACACACATACCACGTCTGCTGTACATGTTAAACGTACACGAACAAACTGCAACAAATTGCTGTAAATGCTGTAAATACTTTTATAGAAAGGAAGTTGTGTATACAGGATTGATTTACTCATTCATCTACTCACCCACTTCCGCGGTAGCCATTTCTGTCAATGAACGGAGTTGGGTGCGTTTGATTACAGTACTAACACGCAGTCGTACGTCACGTGATCAAATCGAGAGCTTCATGTTGCCTTGACAACAAGTCCTCACCCAGATAAAAACTATAATTTAAATTACGTTAGAATTAGTCTTTGATATGTGTAGAATCCTATTTATTATTCAACTTGCGTGACAAATATTGTGATATACACCTGTCTATGCGCCATGTACCCGAGAAGACGAGAAGGCAGTAAATTGACTTGAGCCGCAGTGACAGACGCGGCCCAGCGGTGATCATATTAAACGCACAAACTGTGACAAATGTGAGACATTTTGTCAAAATGCGCCCCGTGTGGTGAGGTGAGTGTTTGCTGGCTAAATTCTGCAAAATATCTTATGTTCATTAGTTAAAAATACCAAATAAACAAATTATATTTGGCTGTAAATACAAAAATACAATCAGTGAAACAAGAGTAAACACAGGGCTTGTTACAAACAAACAGTCACATACACGAGGTTTAGTGATGTCAGCGATTCATTGACTGAAAAAAACAAAATGACTACATATGAGGCTGTCATGTCGTTTGTAGTTATTTTTCTTCTCTGATTATTTCTTCTTTCTTTTTGTAATCCATTCAGTCATCTGTCTGTGGTTATGTTTCTCCACTTTGTGAACATTTTTATTTTATATGTTTTTGAGATAATTTTGTGCATATTTTCCTTTATTTTTTTGGTCCTTTTTGTTATTTCTCATCTCTTTTTTTGTCACTTTTTGTCTCTTTGTAGTACTGATTGTAAAATTGTTTTTCAAATTTTAAGTAAGAAACAAACAATTATTACAGGTCCCCTTGACCTTTCAGGCCTCTGGTTTTGTGCCCAATAGGCTTGTTAAGTAATCCAACCATATATATAGTAACATTATTCTGTGTTACTAAACTGATTAGAATTCAAAATATAGGACAAATAATGTAAAAAAAAACAAAAAAAAAACAACATCCAACAACTGGTTACTTGAAACACATGTTAAACTTTATTTATTCAGAGGTTTTGCTAAGAGCATGGTTTTCTTCCAAAAATATCCTTCGCAGTGTTCATAGCATGACTTTTACAAAGACAAATGAGATTATCCACTTCATTAGACAACTGAAATCTTTTGCAAACTAGGCCACCACAAAACACATACTAGCCCTTTAAACCTGTAGTTAGCTACTCTGTTTTTTATGTTTGATAGCTTCCACACACATATTGCAAACCACCAATCTAGCAGACCAACATTTGGCGATCATGTCCACTAACACTCAATTATACAACTGTGTGAAATGGATTTGGCATGCCAATTTACAAGTTCCCTTATGTATCAAGTTGTATGTTTGTTTTTGCCATTCTGTTATTTGTAGGTTTCAAAACTATCATCCTGTTTCTTATCACACACAAATTCATGATCATAGAAAAATATCTATAGAAACATTATGAGCTATGCTTACAAGTTGAAAGGTATAATGTAGTAGATGAAGGGCTCTGCATGAGTGTGTAAGTGTTAGCTATCTAATAAATTAAATGAATGCAGTAAAAATTTCACCCAAAAGAGAGATCAAATGCCTTAACCACATGAACAATAAGGTCACACAAAATGATCTCTGGTAGTTTTTCATGTTTAGTTTATTTTTCTCCACTATTTGACACACCAAGTGCTTCAAGAACAATAGTAACATCACAAACATCACATTAATCCAACACAGCAGTGACCGTTTCCCCACAGCTAACCCCATGTATTGGTCCACTTCATGGGTATATCAATAGAAACCATCTCCTGTTTCCATGGGACAAGCTGGGGAATCAGGAGGGGGTGCGACAGAAGCATCACATAATATCGACACCTTCACACAAATGAATAACATTAAATACAGTATGCAATTTAAAGCTAATGTTATACTTAGAATAGACACAGTTTGTGAACAGAAAGGTCAGGATGAATCATCAGGATGAATACTGGTGCGCAGTGGTTTGTTTCAGTGTGTCTGCTGACCTCTGCTGCTGCTGCAGCTGTCTGAAAGTACAATGAGTGCTTCACACTTCTGGACAGTCGCTCGAAAGATCAACTCAAGCTGAAAATGTCAACACTTTCATACAGTTTGCCTCGTCCCTTAACATGTATATACTGATGCCATAAAGTACCCGTTTGTTTCATGCTCAGAGTGGATGTTAGTATAGCATTTTAATGAGCCAACACCGACAGTAGTGAATCTGGCCTGCTTGGGAGTGGCTTCAGACTTATCACTTAGGGGAGAAAAGGACCAGGTGTGGAGATGGGTGGAGTTAAAAACTGACTTGAATAGCGTCTTGATCTACTGTTCAAATTTTGCAGTCTCGTCCCATCTCTGAGTCCAGTAATTATTAAAGACAGACGTGAAATAAAGCAAATGTTCATGTCTGTCATAAATTGTCTCAATCCTGTTGGATCAAATGCAAGCCTTTTTATTTCTGTAACATTTCTGTTTCACATTATATTTTTAATACATATATCTAATAATGTAATTTTAATAACTCTGACAACTCTAAAGTACAGTAGACAGCGCAGGCCCGCGAACTATGGAGGAGTGAGGGGAATAGCAGAGCAGATACAGTTTAAGACTATAACTAGGCCACAGTAGTATGTGGTGGTCGCATGTTTAGTAGGCGTGATTAGCCACATAGAGAGATTTTGATGCAGCGGTACCAGATCCAGAAGACTCGTACTTGCCAAGTGCAGCCAGACTGTTTGCCTGCAACAACGACAAAAAGTCTAATTAATAACATTGCATGGAGACAGTTTCAGTTAAATTTTACTCTGGATGTGACTGTGTCTGATGTACATCCGTGGTTTTGTCTGACCTCAGCACGTTTGATGAACTCCTCAGTGGCAGCCTTCTCGTTGTTCAGCTCTCCTTTCCATGCGTTCAGGGCAGACGCCTGCAGGGCGCGGCCGTAGGAGAAAGTCAGGGCCCAGGGCTTGGCGAGTGGGCAGGTGTTAATAGCACTGAGGTTCACGCTGGCCTCTTCTTCGGACTGGCCACCTGACAGGAAGGTCACTCCTGAAAAAAGAAACAACATGAACATTATCGATGTTCATGCTTGAGTCAGGTGCATTTTTAAAATTACTTACCATAAATAGTAAAAAAGGAATATTTTTGCTTGAGGCAAAATTGATTTGTATTGACTGAAGATTTGATTGTATAAGACATAGGAGACTTCAGACTTTCCAACTACTTAAATAATAAATCTTTAGATTTCTAAAATAGCACACTCCTCGTTCAGTACACAGATAATGTAACATCCCACCCATTTCATTTTTGTTTCTTATATCTCTGTGTCTCTGACCTGAGACAGCAGGAGGCACAGTGCGGCGCAGAGCAGTGACAGTAGCCATGGCGATTTCCTCGCTGGTGTACTTGGTGGGACAAGAGTGTCCAGCTGTGACCATGTTGGGTTTCAGCAGTGTTCCTTCCAGGTACACATGGTGATCTGACAGAGCTTTGTACACTGCAGCTAGGACCTAGCAGCAGGAAAAAAAAGATATGTACCGTGTGTCAAAAAGATTGTGACAGCAGCATCACTAACATGTAGCAAAAAATATAAGCTTCACAGGACAAATACAATAGTTTGTGCTGTACACAGGATGTTCCTGAATAGATTACCTTCTCAGTGACATACTGGCAGCGCTTCAGGTCATGGTCTCCATCAGGAAGGATCTCAGGCTCCACAATAGGAACAATACCATTCTAGGACACATGAAGTATAGGTTTATGGTACACTTACTCTCATAATGTGTTACAGTCTCCAACTGATCTTCACTCTGCTGATTTTTCCCATCTTTGAATTGGGAATGGGATAAAAAACAAAAATAACAAGGGATATATCTTTAATCTAACTGTCATGCTGGGTCATCTCACACCAACCTGCTGGCAGATGCTAGCATATCTGGCCAATACATTAGCATTCTCAAAGATGGCCAGCTCCGACGGCGTGGTTTCACTGATCTTTAGCACACAGCGCCACTTGGCAAAGTCTGCCCCATCCTTCTTGTACTGTGCACAGCGCTCGGACAGCCCGTCCAGACCTACACAGACATATACATAGAGCCACGCATAAGAAAATACTGCATAGGTTTTGTAAAGTTTGTGAGGTTTTATGTGTATGTGTGTGCGCACGCTTACCTTGAGTGGTGGTCTCTCCATTTGTTCCAGCCAGTGGCACAACACCTTTGTCTACCTGCAAAGAGTTAAACAGAAATTGTTTTAGGTAAAGCTTGACCTGTGATATTACACAAATGTGTTTCATATTTTCAAGTACATCAGTGAAGTACTCCAGTCTTTCTTTTAAACAGCAGCTCCAAGAGCACTGGAAACAAAATCCCATTAAAAATCAACTTAGGCTGAGAAGGCCCTGTAACCCAGCTTGTCCCCCCCAACCTGACCTGACGTGTGTATCTAATCATACTGACAGTAAATCTGTGTTTTCATATACAGTGTAGGAGCCTGTCTAGTTTTACTTGCCAAACTAATGAAGTGTGCGTTTTGTCTGCTAAACTAATATCAACACTGTGGCTGTGGGAACATTGAGAGCCAAAGCAAACAGCCACCAAATAAGGTCCAATCTTCCCAGACTGAAGTTCTAAAGTTTATGGATACTGAGGTTAGGAGTGATACACCACATAAAAACCTGAAAATTACACAAACCAGATAGCTGTTCAAATGTGCGGGATACTGGATGTAAATTGAGGAAGTGGAAAAGATGAAGACCCACTGTCAGGGGACCCACTAAAGAGGTCTACATCGCAGGTTTAAATATGGCTGTGGCTGGCTGCAACACTGAGCACAGTGTACCTTAATGCCAACAACAATGCCGCGGTCTTTGATGAGCTTGGCAAAAGAAGTGCCATCATCTGTGCTCTGGTAGAGAGTCTCGTGAAAGAAGATGACGCCTCCGATACAGCTGTCAATGCGCTGGTCGGCTGTGAAGAGCAGCTGGCGGTAGCGACGCCTGTTCTCCTCTGTGTTTTCAACCCCGATGGGGTTCAAACGTTTCGCCATGCTGCCTGTAGATAACACACACATACTATTTATGTTTAATTTACTATTTATACACGCTTGATCAAATTAGGACCGTTTTCAATTATGAGTAGATTACTGCAGTCATCTGTTAAAAGTTGTG
>JAUBNQ010000006.1:10029842-10071432 GCA_032353495.1 Ctenopoma kingsleyae
CACACACACACACACACACACACACACACACCGGTGGACTCATCAGCAGCAAGGATTCCTTTTCCTGGTGCTACTATCCTCAGAGCGATGTCCTGCAGCTCCTTCTTCTGCTCAGCAGTCAGTGCTGGATACTGGTGAGTCATTGTGGCTGAAACACACAGAGAGGCATAGAGATGTTACCTTGTTTCATGGTTTCAAGGTCGACCAGGACGATTGCCCAGCACTGGCCTTGCTTAATATCCTTCTACTATCAATAACATGGCTATTGCACTATAGCACTAAGCTCCTCTCACGGAGAAGAGAAGGATGGGTGAAAATTACAAAACCTCCCACAAGATGACACAATTCTGGGACTCAGCAAGTGTATGATGAAATGAAAGGCTGTGAGCAGAAGCTTCCTCACTGACATTCAAACCATCACACCAATGACTGACTGAAATGAAAATTTTACTTTTTGATATGTTGTCTGGTTTCAGAGATGTAGAAACTTAGGTGGCAGCAGCCGCTCCGTCATAATGTATTGTATCGTATATTTTGTTTCATATTCCCTTCTTCACTCTGCCGTAAACAAACACTTACGTAACCACTCCCCTCCCCACCGTACAGAAGAGAGGATTATGTAACAGCATGCCCTCCTATATACTCTGCTGACAGTCCTCATTATAGCTGCAAGACTGGATGCGAGCTTGCTTCTCTCCCCTCGGCAACACTGCTTTGTCCTGCTCAGTGCTAATGTCATTATATCCCTCTTTGTGCATAGCACGTATAGATGCCTTTTATTTTGTGCAGCTTGATTGATTCAAAACATGCTCCTTTGTTTTTAGCACCGCATTTATCACTCCCACTAATACAGACCATGCCAGGGAACAAGCTGTGACTTCACTTTCTGGTTGACTGCACCATTTCCTTAGCAGCTCCCAGCTAACAACAACACTGCTTAGTTCAACATCACACCAGTACACCAGTGTGTGCTACAACACTGGAGTCCATTTATTTCTTATTAACATTTATTAGAGATCTTGGTAAGAGCCCACACACCACATCAACTTTCTTCTTCTATATTCTGCAAAAAATGCTACTAACATACATCTATACAATAAACTCATAACCACTTAATTCCCAACTGAGGCTGGTGGTAGGACACTGCCAGACTCTCCCTCTATCCCCTGTGTTAATCCTCATCTTAAAGCCATGACATAACAGAGCACACATAGGCCTCTGAATGAAAACAGTCTTACCACAACACAAACGTCAAGCATGGCTCACTGCTAATAGTTCAATTCATGCAGGTTCTGGGCCGGGCCTTCAGGGTAAAATATGTTCCCTGAGGGAAAAAGGTAGATCTGGAGTGTTAACTGGCAGCAGATCTCTTCAGTGAATAATAGAAAGTATTTATACATGATAAAGGCCAAAGGCATGGTGTGTGTGCACAGCCCGGCATCACTGTCACTGGTGTGACAAAACTCATGCTCAGCAAATACCTGCTATCTTTTGTGAAGTATATGCGTGTTTCCACAATACATTAGCACTGTGGTGGGGTTTCTGCCGAGAAACCATATTTTGCAAGCCACTGTGAAATCAGAATCTTATGCAATGTTGAGTAAAAGCGGTGAAAAGTTACCAAATATGTGAATGAAATGTAAATGCCCTCTTCTCAGTAGGAAATCTGTAGCTGAATAACAAAAGACGGCTGGAAATGTTTCGGATCGCATTTCTTTTACATACAGTAACATGAAGACGAGACAAACTTGAAGGACAATGCCCTCCACTCTGCATGTGCCTGTCTTTGACATATGATCAGCCTAGAGCAAGTCTGGAGTCAAGAAAAACATACACGGTTTAAAATAAACATATTGAGGTGAATGTATGTTGTTATTTGGTGGAAAATATGTCCATTATGTCCATTTCACATATGTTGCCACAGTATACTGTATTCAGTGTAGTTAAAAAAAAAAAAAAGCAGTAACATGGCAGAACATAACTCAGTGTTCCTGCTGAATGTCAGACTTTCCATTAAAAACTGTTTTTCACGAACCCAGAGTACATAAAGACTACAGTTTTTTTTATTTTAGTGGTGCAACCTTATGTGTCTCTAGGAAACACCCTCACCTCAGGGGGAAAGTGAGACAAGAACATTACATTAAAAGCAAGTCATTAAAGGTCTGGAGGAAACACTGCGATGACACCATTTTGAGAACAAAATGGAGGACCATTACCTAAACAAATATTGATTTTATTGATGTACTGACTGAATGCAGCCAGCACTGAACCATTCATTCAGACTTTGATTTTCTTACATGCCTGAAGAAACCAATCTGGTCAAGCCAAAAGAAACATATCTGATGGTAAAATCCAGTGTCGTGTATTGCAACCACTGCAAACTGCTTCTGACTATGTCAGAGTAAAAGAAAACAAAATTAATATTGTTTAAATGTAGTATGGCAAGGTTTTAGTTGCCTCAAGAACTACAGTACATCTTATAATTACTGCAAGGGACTGATGTGTTTACATGCAGACAATTTTAATTCAGTCCATCAAAATAAATTTGTTAAAACTAGATGAAATTTGAGAAATTTTTAAAATATGCAACAGACATCTGTGATTATTATGTAATTTATCTCAGCTGTCTCTCCATCACGTCTCTATGGTTTCCATTCCAACTTGTTGCACAGTGTCTAGCCTCAAAAGACAAACACCATGTCTGCACTGCGACATCAAGCTACAACGGCCAACTCCCAATGGTGGCGTCACACAGAACCACTTAAAACTGTGATCAAAATATTTTAAATAATGCTGTTGTTACAAGTCGACCAGTGCAGATATTCACTGAACAATGACAAGTAAGTCGTTAATATTTAAGCCATGCAGATTAAACATTGTGATACAACAATTAATTCACTGAGATTAAGACAAATCAGCCATTATATACTTGGTGCTTCCATTTACTTCAGAATGGACAGGGTGCTCAGATCAGAGGTCACACTGTCTTCTTCATTTACCAGCTACAGATCACAAATACATAATCATCCAACTGAATCCAGAATGAATAACTGCATTTACAGTACAAAAATCATTCTGCAGCTTCTGGACTTTTTTTTTGAAACACTGCTTCAAACATTAACAACATGCTGAAGCTTGTATACTCAAAAGCTCAGTATTTATAAGACTGCATGCAGGATCTCAGTGATGTAAACTCAGTATATCTGCATAAACTCAGGCTGGCAGAGCAGTCATAAGATTTATAGTGTTTATAGTGTTCAAAGAATAAAAAATATGATTTATTCTTGCTCCCATGTCTGTATCACCGCCTGCAGGTTTATCCACCTTGTTACAATCTAAACGTTGCATTAGCTTTAAGGAGGTGAAATAGGTGTGCGTGTCATCACTTGTCAAAAGTAATAAGCCTGCATGCTGACTTTAATGCACGCTCCAGTGTTTGGTCTGTTTGCAGGAGCACGGGAGCCTGTGGCTGACGTCAAAGCTGTGTGTGTGTGTTACAGAGGTTAATACTGATGAAAATGTGTAGATTACACATTTGCAGAGGACTACACCTTACATGTGACGTTTTAGTTTTTAATCTTCAATTTGCATTATAGTAAATCAAGATATATGTTAAGTACAAATAGACTACATGCATGTATTTATGCAGATTTATGTAGATCGTGTTAGTCGATGAACAAAAAATTAATCGTCACCTGCTATGATAATCATTTAAATATTTTTAAGTATAAATGCCAAACATTCGAGTGATGTCCAAACTGTTTCACTGACATGTGAAGGTACATGTGTGTTTCTTTTAATTCAATCATATGAGTAACGTGAGTCCTGTGGATCTCCTCAGTGCGTCCTCCTCCCCCCACATCAGAGGATGTCTACGTGCTGTGGTACACACCACCGCCGGCTAACACCACCGTCAACCACCACCTACCACTGCTGCCACACGGATAAATAACATCATTTATTTGAAAGCTGAAAACACATAAATCGATTGTGTGTCTATTTTAACTGGAAGCAGACCCAACAGGCCCTTCCTCCCATGAAGGTCATCATTGCTGCGCTCTTCCTGTTGCGCATTTCGATGACAGGCTGAAATACACCACTTTAATTTAAAAAAAAAACGTCAAAGACTGTGTTTGGCCTTCTGTCAAAGAATACTACCTTATAATTACTGCAGATACTAACAGTGGCGCTTAATTAGTGGCTAAGTCACTAAGGAGATCACGTTAGCTTCATGTTGTCCAGAGCAGCATCACATCCTCAGCATCACCTGTATTTTTATCATCTCTCCGACATTAACAACACATAACGAGCGTCTGAAGCTGGTCTGATTCTGATTCTGGTTCTGGTTCTGATGAGAGCGGGGTTGTTTCTTACCTAGTGGAAGGCGTCTGAGTGGACAGAGCAGGTTAGCGGTGTGCGGAGGATGTGGATCAGTCTCCTGTTTCTCTGCTGCAGAGAAACGTGACCCTTTACAAAGCCTCCAGCCGGGGCGGAGCTAACGTCATTGCGTCACGTGGTGACGACACTGGACAGCCCACACGCATGCGCGCCGCATCGTAGCATCATAGTGGAAATGGTGTTGCATGAGTCTGCAAGTTTGTTGGGTTGTAGTTTGGTTAATTCACAAGTTTTCTTTATATTGTCAAAGATATACACGTCATGACTTATTTCTGTACATTTAAATGTCTACTTTAATATGAAACATGTACAGTTGGACAGTCAGTGATAAGTCAGAGGTCCACATACTGGTGGATCTTCCAAACCTGTTGGTGTACTTGCCAATGTGCTCTTTCACTTAAAAAAGAGGAAAGTTACTAGATTAGTGAATCACTAGTTCTCAGTCCAGTTGAGCATATGCTTCACTTACAGAAGACAAAACATCTGAAAAACGAGCAGGAAATGAAGACAGCTAGTAAAGGTCTGGCAGAACATCACCAGGGAAGAAGTCCAGTATCTGGTGATGTCTTTGGATCTTCCAGACTTTGGAAAACATTTGCAACCATTTTTTGAAAATGACAGTTTAATGTAAGATAATGTTAGTTTGTCCAAATATTCAATAAATATGAATAAAATTGACTACTATTAGTACACTCAAATAAACAAGTACCTCATAATTGTATACCCACTGTGGATACTTTACCAAATATTTCTCAAGCCCAGTCACTCTGCTTTTAATAGTAAGCTGTCTAATATAGTTTCCCACATAAAACCCATATCAGTGTAAAGAATTTTAAAAGCACATAAACTTCTTTGAAAAAATTATTTGAATGAGTAAATACTGTTCAAAACGTTTAACTTGATAGTTAAGATGTCGCCTACGTCAGCGTAATGCATATTCTCATTGCATAATTGCGTCAAACATTCTGATCAGAAATAGAAGGACAACACAGTCAAGTACAATCTAAGCAAAACCTTTTTTGGGTGTGGAGGTGAACTTTAATCAAACATAGGCATTCTGTGTTTCTGCATGGCTGCTAGGAAAAGTGAATCAATGCAATGATTTTCAACATATGACTGAAATCTTAAAACAGTTTTAGTACTCTATTTCTCTCTTTAACCAATCAAATGCATAGAAAATCTGCTGATGACTATACAGTAAGAGTTTAATATTCCATCTGTGCTACATGGTCATTACAAAAATACATCATAACCTTACATATAACATCAAAAACCAAATATTCTTAAAAACTGTATAAAGAGGAATTTATAAATACACATTATTGTGACAAGAAAAGCAAATGAGAGATCACAGACGAGGCATTCTGGGTACACATCAGGGCATACTTTACAAAATCATAATATAATCTGATAATCAGGTAAGTGCATGAAGGTATGATTACTGGCTAGGGTTACAACAGCCTTGAACAATAGAAAAAGCCCTGTATCTATCAAAATGTTAACTCGAGGTAAACAGTACTGTTGTTCATTCAACCCTTTCAGTCCCAGCTCAGATCTATATAGCTGAGCACAATTTCAGAGTCAAAAATCAAGGCTTGGACTTGGAAAACCAGAAGGTGCTCCCCTGAGTCACAGGTTATAAGTGATAAAATAGATGCTGAAGGCGTACACATCTTGATGTGATGTTGTGATGGACAATTTTTATATGGTGCGAAGACGGTCTTCTATGGTGAGAAGGATAGAGACGTTTCTGCTGCTTGTTTGAGAAAAGTCATATCATAGCATGGATAAAAGTACAGAACAGGTTTTATAACAGAGATAATTTCATTTAGAAAATGAAGAAAATGTTGTTTACTGTTTTCTAATCATAAAAAACTAAAGCAGAAGCTTAGAAATACACCAATTTCTTAAAGGGTTTTGGCTGGATTTCTATTTATTTGCAACTTGCTGCATAAAAAATGAAATTTGGTGCATTGTCTTCGACCAGTTTGACTTTCCCATGATGGATGAATTTTGTCGCAGTCATACATTAAAAGCCATGACTTGTCACTAAGAATCTTAAAGTAGATGAACAATGCTATCTTGCGCAATCTTTCTTACAAAAATGTTAAGCAAATACAGCAGGCTTAAAATGTGCTCACTGGAAAAAGGCAAACAAGTACAAAACAAAGGAGAAGTTGTGTTCAGAACGTCACAAAAAAAATTAAACTCAGTTTTCTCAGTGGAGTTGAGTGTTTTTTACTGAAATGAGTAATTCCCTTTTAAATAGTGAATCCAATTAGCATAATCAGCTATTTTGGCTTTTACTAGGTGTGCCACATCTGTGTGTAAGGGTGAATCACTGTGCAGCAATGCATTTATGTAGGCCTTAACCTGTTGTGTGGTAGTAACAATACTGTAAACTCAAAGTCCTACACAAACACTTCTCTGCGTGGACCTTTTTCCGGAACAGGCTGCAGTCGGAGAGCAGGGCCGGGCAAAGGTGCAGTTGTTTGTATGTCTGTGTCCAGCTGTGTGTCTGGTGTTGCAGGAGGGCTGAGGAGCGAGTCATAGTCGAATCCCTTGAGAGGCTGTAGAGACAAAGTGAGTCCTCGTCGAGCTTTAGCAGCTCTGTCTGGTCTCTCTCTCAGCTCCAGAATCACCTGGACAGCAACAATGAGAAAGAAATAACTGACTGACTTTGCTAATTTCTTTAACAATCTGACTGATTTTTTAACTTTGTGAGGAAACAGCCAAACTGACTGCATCCAGCCATTCATCACCTACCTCTACAGGCTGGCGCTGAAGTAGAGTGAGGTCAAAAGTTGTTCCATGAAAGAAGGTTTGGCGTTTGAAACGGTCAAGGGTCCTCAGGCGACGGAAAGGAGTCTTGCACAAAAGCTGTTCAGAGAAATATGTGTAGACCATGACGTCACATCAGACTAGACAAACCTAGATCCTAGTGCATGTATTCAAACAGTAAATTCTAATGTTTATAGCAATATGATCATACTTTGTGTTATTACCTCGGTTATTAGCAAGGCAAATGAGGGGCTGAAGCTGAGGGGCATTTCATAGGGAAAATTCCTCACTTTCCTCAGCATACTGCTGTGGTCTGGTTCTGGAGGCACAGGGAACTGAGGAGAATCGGGAGTACATGAAGATGAAATCAGGGTGTTTTTTCCAGAACACTTTTGATACCTTTTAATTTATATAGGTTAATTGAATTTAAAATATTGTCAAGGTTTCTGAGAACTTACAACCTCATGAGGAAAGGCTTGAATACATTTTGCACAATTTTGTAAAAATAAATACATAGTAAAATTCAAGGAAGACATACTGAGCCTACTGGCAACAAGAGCTCACCTTCCCATGAGCCAATGAGAAAAGCACAATTCCCAGTGACCACCAATCAGCTGCATGGTTGTAGGGTCCGCCACTCAGCACCTCTGGGGCTGCAGAGTAGACAGAGCATGCTCACTGCACTGGATGTACTACATATTTGTATATGTAATATAGTATCTCATAAATCCCATTACAATAATTTAACCAACACACAAAATGTAAGTATGTTAATACACTACCTTAAGGCAGGATTTGCTACAGAAATGGATGGATTGATGATGACTCAGTAACTATATGGATGATGACTATGATATACCCATCATTCTCACCCATGTATTGGATTGTTCCGCAAATAGTAAAGGCTCTTCCTCCTCTCTCCAGGCGACGGGACAAACCAAAGTCAGCTAAGCGGAGGTGTCCTAGAACAGACCATTTTCTCTACATTATTGTGAGCATGTGACACGAGGTCTCATACAGATTTGTCTTACCAATGCAGTTACAATTTGTGCAAAATTAAATGTAAATATTCCCGTCACAATGATATGCTTAATAGACAGGTTGTTTCCTCTCAGTGCTAACAGATGAACTGTGTGAACTGACAGTAGCTGTGCCTGTTAAGGACATTCTCTAGAAGGTTCTGTTTCTCCTGTTTTTAGAGTTCTGCTGCTCTCTGCTGGGGACAAGACTAAACTCACCATTATCTGTCAGCAGGATATTCTCCATCTAAAAATACAGGATAAAAAAGATGGAATTAGACACCATCCATATTCACCAATGTACTAAATTAACCAGCAGAATTTTAGTATTTGTGGATGATCATGAAAAACACTTAAAATGCTGTATTTTTACATAATTTATACATTTAGGAGAATTCTTATTCATTAAAATAGAAATGCACAAACGTATCTTTCATTTAATGAACTCAATCAATGGGCTGACAAATAAACACAAACAAACAATATGAACAGGTAGAAAAATCACAACCCTGAAATCATTGTTTAAGATGTCTAAGTTATGAAGGACTCAGTTTTTAAAGATTTTTTGCAAAATATTGTTTGGTAAGATAAAAAAAGAATTAGATTTTTTAAACAAGGACAATGCACAAGTTGGAAGTAAAAATATGAAACATGTGAGTAGGAGAGTTACTTCCAGGAAGTCTGTGATATGGGGAATAAAGCTCTTGATCAAATAAATAAACTGTAGCATTTCTGAATATACTAACTTACAGTACACATACTGTAATGTTTGATTGAGTTTATGCATTTGTATCTGTGTAACAATGATGTTCTATTAAACTTTTAATGTTCGATTTCTAGTGGTTACTCGTGTTTGATGGGCCAGATGTTTGACCAACTAACTTTATTATTTAAGTATGGATTTATTTTTAATAAAAGACTTTTGATTGCATTCTGTACAATTAATCAAGTCATTGTGATTTATCCATCCTCTCTCACCTTCACATCTCTGTGGATGATCCCGATGTCATGCAGGAAGCCTATGAAAAAAAGCACAAAAATGAAAATATAACGCAAGCAGAGAAAATGTTGTTTTCAAAACTGGCATTTTGGCTTCCTGCTGGTTTATTAAAAACTCTGGCATGGCATTGTTGCAGAGGGAGAACATTTGAGGACTCTTCTCATTTTAATTAGACCTCATTTTCATAATTACTTAAATTAAAATTACTATGGAAACTTTCTTTTAAACAACAGGTAATACCCTGTATGCATCATGCATCATGCATACTCACCAAGTGCACATCCCAACTCTGCTGCAAATATTCGCGCTGTAGCCTCTGTGAACTGACCAATCATCTGCCAGTAGGTGTACAGGTCTCCTGTGCTGCAGTAATCGCACACTGCAGGAGTAAATATTGGATTAAAATGTGCCTTTGTCATGTAACATGAACTGTAACACACACTGGTGAAGGTAATTAAAAAAGAGGAGGACAGTGTAAAACATCTCCTGCTTTTTTAAAAAACTGAACAAATATGATTTTCTTACTCTTGTCTGTTTTTAGCTAGGCTGCCACACACTGTTTTGAAAAATAAAGACTGGGCATGCAGATGTGAAGGTGTATAGATCTGCAATAATTGATCACTCCTCCCTAATTTAAGAATGCTAATATTTTTTAAAAGATGTTACATATAGCAAGCAACAAAAAAGAAAATGTTCAGCAACACTTTAGCTCCATATCTATATTCATGGCTATAAAGATGTGATTCATTGGTGATTCACTGTTTAAGCAGGAAAGGGCGTCCTCGCTTTTGAATGTGACACATGTATTCTTGTTGAGCTGCAGCAGTGTTCAACATCTGGTCCCCGGGCAAACACACTCTCTTTTCACAGGGGGTGGGGGAGCAAACAAACTGGGTCACACTTTCTGAGTCAGCGGTTGATTTGGAAAAAGGGTAACGCTCTGGAGAGGAGAAGAGAGGGGGCAAAACAGCCACAGGATGCAAAGGAAGTGCTGGAGAGGAGTTATGGGGTTCTAGACGTTAAAGTTTGCATCTCTAGGTGCTGTACAAGCAAAACATCCAGAATTTAAAAAGTTGATAGTAGACTCTTTGTTTTTTTCACATTGTTGGGTGAAGGACTGTGGGTGGATCTACCAGTGCTAAGGTGAGAAAAGGTCAGGTGCAGGGTTTTGGGTAGTGGATCTGGGTTATTGGTCTCTGGCTGACTCACTAATGTAGAGGTGGCGCTGTGTCTGCCAGCAGTCCTGAAGGTCATGGACAAAAGGGTGGCGAACCTGACGCTGTGGGCAAAGGTCAAAGGTCAAACCTGAAAAACTCTCAATTCTGGCCATTGATTAAAGCCATTGGTCGAAATTTTAGTTGTTACTCGGTCCAGCTGAGATATTTTATTGGTAAACTTGAGTAACTTCTGGTCTTTACGTTAGACATAAAACGGGTTGAAATCAGACATTATATGTGAGGACGGGGTAGATAAAAATAACCTACACAGCCACTTATGATACACAGTATCCAAGGAGCCTTGAGTGATTTAATTTATACAAGAAAGCATCTGAACAAAAAAACATGTATAAAAACACACCATCTGCATAAAGACATACAGTCTCTATAAACAGTTTTCAACAATCTTGGAAGTTTTCACCTTTTAATCATTTTTTTTTACAATAATCATGGTTGATTTAATTGGGCTTTTATAACAAAAATTATAAAGAAACAGATCTCTGCAAACTAATATGCAAATACATATATGAAAATAGGTGATTGCATAAGAATTCACCCCCTAAGCAGAAGTCAGGGGATGGATATAAAACAATTTCGAATATACTGAAAATCTCATGGCGTTACTTTGTAGAGATCTGGTGAATTGAATATAAACTTGCTTTTCCTTATTAATTTGGGAGGTGTATTTAATGTGTATTTAACTATTTATTAAAGTCTAAATACCTTATTTTCTCTTAAATCTACAAAACTTAGATAATTACCCGTGTTCATAGTACATACCTGGACTATAACTTCTTCTTTTGACTGCTCCAAGACCCCAAGTCTTAAAATCTCTGACTTAGGTATTACCTGTTGGTCAAAATATACAACTGAAATAAGACTGAACATGATTTACTGTACTGAGGACTGTTAACATTTGTAAAATGATAAAACATGTATTACATAATGAACAATTACTTGCTAATAACAATTTTATTCTTATTGATTTTATTAGTATTGCATGTTATTGTACTGCATGTTAAAAAACTTGACTTGAAGTAAATGTGATCATGACAAAATGCATCTCTTTAGGTGATCTAACAGTTTTAAATAACTTCTGCCACCCCTAAATATACAATATTTATTCCAACTATAAATAACTGGCTCCTCAATTATGGGTTTTAGTCACTCAGATAAATACATTCACGTTTAAGATTCAGGAAGAAGACTCACTTTGACAGCATATGTTTTCTGTTTGGCCTTGTCTTTCACTTTGAGAATGGGTCCAAACGAACCTTTAGCGATGTAACCCAACACCTGGTGGGGCAAAAAACAGAGGAAGAGAGCGAGAAACAGAGACCAATCACATCAGAGACAGACCAGGTGAAAAAGTAAAAATTACAGTGCTGGAAAAACTACTCAAAACGTGTGAATGTAACAATAGAAATAGTGTACATTTCTATTGCATTACTGTTGCAGCTGGTCAACTTCCAGATACTTAAGTAAATAGTTACTTTCCTTCTTCTTCTAGCAGCTTCTCCCTTTAGGGGTCGCCACAGTGGATCATCTGTCTCCATCTCACCCTATCCCTAGCATCCTGCTCTGTCTCAACAACCGTCTACATATCCTCCTATCATGCAGGTTCCTGAGGTCTTACTTTTCTCCTCCTGCATGGCAGCTCCATACTCAACACCCTTTGTCCAATATATTCACTATCCCTCCTCTGCATGTGTCCAAACCATCTCAACCTTGCTTCTCTAACTGTGTCTCCAAACTGTCCCTCTGTTGTACTCATTTCTAAATGAGTAACGTAGTTACTTTCCACTACTGAAAAAAAGTACCAGCAAGGTAACACATTATCCAGTACATGTACTGGAATTGGGGTCTACCTGAAAATATTCATGCCCAGGCACACATCTGTGAGGGAATTCAGGCAGGAACATGGTTATGAAACCCGGCAGACTCCACTCTGCCCTCAGCTTATCTGGCCCGACTCCTGCCAACCTCAGGATGTGCTCTGGGATGTCAGGGGTCTTGTCTTGGAGCATGCGACGCTGCCCGAGACGCAGCGCCGGTGGGGCCAGGCGACAGAGGCCGGCTGGGATAGACACACCCATGCTGGAGAGGAAGCTGCGCCATCCAGATGAGAAGTGCTCATCATCCTGCCCTGCACTGGGCCTCTGTAGGGCAAGTGGTAGAGAAAGATGCACCATGAAGCAGGTAAGGCACAGATTAGTAAATGGTGCTGCAGGTTTAACATTATATAACTTACAACTAAGTGGAGTAAAAACCATGATCATATATCATGTCAGTGCTTTTGCTGAAGTCATTTTAAGAATTTCTTACCAGGATCCTAAAGGGTTTAACTTCACTGGTGTTTCTGCATGTTTTAGCCAACGTCTTAACAAAGACTTTTAATCCTGATTGTTCACCTGACACTGTATGCGTGCTGTTTTACGTAAGGACATGTTTCAACACTTATCAAGGCAGGCGTGCATTGCTAAAAGGAATGTTCTTCTTTTACTTGACCTTTTGAGAGTTCACATCCCAGAAACACATGGGAGGTGCTGGTATAACACATGCAAGACAATGAGAGGATATAAAAAATATCTATATTTTCAATATTTAACCAGGGAATGTTGCCTAAGCATTGCTTCACATTCACACACTGCAGAGCTGTTCAGTGCAAACAGCTGTTAGATTAGAATGAGTTTCCAAATCTGCAGCTCCACTTAAGCAATTAAAATAAATAGGTATACTTTGATTAACACCTACATGTAGGTAATTTTCCATCACTCTGCATTGTTCAAATTTACTTCAGTTTTGTCTTTCACTTCTCAACACTGCCTGGTGCCACAAGCCCTTATACAGAGGCAACTGCGGGGGGCTAACTTGTAAAATTGTTATACAAATGTTATACAATTGTACATCAACACGCTGCCTTTGTGACTTGTGCAAACTCTTTAAAATGCATCACTGGAGCTCAGTGGGGAGCAGATTAGTTTCCCCCTCTCATTGAACAAGAGAAGAAAGTAGCATGTTCTACATCTACGATCTGCAGTGACTCGGTCACATAACCCCTCTCGCCCCAGGCCCTGTGCTGCACAACAGATCAGATGCTGTGTGCTGCATGATGTGTGTAATCAACCATGCAGGATGTTATTATCATCTGAGCGAAATTAAGGGACACATCTATAGTCACTCAGCTGAAATAACTGCCGGACATCCGCCTGACAAATGACCAGAGAAGGGCAACGTTAGAATTTAATTTGGACTTTGGTTGTTGGAAGGTGTTCAATTGCTAATCATTTTTAAGATGCCAATACCGGAAGCGTAACGATTTTCCTTCAAAGTAAAAGCGTAAATATTATAAGCACTTTATATACCCTGGAACAGAAAATATTTTTAGGAATACTATTGAGTGTAATATTAATCAAGTACTTATTTATAATTAACTATGCCATTTCATTGCCTTTTGGTTAAGTATATTACTAAAATTGTTGAAACACAGTCCTCCTGGATTAGCATCGTATTTAGTGCCTTGTGATTTCGGGCACCATATGATCGCCATGGAGACGGGGAACCCCCCCGTACATGCGTCACACCTCAGCAATCAGGGATTTCGCTCAACTCACCTTCCTGTTTTTACTGCCGTCGGCCCCCATCAGTGTGACAGGACATCGGCACTGTAACCTCAGTGCGACGTCTGCTTCTCATCCAGGCTCTCACATCGCACTGCGCGCCCTCACGGCAGCCTATCCACAGGCTCATGCACAGCACACAGAATAACGCACTAGAAGAAGTTTACTCTGAAATAAACAATCTGCAGTTGCTCGGGCTACCTGATGCAAAATGTGACAGATATGGCGACATAAAAACAAGTTAATCCGGAGTATGGAAAACGTCAGCGTAAATCCGCCCACATCTTTCCCATCCAATCAGACTGCAAACTGGTTCAGTTGAGCTCAGCTCAGCTCCCCCTGCTGCTGCAGATTTCCGTTCTACAAATGTGAGTCCATTTGTGTGATCTTTTCATTTGCATGTCGGATCTCATTGCGCGACTTTTTTAGTTTACAGCAAACAAACAAATGCATGCATTAAAAAACTAACTAAAAACATCTTCAATCGACGTACACTTGTTCTAAAAATAAATCTGTGCATGCTTAATTCCTGCAGCCTCAACATGAAGTTAACAGGAAACTCAAGGAAACATCAAACATGTTTGTAACAAACAGGAAGCTCAACATGCTACTAACTGATGATCCACAGAGGCTGGAGATGCAACTAAACAGGATTTAGTGAAGTGAAATGGAAAATGCACATTAGTTTGGGGTTTTAAAATCACCAACCTTATTCTAAGTTAATGTATTATTTAAGAACAACGCAAAGATTAAAAGTCGTTGACCAAACAACTTCAAGAGTTGAACCATCATGACTTAACTGAAACTGTCAACCCAAAGCATTACAAGTACTGCACACTGATGAATGACAAAGCAAAAACAAGATCCAAATCAAGACATGACAGCGCAAGTGCCTTTTATTTGGGACCAATAACATAAAAAGCAAACAGTGCCATCCATACACATTACTCTGTTAACCAATGTATGGTACTTTCTACAAAATAAACCAAACGGTTGAGCTTTAAATAAACAAGTAGAAAAGGGTTTATGAATCCATGTGGGTGCATTCAGAGTTAAAGAAGCATCAGCTGGACACCATCAGGTTCAGTCATCTTCATCAAAGTCCTTCTTGCCCTGAGGAGGTTTGGGTCCTCCTGCTGGTCTGGCCATGATGATCTGCAAAGAGAAGAGCAGTTGGTAACGTCAGTTTCCTCTGGCTGGAAATCAAAACAACTTAGATCCACACAGCACACGTGCGACGACAGACCTGTCAGTGTTGAAAGTAGACAAACCCTCAAATATTATGTGGCTTGATAAACACGTGCAATTAGTGAGCAGGCACAGTTTAACGTAACTTTGCTTAAACTTGACTTCAAATAATTTCTTTGTACCATATTTCCCAAGTAAAAGAAGTATCTAGTGGTATCCATGGAGATTGTAGGGGAGGCCATTTATGATGATTAAATATTCATAAGCACATACTGTATGCCTATATGAGCCTAATGTATCCTGTAAGAGAAAATGTACTACGGAGGAAAAATGATGTAGCACAGGCAACAAATACTTTGAAGACAAAAATAAAACAGCCCTAAAAAAACAAAAAAACAAAACAAAAAAAAAACGAATCGAAGCCCATCAAGTTCATTTCAGTTGTAGGCTAAACGGAGCACTTCAAGTACTCTGAACACTACACAAAGTCTATTCATGTCTAAGAATATTCTTTGAATTGGCTCAAATTTAAAATTAAACAGACTAAACACCACTGAGACCTCTAAATGTGTAATGACTTGGTTTAATGGTTTAAATTAAGGACAGTTCCAGGCAGTGGAAGCTCTGCTAGAACAAAGAAACAGAGAGAAATGTTCACATAACAATCTCAGACCTCACTGTACCTGAAGATTTAGAGAGTCCAGCTTTGCTTCTGACTAATACTTGAAAAATAACATTCAGATAGAGAAGCCACTTCAGCCTCCAGAGCCTTGCATTTCATTTACATGCTCTCTTCACATTAAAATGTCACATGCAACTTATTAAATTGTGCTCTCGCCTCTGGATGTCCACTGTAAAGAAAAGAGTTGAGTGCATGCAGCAGGCCATCACACCATACTGTTTGTGTTTTGTGCAAGTTTAGACGTCGAGGGATTTAGTGTGGTATCAGTGACACACTGGGTATTATTATCACACCTGTGAAGTGGCTGAAAGAAATCACCTACACAATTTTTTTCAGCGTGGACTATCTCACACCCAGTGTTAGTAGTGACAGGCAAAAACAAACAGTTCACGACTTCAGTGTCCTGTGAGTGAGTGAATACACCTGTGTGAGCCAAAAGCACACACACACATTCCAGGACCTACTGACAGAGGGTGTGTGTACCCGTGCCCTCTAATGGTGAGTTTCGAAATGATCTGGCTCTTCATCCCAAGCGTCCTTGTCCCAGTGGCCTCTCTGCTTGGGGGCTTTGGGCCCCCCTGCAGCTTTAGCCATGATGATCTGGATTGTACATATACACACACACACTAACATTAACTAACTGGAGTCTACTGATGCACATATGCCAAATAACCCCGATCCTGCTGGATTTAACAAAAAGCATTAACTTCACATAGAATTATAAACAGAATATAAAACATAGGTGCCCTACCTAACATAAATATTGATCTTTAAATATCTAAACTAAAGACTCCATATGACTCCAATCTAAAGGCATGAGTCCAACAAGCTTGTGCACACGTGTCTGCTCCACATCATGGACATATTTTTGCCTTTGTATGACACTTTAAAAACTTACAGTTCAAATCTTCAAGGTAAATTTATATCCTCATGACGTGAAAGACAATTATTCAGTTTAATTACAGCAAAACTGATCCTGCCAATAAGAATCAATAGTTAGAATAAAAAAATGGGGCAGTTCAGTTCATTTTGAGTCAATCTCACACACAGCATGCTGCTGTCCTAATTCTAAGAAGCACTCTAAATGTGTATTGATCAATAGCTGGATATAATCCAATAAATGCACTAATAACCTCTGTATAACCATTGCTTGCTGAAACAATGCTCAGTTGTTTCATGGGAAGTATTGAGAACTAGAGCAACACATTGTTGGTTCTAGTACTTTCATAGGATTTACTAACAATAAAAAAAAAATAAAATCAGTCTTTAACAACAGTTGTGTGAATCTGTAGTTGTGCATAAATTATTTAGCTTTGCAGTTGTTAGAGCCTTTAGTGTAATGACTGTTTTTCTACACACCTGATCAACCCTCAGTACTGTGATGGCAGCATTGGTGGCCATTCTGATGCCCCAGTATTTGACAAGGTAAGGCTCCAGAATACCAGCTTCGAGCATGTCCTTCACAGCAGGGCCCTCTCCCTGAAGACATCACATTTGTGCCATCAGTCATTTGATACAAACACAAAAACATGCATTCATTCATTTTAGGAAAACAGAGTGGTAAGATAGGGCACAAGGACATTATAAACGTGTCTCTGTGCATGGTAATTACTTTTGATAGCCATACGAGTCACATTCAACATAATTTCTGAAGCTGACAACTTCTAATTTGAAACTATTTTCTCTCAAGCAAACTGTAATTCACAGGTAATGTTAGCATAAGATGGGTTTTAGATACCTGTTAAAAAAAACACAACAGTCAAGTCATAAAGGTATTCTCATTACACGTACACACCTCAATGTCAAAGCCCATGTTTTTGTTTCCCTCATGATGTGCGGAGTACAGCTTAGAGATGAGCTCACTCCCCTTCACACCAGAGTTCTCAGCCAGTGCACGTGGCAATGCCTCAAAAGCTTCAGCAAACTTTTTAATGGCATACTGCTCCAGACCCGGGCAGGACTACAGAGAGGGGAAAAACAAGGGGTCACACTCCTGCAATTTATCAGCCAGTGATGTAGTAAAGACAGAAAGGACAAAACTAAGAGGAGAAGCATTAGTCTGAACCTGGTTCATAACACACTCAAATCTGCATACCTCTCCATATGAGGTGATCTGTTTCGCCAACTCAATCTCACTGGCTCCTGCTCCAGGTACCAATCGTTTGTCCTAGAGACAGTGAATGACAGAAACTGTAGCTATTGTGCAGGTCAAACAGTAAATGGAAAAAAGAAAAGGTTGTAGCTTAAACACTAAGAACCTGCAGGCACAGAATAAGCTGATAATCAATTTTTGCTTATATACATATACATATAAATATATATATAATATATCTACATGTATGTTTTTGTAAACAATACAGGCAAAATCTTTAATTTATATTTATTATTACCAGTTTCAAAATCCTATAGTGGTTTATTGTATTTACTTACCCTGACCAGAACCTTAAAGGTGTTGACTCCATCATCTACAGCTCTCTCAATGTCATCCATCAGGTTGTCAGTGGAGCCTCTGATCACCACCGTTGAAATGGAACCATCCTCCTTCTCTGTTTAAAACAAGGAAGATCAAACAATAGATTAAGCCTAAAACTCATATCGTAGAAAGACCAAGTTGAAGATGAAGACTCACAAGACTGGAGTACAGATTGACTTACCGTGTTTGAAAACCACCACCTGAGTGTCTCCCACCTCTGTCAGGTAGACATTATCACAGTGACCCATCTCCTCAGGAGTTGGAGCCGTCTATGAAATAAGAAAAGTGAATAAGAATTATAACTGCATGATGCAATAGTTCATTTTATCATGGTTGAAAAATTGCATCAGAATAAAACATGATGCTACTCACCATCCTGGGCAGTGCTACAGCTCCCACAGTCTTGCATAACCTCCGAAGATCCCACTTGGAATTAAGTCTAATGGGGAAAAATTTAGGGTGTGGAAGTACATTGAAATAAAAGACCTTGCAATATCACTAATTAAATACTATAATCAATTCTGTTACTTTAGTCAGGTCTAGTGACTTGATAAACAGATATTATTTCATTAACATCAGTATCTTACCTCACCACCATGAGCTTGTACTTGTTGGCATAGTGCAGTGCCATGTCAGCCACTTTTCCCCCAGTTACCACCACGTTGGCACCAGCCTCCTTGATCGCCTTCACCTGAGCCTCCATCAAATCCTCTTCTCCCTTACTGAAGTTCATGAGCTCTTGTGCATTATTTATCAACACTGTGCCCTACAAGACAGATCAGAGAATTGTTAGCACCGTACATGCATATGACCATTATACATTTATTTATATATTTCCATACATTCAACAATAACATATTTTATCATTTGTAGAAAACCTGAAAAAGTAGGTTCCAAATGTGCTCTTAGTAATGAACATCAGAATTTTCTTCAATTAAAACATTTGTGTTTCTTCTCTTTGGAGACTCAAAAAGATTTGAATCATATAGTCTTTTTTCTTTTTCTTTTTTCGGGCAAATGTGAAACGCACGCAAAACTGCAGACCAGAGTTAGAAACAGCATAAAACGTCATGTTAATTTTAGCTGTTGGTGGTAGTTGGTTCATTACCTTGGTCTCTGTTACCATGCAGTCAAAGGGGCAGGAGAAGACCGCAATCCTGGCGTCTTTAACAGATGTAACATCTCCCTCTGCCTCCTTTTTAAAAACCATCCCATGTAGCATAGAGGATGCTGTCACACCACAACCCTGAGAAACAACCACAGACATTAACTTAGAAGCAAACAACACACAGACAAAATGTATTCAACACACAACGCTACTTACCAGAATCTTGCATACTCTGACATTATCAACATTGAAATTGCCAGACTCTGGGAAGATGGAAACTGTTGTACAAACCAAGGAAAATAAAATATGAGAAATATAAAGTTAATACTTCCATCCAGTTATTTTTAACAGCTGACAGCCATAGTCTAGATTAAGTAGTCTGGACTGCTGACTCACCACAGGCCTGTGCAATGAGGTTGGCGAGGAAGTCTTCGTTGCCGTACTGTTTACTCATGACTGCTGTACGAATCAGACTTGCTGCCTCATTGACATCATGAAGGTTCTTCGCTGAGGAACATACACAGTCTGGCAGGATCTCCAGAGCCTTCTTACATGCCTTCTCATAGCCTTCAATCACCTGTGGCAAAGAAGAACAGGGACACTGAGACGTGTGCAAAACTTCACATTTAGACAGACTGCTGCGAAAAAACAGCTAAAAAAACATTACTGGCCATATAAACACTGCTTTTCCTTCAGAAGACAGACATGTGTAAGAAAAGTATACAAAATCTGAGTAGAGAATAAAGTAATTTCTAATATTGTAGACATTACTGTTTTATCATCACGGTCTACACGCATAAGGATGATCAGTGACTACATTTGTTTACCTCTGACACAGACAGGCCCATCCTGAGCAGCTCTTCAGCCAGCTCCAGCAGAGCTCCAGCAAACACCAGGACAAAGTTAGTACCATCTCCAACCTCCTGCTCTTGCATGTGGGAGGCCATCACAATCATTTTGGCGGCAGGGTGCTGCACCTATAAAACAAAAACAACACTCAACAAATTGAATTGAATTCCTTCATTCTAATATGCAGTGTGTTTCATAAAATGCTGAAGTTTCCTCACCTCAAGCTCTCTGAGAATTGTTGCAGCATCATTGGTAACAAACAGCTTCTCCAAGTGGTTGATGACCATTTTGTTCATACCTGAAAGGCAACAGTATTGATTTACAGAGATGAGTCTCTCCAATATACGTTTTAACCAAACAAAACATGATCAAGAAATTTAAGAACAAATATATCTTACTGCTGGAGCAGGGTGCTTACCGTTTGGGCCATAGGCAGTGCGTGTGGTCTGAGAAAGCTCTTTACAGGCTCTGATGTTACGAAAGACTGCCTCCTCAAGCCCTGAATAGTGCTGCATCAAAGGACAACATAACTCAGATGCTTTGACTTTTCAGAATAGGTGTATTACAATTCATTAGTGATCTATAATCTATGTATGTCTAAATATGCTACTCAAGCGACAACTTGGACAATTATACAGAGAGTTGGAGATGTGCTGAAGCATGTAAGCCCACAACAACCCACAACAGGAACCATCAGCATGAGCAACCAGGCACAGCTGAGGTGACAATCAAAGCCTCAGTTCTGACAGTTAGTTAAACGCTAACCGGGTGTGACTACTGTGTGACAGTCCGGTACCTCTGCAGCTATAACACTGCGGACATATACGACACGTTTAACTGTAGCAGGGGGCAGTGGCAGTCACAGACACCAGCCTCGTATTTGGTGCTAGCAGCCACGGGTATGGCAGCTCCGAGCGGCCTGGTTGTTTCTAGAACTCTCCCACATGAACGTGCTAACTCAGGGGCTAACGGTAGCTAGCATGCTAACTCACTACCATGCACTCAAACTCAAACTCAAACTACTACAACACACAGATTTAGCATACCTTAGCGCCATCCTTTAACATCTGGGCGAAGCCCGGAGCTTTGGGAACATGGAGAGCCATTTTGCGATGTTTAGCAGCCCCGGTATCCTGGAGAGGTTAGCCGCGGCGTGGGTTCAGCTCTGGGTACAAAGCCGGAGAGATGGAGGAGGAGCGATTTCTGCGAGGCGTGGAGCTGAAGACGGATAACAACGAGGGACAAACTGAGCGACTGTCGGTTCACCAGCTGTCACCACGAACCAGCACAGGGGGTACCTGTACCTTTGTAACTCATATAGCTCTTCATCATAACCACTTGTAGAAGAACTATAAAGATCTGTTACTTACAAACAAAGCTGAAATATAACAATATAACAATACAGCGATACCATAGCAGTAGTCTGTTGCAATACATGCTGCGATGTACAGCAACTAAGCACATAAACACAACTTCAACACTTAATTACCATTTTAGGTACTTTACTTGAGTATTTCCATGCTTGTGTGATTTTTTATTCTGAGTTAAATACTGAGATTTTTACTCCAGTACATTTACTATACTGTTTTAGTTTACTGTGGAGATGTGTATTCTAAATACAAAATATAATCAGCTAATATATAATGATGTATTATTATGCATTAACCCCTTGGCACAACATAAATAAGTCCCACCTTTATCAGCTGCAACATTAGTGATGTTTTCACATTCATGAATTAATAATTATAATCTAATAATATAATATATACCACTCTGCATAATCAGCACTTTTACATTTGGTAATGTTAAAAATATTGCTTTTATGTACTTCTTCCTTTTTAGGCAAGTATTTTATTGGGGTACTGATTTTTCCTCTGCTTACAAGTAAACGTCTCACAATCAAAATGTAACTTAAACTACAAGTAGTATCACCAAAATTAAAATTACTGTGTGCAAAATAATGTATTTTAGTGGCATATGGAAGTACTTTATATTAAGTAACTGCTAGGTGAGTGAATTTACCTCCAATATTAATAAAACTTTTACATATTTAACTACTACTGTAGAAGATGATTGTATGATTTGATAGTAGTAGGTAAACAGTATTAAAATCTATCACAGCAGTATTCAGTTTGGGGTGGTCAAATTCTATAGTATTATGAGTTAATATATGATCTTAAACCTTTTCCAGATTTGAGATGTTCATGATCTAGAATCTACTTTTTCAATGAAGATGTTTTCATTTATTCATATGTTCATACATGTGCTGTAGCTCTCCCTTTACTAATGTAAATACACAGACTGAAGAAAAATCATTTTAATTTGCAACAATGTAGTGGCTTTACAAAATAATGATTGACATGAACAGTCATATTAAGAACAAGGTAGGGTGTTATAAACCAGATTACAATAACAGTATGCAATCATGTATAATATACAATAATAATAGACTTTTGGCTTACAGTGTGGATTTCTTTTCAAAGTAGACATTACTGTAGAAAAGGGGAGAACCAATACAGTGAAATGGAAGATGTTTTGCTTCATTTGAGGCTGTTTGCTTAACAGTCCCCACACTAACAACCCGGCGGACACAGCTATATAACATCATCAAAACTGTCATCGGGTAATGAGCCATTACTCCTTCCCCATCACATTATCAGATGATTTATGTGTACAATCTTGGTGCATGAATCATCCACAGGCCATTAAAAGCACTGACCTCTACTTCAAGGAAAGTACTGAAGAACACTTTTTTAATCCCATTCAAATACTTTGTTATTAGATATTTATGTAAAAAAAAATCCCAAAAAATAAAATACAAGTTTACATTTTGGCAATTACATTTTAAAAAAGGCATAACATGTGTTAGTAACATTATTGCATACAATAAAGTAGAGGAAATCACATCTCCCCTCTGACAGCACATATAGTGTTAGTTCTACAGATACGTCGGCACATTTCTTCTTAAATACATTTCAGAAACTAAACAGTTTCTATGCAGAAAGTGTGAAAATAAACTACAATGTTAGTATTTTGAAAATATTAACTAAGACATTTGGTTGTAGCAGCTACGACAGGTATACACACAGAAATACAGAATACAGAAATCCCTTTGGCAGCTTAAGTGAGGATATTTTACCTACAACTAGCTAACCTGAGATGTGTAAACACAAAAGAATTACTGGGATGCACTAATTACACCCAGCAGAAATAAAAAGGACAATTTGCCATGTAACAGTCTCCCATTATCATGACAACACTACATGTAAATGTAACAGTGACACCACAATAATGCTAAACGTGAAACATCTCTACAAAGATCCTGTGTTTTACATGCATTAAGCTTAGTTGGGTTTGTGAATGGTGTTCACAGCTGTGTGGGCCCATCCTCCAACTCTGTCTGAGAGATTTGTGGCTCGACGTGTGAGGTTTGAGCGACTGAGTTTACCGCTGGGGTCCAACTTTCTCATCATTGCTCCCCCAGAACGTCCTTTTGTGCTGGTTCTGCAGAGAGAGAATAACAATTACTGCAACAAGCACCAAGAGAAAGTGAGAAATAGTAATAATTATAAATATACGTTAATATACTACTCTAATTAAATGTATCAAACTACATCACTGCAATTAAATTGTCCTCTTTTTCTTTTCTTTTTGCTCTTGCTATAAATCTCTATAACTGAATTGTATGAAAATCTGCATAAAAGTGCATTAATATAAATAATAATGATAACAGTACTTAATAGTTTATTAATCCCCTTGCGGAAATTCTTGTGAACCACCAACCCTGGGTTTCATAGATGACGCCCCTATAAGTGACCACATTTTTTTTAATAAACTGAGCAACTACTGCTGTATCAGGATCAATGTTAATCAACTGTGCATCTACAAACAAGAGTTCCAAGATGTCTGAAACAGTATCAGTAAGAAGTCAATTTTTAATTTAATAATAACAATAATAATTATTATTATACAGTAATAATAATTTGGGATTTTTAAGACTTTTCCAAAATGGGCAGAGACTGTGATAAGTTGCAGAAGGTATTTAAGAAGTTTTAAGACAACAGAGAATGAAAGATATATTAAAGGAAGAAGTGGGAGCGCGTCCTTAATTTGGATAATATGAGTCATTGTGAGTAAAATGTGAATTATACATCAGTCATAAAAGAGCAGCTTTTCACTGCAAAAGGAGACTTTAACAGTTTTATACACATACATCATAGAGACTGTGGTTCATGCATCAAAATACAGATAACGATCGGCCATGCACCTTCATGTTGCAAAATTAGTTACACTCAGAGTGAATGTTTCCATCACTCTGGTTTTAGTAGCACATTTTGGATTTTTGAATTTACCTTCCTCCCTACTCCACAATTTGGGAATAGTTGAACTTCCTGTTGTAGAAGGAAAACAGACTTTGTTTACATTCCCAAAAGATGAGCTTTTCATACAGTGAGGAACATAGTCAGTTGTATGTAATGCACACTGGAAACAGACTGGGTCACCGTCCATGTGCCTTTCTGCTAATACTTTAAGGATCAGACCATGTTTGAATGTCAACACAGGAAGTGATTCAAATATTCTTCAAATTCTCTCAAGCACATTTTTGTCATTTCATCTGGCTCCAATTCCCACACCCATACTCTCTCTCTCCCACTGTTGTCTCCCCGCTTCAAATACCAGAAACACAGACTCAAATCACTCACTTTCAAATCGAGGCGGGAAGAATGTGGGTGGGGGGAGGGGAAGAAATCTGTGACCGACGAGCTCGAGTGTCTAGCACACTGGGATTCTTTGGGTGGGAGGGCGAGGAGGCAGAGGGAGGTCATGTGACACTGATCTCTTCTATGCAGAATATGTATGAATAAAGGGAAATGGATGTATGGCTTCCTCATTCACACACAACATTCTCATGCAGACACACACACACACTATTATATTACTTTCACAGTACTTTTGAACAGTATTATAACACTCCTCTAGCCATGTACTATTCACAACTACAAAATAATAAAACACACAGGATGACAACTGTTTTAACTGTTTGTCTAAAAGTAACTGTAATATTATCATATTAGATATTGACACTGACCAAACATCCAGTGACTAGCAAAATATTTTATGTGACTTTACCGGTCGTCTCTGCCGATGATGTCATCAAAGGCCTTGGACAGACGTTTAAGTCTCTTGAGTCCACTTGAGACGGATTCCAAATCTCTGTCAAACTTTCTGTTACAACATAAAAAAAACACACACTCAGATAAACAGATAAAACCACAGAAGTAAAACAAACAAAGACTCAAAACTCACAGACCAACCAGAACACACAAATCTATCTTTTGACCACCTTTCCACTTGGTTTTGAACATTTGAATAAGAAAACTCACAGTCTCTGGTTCTGTGTGTTGGGTGAGGCAAAGGGACTTCGTAATGCAGCCATGCGGACCAGCTGTCTCCTGCCTCCTCCTGTTTTGACTCCCCGCACACCAGTCTCAGGAGTCTTTCTTCCTCTAGAACCTGGAGTACGCCCAGGTGTGGCTGCTACTCTGGGGGTGCGTCTTGGTGTTGCAGCTCGGCCAGGAGTACGTCTTGGGGTACGGGATGTTGATGCACCAGATTCTTCCCCATCATACATACGGCCTGGGGTGGCTACCAAACACTCCTCACGTGCAATCTCTCTGGTCTTCTGCAGCCTCTGAGTTAAAAAAAAAAGGACATAAATGAAGTGGACATGATGAGGGGGGACCAAATGACTGATGGTGATGTGGCATCAACAATGACAATAAAGCAAATTCATTTCCAGGCATCTTTACACAGAGATTGATTTGGCTGGACTGGCACCTCCACATCAAGCTAAAGGAAAACCACACAAATCTATCTACCTGACACACTCCACTGATGGAGTTCTGAGCACTGCGAGTAAGTTTGCGGATCGTGCTGGTTTTTGGTTGTTCCTTCAGTGTTTCCCAAGTTGGATTCTCAGGCAGGGAGTTGGTCTGGACAGAACGCAGCGGAAGTCGCTTACGCATAGACATTCGCAGTGAGTTGAGCGAAGATGAGGAGCGAAGCTTGCGGAAACGGTCGGGAGCTTCTGGAGAGCTCTGCGCTTCATCAGACTCATCCAGGACTGTATGTGCCCGCCAGACTCCCACCACAGCTCTACCAATTCCATCCATCATTGATCAGCTTACCTGCAAGAGGTGAAGCAGAGAATGCATCAAAACAAATGATTCAATTAATTTACCAGGGACGATGACCTTATCTAGTCTCATCTTTTGAAATTTTTTTTCTTTTCTATGTTTTGTATTATCCATTGTATTGTTGTCTTTAGGTTTTGGACTGCCGGTTAGACAAAACAAGAAGCTTGAAAATATCAATCTATGCTCTGAGGAATTATAATGGACACTCTCCTACTATTTTATATTTCAAATTTTATTTTTGAGGATAACCTTCTTGGGATACACCATCAAGGACCACAATTTAGACTAGATAATAAAAATAAACAAAAATAGATTAATCAGTGATGGCAATAATAGTTATTCACAGCCCTAATAACATACAATTAAAAATAAACCAGTAAAAACAGTAAAACTAAAATACACACTCACACATGATAAAATATTTTTTCACAATGGTAGGAGTAATGAATTTCAAGCTGACTTAACTTTTTGTAATCTTATGCTTATCTAAATGCAATAGTTAATTAGATTGATATATTATAGACCAAAATGTTTAAAAAACATTGATAAAAAGCCAACAAAGGAGGGGACAATGCAACGACCCGTAACAACTCGTAGATTCAAGCATGAGTTAATCTTGATAGTAAAAGTTCCTTCGCTGTTGATTCAGATTTCCTGCCCTGCCCTTTCTGATATAACCGAGGCTAGGCTCCATTCACTACAACGCCAAAGTAGGGTATCACAATGATTTAAGGCTATAAGCAATAAATGTACTATCACCAAAAAGGCCTGTGATTAACTTAGCACTGACAAAGACTGACAAAGTTAACTGTTAGCTTATCTGCAGTCACGTTAACAGCGTTAGCTAGATAATGTTAATACACCATTAACACAAGTCTACATTAAATACTTCAGAAGAAGACAATTGACTATCACACTGCCTGCTGTAACTGTAGTTTACCTGAACGCTGTGTAAATCGTCCGTGTTGTGTGTTTCAGCTGCCTGTCGCTGTTGTTTCTTTCTTTGACTTTGTTTAAATTTGGCGGTGGACCGCAGACTGCGTAGACACATACGTAGTCACGCCCTTTACGCAACTCCACCCCCATGACGTAAGACGTTACGCCTCTGCGTGTCCCAGAGAGTTCATTAGAAGCAGAGTGAAGACATCTCTATAAAGTCTAATAGAACAGTTAATGAAGACTAAAACTGTTCAAAACACTGGAAACTAGTAGTAGTAGTAGTGGTCTGTCCAACAACCAGCATGTATTTTTTAAATCAATGGGCCTAAGATACCGTTTTTGGTGTGATGTCCAGTTAATTTACAGTCAAGAGAAGACCAGGAAGATCAGGATTTTTTTTTTTTGAAAACTAAATAAATCTCTTATTGCGATAAGAATTAATTTTATTTAAAATCTTATTTTGAAGCAGACTCAGTTCACGACTGACACACACAAGGAGAGATATCTCTAGATATCTTCTTTCAGTGTATTTATACTATGATAAATATAAATATAGTTTTTAAAAGAGACATGTCTTTCTCTGAAAAATATTTTCAATTTTAAAAATTGTATTCTCAGTGCCCCTTAATAGATGTGTTTAGGATTTTTTAAAAAATATAATTCAGTTCTTTATTTATTTTGAAATGTCATTTTCTCAAAGCAAAATGGTCAAATTTTTAGTGCATTATTTTTTACTTTGATCTGATCTTTTTGCAATTTTAGCCATTTCATAACTTTGATGTTTTCTACTGTGTTTGCTCGTGACTACTGAAAATGAGATTCCTCTTTGATTGCAGATTAATTGTACATGTCTCTGTAATACAATAAATAAAATATCTGTTTATGATGAGATTCACTCTGATCACAACACATGACACACTCCAACATACACCTAATTTTTTTAAATCTAGTATAATTGAATACACCCTAATGTGGATACTCCAGTAAAGCCAAAGAGTTTTAACTATAATCTAGTTCAATGCAACACAGCAGTGCAGCAATAAAGCTTATATTTGTGAGGTTTCTAAAGTTCTGTTTTTATTGACTTATTGTCAGATAGATGTTGATTAAATCTGCTGTACTGTAAATTGAGAGGTGTTTACAATATTTTGTGTACTGTATTTAGAAAAAAGACACAACTGAACAGTATATGGCAGTGCTTTTATTTCACCCTGGCAATATCTTATTTGATTGTCATGTATTTTGTGTGTGGTTGTTCTAATATTGTAATTGACCAGCAGATGTCGCTACAGACCTGGATGTAAAATGCCTTCAGCTCCTGTTGTGAGGACTGTGTCATGTCCACCTATGCTGTTTTGGTCTGTGTTCACTTAATAAAAGCATAAACAAGCCTGTGATCTTTTTCTTTGTCTTATAAAACCAGTTGTTAATAACTAGTGATTTGCAATATCAATTTCATACAGACATACTGAGCTTCTAGAGAACAGATATAACATCAGACAGTGCAGGAAAGATTCCCAGCATGACAGCACAGCAGCATGACACAAAGCAAAGATCAGTGTATTGTTTAGGGCCATTAAGGAGGATACAGAAGGTGCAGCTTTTTCTTGTCACTGCATTGTCTGGCAGTGATCACAACTGCAATTTATCTTCCTTTTCTTCCTTATTGCCTTTTATCTTCCTTTTGTCTGAATGTACAATTTTTGGCATATTTCATATTAGAAGCAAGCAAGATCTTTTTTTGTAACATTTTGATTATCATTATATGATAAATACATATGATACTTTTTGTTCAGAGATGTCTGTATTTTCAGTACTCTTCTATAACAAATTTGTAGTTGACTGACCTCTGAGAATTACCCTCAGTCAATAATCTTGTGTTTATACTGGATATTTAATCCCCTCTAAGTTGTTATCATAAATGTTCTTGTTAAATGTGCTTTCCCAGTTTTATGTGAACCTGTTGAACAAAGTGTTTCTTTACTGGTAAGAACACAATGATGTAGACCTTGACCCTCATGACATGCTTGTCACTGTCCTGTTGTCTCAATAAGAGTAAATGTATAACATGATTTTAACAAGCTTTGATTGTGTTGTTGAGTCAGGAGCTAAAGTTCAATGCAAATGGAGAAACCATGATTTTTCTGAAGTAGTCCTTGGATAAAAATGCAACACACACTTGTTTTAACTGTTTGACAAATATGTCTCTGAAACCTATACATCTGATGGCCTAACAGCAACAAAGTAGTTTTTTTTTTTTGCAAATTTAATTAAAAATTACAAAATGTATCTATAATTTATTAATTGTACAGACAACATTGAACATATACTTGGATAACGGGACATATCATATTGTATGCAATTATGATATATTTACAACATACAAAATAAAAACCAATAGTATTGTTAAATATGTCTGTCAATCTGTATACTGTGTAATAACTGTTAAAAATATCTGATGAGAATAATAAATCATCATAAATCATAAATAAATAAATAAATTAATAAAATCAAACAACTTAGAGCTATAATAATAGGTGTTATGTAATTATCAGTATGGGTTGGAAAGAAGGGGTCTTTAATTACATTAATTGACTCCCTGAAAATACTATGCTTAAACCAAAACTCTCAAATTTCTGTTTTTGCAAACTTTACAGATCCTCCTGCCTTAATCACTGATAAATAACAACAGCTAATATAGTAGACAGCATGCTACATTTTACCAGATTTTGAAGGACTATACTGTGCTGTAGCTTAATATTTAAAAGAGATATGAAAGTGGTACTGGTTTTAAATTTGCCACAAGAAATCAAATAACTGCTTTCCCAAAATGTCAAACCACTCCTTTATAAAATAAAGGTCAGGTATAGTCAAATTAAAAACTGAAAATAAAAAGAGGTCTTCATAGCTTCTCATCAGTTGCTTGGGGCACAACTTACTTAAAACACTGTCAAAGAAGAAGCAAAAACATTAGGAAGTTCAGCTTATCATCAGAGACTTTATGCTGTTATGTGCATGTGTGTTACCTTTATGATTCTTTTCCACCGTGAAACCACAGCAAGAAGTGCAGTAAGGCAAACCACCACCACCCCTGCGATTATGGGAATCAGTGGGAACTTGATGGTCTTGTCTACACATGATGAGGAGGAAAATGAGCAATAAGACTATTTAACACTGAGCTGAGTTCAGTAAAATTGTGCGAATGGTGTGAACCGACCTGTTACTGTGACACTGAAGCTCCTGCTGTGTTCGCCATGCATGGTAGATTTTGTTGTGCACTGGTATGTGCCCTCATGCAAGCTTTTCTCCACGCTGTTGGCGGTTAGCTTGCTTGTATAGCCGCCGTGGGTCACAGTGAAGCCACCTGCTAGTAGATCCACTGCACTTCCATTTAGCGTCCACGTCACGGATGAGACTGGTGGATTGGCCCAGATGTCACACTGCAGGACAAGCACTGACTCTTCCTCTGCTGTAACGTCCTCTGACCCAGAGAGCTGTGGGGCATCTGAAGAGGAACATCACAGACGACATATGAGTGCTGCATGTTTATGTTAACAGCATACCTATAGGCCCATAAATGCTAATGTCAGTCAGTCCACTACTTTGATCCAGAATTAAATATATCAGCAAACAAATTAATACCAGATGACATTAGATTGAATGTCAGGAAATCACCCATGTTTTTACAGTTCATCCTGTGGGGGTAGTGAATGTCTGTACAAAATTTCATGGTATCAGTATTTCACTCAAAACCACAAATACTGGCAACTCAGAAAATATCAGAATTTTTTTTAATGGTATTATTATGGGACTCACATGTGACATTCAGGGTGACTGAGGCCTTATCTGTTGCATTTGTGTTCAGTTGGCAGGTGAAAGTGGCACCATTATCATCATGGATCACAGGTGTAACACACACGCTGCTGTTACCCTTCTTATTTCCATCCTTCAGAATGACCACAGCTTCATTCCTCAGCCAGACCAGCTCTTTACTGTCCTGAACCTCAGAGTTGTCGTCAGACAGGCACAGCAGAGACACAGTCTGCTCCAGCTCTATCTGTACAACACCTTCACTGTTGACTACTGGGTTAGACTGGATTTTGACACCTTAGGAGCAGAAAGGTGAATCTTTAAGGTGCTGCTGAGTGAAATCGGTTGACAAAAATATCTGATTGGAAAAGATTAATTGAAAATTGAATAAATTGTATGTGACCTGAATTGCAAACCTAATTACCTATTGTTTGGGTTGCACAGTAGAGGAGCAAAAGCAAAAGAGGGGTGCTGAACATCAACTTCATTTTCTTTCTTGGATGAACCTGGAGGTAAAGGAAAAGTCATCAGAAAGGGTATTCATGCAGAGTTTATTTAAAATTCTAACTTCAGTCAGTGGTGTAGTGAAATGTGTTGAATTAATGTTCTTAGTTTTCCTCAGCCTTGTTAGACTATCAATCATCCTAACAGTCCAGACCAACCATAAGAGCTCCAACAGAATAATACTTAATACATTAGTCATTTGTGTTTTTACACATGGAAATTTCAAATTGTATCAAAAACAAAACAATCAAATGATTGAACAGGCATAGAAAATAAAAAAGGTGTTCAAGTTACTGTTCAACTTTTGTATAAGTAACCTGAATGTATAACAGTATGTAAGACAAAAATCACAAAGCACTGGTTATAACCATTTCAATCATGGTGCATGAGGTGCTAAAATGCTTTTCGAAGTGTGTCATCAGAAATTTTGTGTGTAGTGTTAATGGACTGTGTTTAAGTATTAGTTTCCCAGGAAAATTATGGAAATATGTGCATGACATTTCTCATAAAACACAACATAATTTGATAATAAGATTTTTGTTGAAAAGAGGTGAGATCATTTACATGATTTTAACTATTACACCAGCTTTTTTGGTACAGTTCTTCTCATTAAGTATGTCAGATTTAATTTAGGAAACCCGCAATGTTATAGTTCAGTACAGTTTTACTTGTCTTCTCCTGTTAAGGCAGGTGCACAAAGTACTTCAGGAAAAAGACCTTCACCAAAAACCTGTTCAGTAACCCATACTAAACAGTACTACTGTTCAGTAGTACTGTGAAAAGTACTGTGTTTGTTCTTTCGTTTTACGAGATTCAGATAGAACAACTAACCTCTTCTATCACCTGTAAATGATCTTGTTGGATAAAAATTAGATATCATTCATTTTTCTTTAAAGACACTATTTGTAGTTGCTCTTGTTATAGTTAATATAATATGCGATTGTAATTTACTTACTTACTTTAATAGCTTATTAGAGATGGTATTTCTTTTTCTGGATTGTGACACAGCTCTTGGGTTTTATACCAACAAAATAAACTCATGAAACACTTGAAAACATAACGGAAACACTTATGATACAGCTGTGTACTTGCATATAATGACTAAGAGGCACTTACCTGACAGGGATTATTTCTTCTTCTTTCTGGCCTTGTTTTATTTCTTATGATCCCTGTGTGTGAATATGGGGATGTGGAGAACAGTTTGAATCTTTGGTTGCTTATGTGCTTCACATGCAGATGAGGAAACATTTATAACTTCCCTGACTGTTTCTTAATGGCCTTCTCATCATTCTACTTGCCTGTTCCAGTCAACACCCTTTCAATCCTCCCACTCTGATGTCCTGTCTTTCTTTTATTGTTCACTTTTAATGTGCAAACACAAGGAAACATTTTATTCTCTCTGTTTTTTTATGTGGCACTAAAATGGCTTGGGTGTGGAGGTAGGTATTACAATTTTACAGGTTTTCATATTTAGCCAGTAACACATTATTGATGCAGTTTGCTAATGTAGGTGACAATACAGACCAACAATCAATACTGATGAAGTACATTATTGTGGCACTTACTTTTGAAATCTGTATAAGTCTTAACAAAATATTAAAACACTAGACATAAATCACTAAGCCACGACATTAACATCATCAACCCCAGCAGCAATCTGAGATGCACTGTGTGTTCTGTTGGCCAGTATTAAATGTATGACATGATAACCTCTTTCTACCACAACATTAAAACCACCAGGTGGTATTATGCCTGACTGGTGTCAATAACTGTCCGAACCTACATAAATTAACAGAGTTAACTGAAAGTTGGTTCATGGCAACTGGACTTCCTTCTTGTTGGGTCGAAACGTTTCACTACACCCAAGCAGCTTCAGCAGTCTGACTTAACTACTTGGATGAGTACTGAAACATTTCAACCTAACAAGAAAGAAGTCCAGGTGCCATGACTCAACTTCACCTGGATGACTCATGATGAATATTCATGGATATTTCCCCAAAAAAAGGTTTTCAGTGGCAACTGGACTTGTTTTTAAGCTCTTGTTTATGAGACGTTTTGCCTTCCAACCAGTAGGCTGAAAAAAAACATTTACGTATTGATTGAATCTAACTTAAAACAATCAAGTTACAACAAAGGAACCAATGGTGTTGTTACACCAGTGGGAGGCAGCAATACACTAAACTCTGTGTTGTAGTATAGTAGCATTGCACAATATGATACAGTAGTACAGTGGTGTAGTGTAGTATAGGATAGTATAGTAAAGTAGCCTACAGTATAGGTAGTATGCACACTCAGAGTTCATATTGAACCTTCTAAATTTTATATACATGTACATTTTGCATGCCTTATTCATTGATAACATGTGAAATTTCAATTCCGTTATTTGTTGCTGTCCATTATGACACTTACAGCATACAGTCACCAAAGCAACTATGAGATGTTGAAAGAAGTACTACTTCTGAAAAGGGGACACAAGCCCCCAGAAAATACCAGGATTTTCTGAGTGTTCCCTTTCATCATGACCACACAGCACGAGCTCAAACGCACCACAGAATATAATACAGTCTGTTATCTTAGACAAAATGTGTGGGTTTTTGTCCCCCTCCTCATTATGTCATCTCATTATACTCTATCCTGTAGCTTTCATTAAGCTGCGTAGAGATATTCACATTGCTAATCACTGTAAGACACATAGTAGTTAGCATTTTTCATGTAGCTGCTAGTCTGTTCATGTTTTCTCACTTATTAAATCCGTATTACCTGTCTGAATCCAGACTTGTTCTTTTCCTGACAGCTGACTAAAATTGTGATGAAACGCTGTCATCATGTCAGTTTGCTGTTTAAGCTATAAATAAAAACAGTAATCAGTCAATAGAAATACAAGACAGACATTTCGATTATTTATCTGTTACATATTTAGACTGTCATGACTGAAACATCTGTGCAGATGTTATTTTAGTAATCTGAAAGTAATCTGTGACTTAGTCTAGCTTAAGTCTACAATTGACTTTTTCTGATCAATCACAGCATTTATTCTGTAAAAGAATCTATCTTCACAGTGAAAACTCAGACTAATGAATCAAAATATTTCAAAGTAACTAAAAGAGGAAACGTTTCTACTAAACATCCTGTTGTTGATCCAAGACCTGAACCAATCAGATCTTAGATCAGGTGAGAGCCAGGAGTTTCCCATCATGCCCTGAGGTTTTGCAGCTGTTTGAGAGCAACTGCAGCACCCCAAAATCTGTGGCCGCCTTGATCTTACAAGGTTATCGTTGCCTATGTAGGCACGACATCAGAGCAAGTCGGAGTCAAGTCAGACACAAAGCTAACCGGCATTCACTGCGCGCCGATCGAATCTGCGCAGAACTTGCTCATCTTAAATGAGCCTTATGGTAAAGATTTTTGCGCCCCAAAGGAACAGGAAATATGTCACACGAACGTTTAGTCACAGTAAATGAGTGAGAGAACATTTTTAAACTACATTTGAATGCAGATTATACACAGTACTCACGGTCTGTATAATACAGTATATAGATCGTTAATTTAAATTTTAATGTTTTTCTGAAATTATTTTATGTGATTTCTATCTTCTTCTTCTTCATGTGAGACTGGTGGGGTGGTACCTGAGCACCCTCTATTGACGGGCCGCTACTGCTACATATTTTGCTTAAAGTGTTTTCCTTGCGACCTTTTGTTTTTTTGTATTTCAAACCTAAAATGGCATAAATTGAGGTTTTATAACATATATTTCAAGGTTTGGCTATAGTAACAGCCTGTGTCTTTGTGCCTCTCTCCCTCTTTGATCAGGTAGTACTGATCAACTACAACTGAAAACAGCAATTAATATTTTTTTAATAAATAAATATTGGGGTTGGAGACATTTTTAGCATGTGAATAAATATATCTTTGTGTGCAACAACCCTCCCTTTTTCACCTGCTAGAGTGAGGCAACAAGTTACTGAAAAAGGTGCAGATAGTTAATGGGACCTATTTTTATTATAAAAATAGACTTGGACAAATGTCTCAGGAGCATTACTAACCATAATATTGGATTACATAACGTGCTTATACTCTAATGTCAACATGCACAGTGGTGGAGTGTTTGGGGTCATGGGACTACTGGAGCCTAAAAGAGGAATTTCAAATTAAAAAACGTCTACAGTGTAAATGAAAATTGGTGTTTATGTCAACTACTTTGTAACTCTACATTGCTGTAACGGTAAGACTACGTAGAAGGCAGTGGATATATCACACCTTGCTTATTACTGCTGCTGTTTTATTGTCCTTCTGGTTCATCTCTACCAGAGCTCACAAGGTAATCTTCTTAAAATGCAAAGACAGTATCTCCATACTGCAATTTTCTGTGATTTTGACTGAGCATAGAAAAAGCTCCTTGTATTAGTCATGCCACCGCCACACTTACTACTTTCTTGCTCATCTATTTGCATTTGATAAATTAAATTTGGATGCAATATAAGCATTAGATTTAGTTTTCAATCAATGCATAATTTAACATAACGGCCTCAAATAGCTCTGTGAAAATACTTAAGTACAGGACAAAGTCAGATCAAAGATCAAAGTTTGTGATGTGATGTTGCGCAACTGACTAGTTTGTAAACTATGAAACAACATAATAAACAGATGCATGTAGCGTTCTCTTCCAGTTCATCTCACACACACACACACACGCATGCACGCACACACACACACACACACACACACACACACACACACACACACACACAAAGAAGCCTCTTCTGCTGTAATGTGTAATAACAGTTTATGATCTTTCTCATAACTTACAGATATTGACTAAAGGTCAGTATCTGTAATCTATTAACTTACAGTATAAGTTGTAGAAATGTGTCAAATCAAATCAACCTAGTTCATTTAAAAACAACCAAAATTGACCAAGTGCTGAAGTGTTGTGTAGATGCTAGTGCACGCAAACCTACATGAACACAGGTCTGCAAACACATGCGACTATTTATTTATGTGTTACATGAAGCAAGCAACTCCAGGGATAAAGTCAGTGATCAAAGTACACTCAGAGGCCGATAAGAGCAGTGACTAAAATGTGCGCGCACACAAACACGAACAGCATGGCTTCTGGATAAGTAATTAAAATCTGTAGAGTTTATGCCATCAGAGCTCTTTGTGTACACCGTGCAAACAGGCATTCCTCATCAGATTACTGAGCCCCGTAAATCTGCACACAGAGTCACACACCAAAATATGTAATGAAACATGTTCACACACTACTCACTCACTGCATATATATATATATATATATATATAGACTCAGACCCGCTTTAGTTGCTCCGTCACCATCGAGAAACATTTATCAGTTCTGCTTGGACCCTTGCATCAATAAAAAAGGCTTTTGTTCTTTTCTACTCCCTCTGTTACTACCTGTGCTTTCTTGGCTCTCCCTCTTTATTAACCCCGTCACCACATTATTTAATCAATAACTTTGAAGAATTGCATGTGTTGTATTACTAAACCCAGACTAACCACCTCTCTTATCCCTGCTCTCCCAGTCCCTCCCTCCTGTGTCCTGCAGCTTTTCTCCCTTTTCTCTTCTTTCACTCTTATTTTTCTGTGGTTGAATGGAGAAGCTGGGTTCCCTGGAACATGCACAGCCCTCGCCTGGTGCAGGTCCCGTTGCTGGGGTTTCTGTTGCCAAAACGGCAAAGGCAGAGGGAGAGGAGGCAGCAGGAGGGGTTAGCTCCAAACTGTTTTGGTGTGCGTGCATGAACCGTTGGATACCCCTGGCCTACAGAGAAGAACTCTACCATGTTTTGCGACTTACAGGCCCATTGGTGAGTAGGGGAAAGTTGAAGGGGTGAAGGGGGTTTGGTACGTTTTTCATGAAGTGCTACAATACAAATAGATATGGTTATTGAATTATTTTGTTGCAGAGCAGCTGTTGAAAGTGCACTTCTTACAAAAAATATAACCGGGGAATTAGTTAGTAGTTCTGAAATATATGTATATATACATATAGACTATGCAAAGCCTGAAATACTGTATAGTTGTGCAAACCTGTTTGAGCTTGGTGATTTCCCAACACTGCTGTCTAACTAGAGAACTACTTTGCAGAGCACAGATAAGCTATCTGAACCCAGTTAATAGCAATGATTTGCTGCATCAGCTTCGTCTGATCAATAAAAGTATGTTAAGAAACTAGTAAATTCTTTCTGTTTGTTTCTACAGCTGCTGTCTCGGATCCTTAACTTCCTCCTGCCATTTGTTATCACTATTTTCTGTGGCCACATTGGCAATGCAGAACTTGCTGGATATGCACTGGCCTCAGCGGTATGATCTACCATTCTACCACATTGTGGCTTATAGACTTATAATAATTACTAGCACCTAGCACTATCTATGTTCTTTAGTAGTCTGACTACTGCTCATACTGCTATTGCTATGACCATGTACTATTTCTTTTACTACTCATAAAAGACAATTAGTATCTTGTACCCATGTATATGCTTGGAGGGCAGTGGTCATCCACTATACCTGCATGGTGCGATGTGGTGACTGTTCCTCACTAAATACCAATGGGACTTAGCAATAAACTGATAGTATATTCCAAAGGGGTGAAAAAAGACATCAAAGACTTCAGAACGAACTCAGCTTCTACCATCATGCCATCACAAGGAGCAGAGACATGGAAAACACTACTAAAATGCCAAACAGCTGTGCGATGACCTGCAGTGACATAAACAAAGTAGATACACATTTGTACATGCTGATATGGCTTAACTTAGCAAAACGATTCCTACAAAAAGCATGTAAAATTGAACCTAAACTATCCACAGAAAAGTAGAATGTCTTTATAAATTCTCAAGATTTTCATCAGACTGACAAATTCTGCATTAAAGTACAACCAAATACCTTCAAATGTAATACAACATTATCACCCTAGTTTTTAGGTACAGTACATAAAAATATACATATAAGTGATAAAGGAAAAACCAGCCACCCAAACCAAACCACTGAAGGAATTATCTAATTTGTTCCAAAACATGTCATCTGCATTTTCGCAACATGCAGATTCATTAGAAATGTTTTGTTGTTATTATATAGGTGAGTATTTTCATTGAGACTGAGGCATCTTTGAAAAAAAACATGTTGGGCAAAAAAGGTATGGCAAGAATGTAATTCGGTCACACATAACTGATATATTGACACTGACAACATCAGCCCCAGGTTTACTGGCTGACTCTGATTCTTCAGCTTCCTCCATGTTGAACCCTCACCACATGCTCATTTACTTTGGCTGTCTTTCATTGAGTGCTGGGCAAACAGCAGAATTTTGGCTTATGTGAGCATGAATGTTAGCATGGGGAAATCATGAGATGTATATTAATGGACCAAATACTGCTGTATGGCACCAAATCAGTGAGCTGAAACTGGCTGAAACTGCAACAACCTGCAGTCTGGAGTGTTGATTCCCAGTGGGAAATGCTGTAAAAGGACTTACGCATTATGGATTTTTAAGGAATTACTTTCTATATTAATATGAAGAAATTGACAAAGCTGAAATCTTATGACAACCATAGTTAATGTCTAGTTCTGGAAAAAGAGCTCGAACACATCCAGTAGATTAATCCTGATCAATAAACAGAGTGGCAGCCAAAGTGTGCAATTTAGATTCAGCACTATAAACCCCTAAATCATGGCATCAAAAGTTGTGTTATTATCTAGGCACTATTTATGTTCATAGTTCTAAATGGTGGATTGATCTGGAGTGGTACACCCCAATCTATACAATGTATGAACACAAGCTTTGATATAGTATCTATCTTTGTTACTGACTGGAAGCTGTCACAGACAACACTTAACAGCAACTTGCCTGATTTCTAGCAGAGAGCCTGAATCTTGGAAGATTCAAGTAAGTGAGTACAGAGTACAACCCTAGCTGATGTGGTTGGAGTGTTCTTTACTGTAATGTGGTTAGGTCCAGGACAAATTTGATTGTGTGAAAAATACCAGATTCTCTGGAATTAGCAATGATATTGCCTCTTAACACGGTGGCTTGGAAATGTTCTGAAGGAAAAGTATTATATCTCAATTTTCCTGGGTACAAGAGTACCCAGAATACAGCTTGCTCACCTGCTATTGGCAAAATTGCAGAAATAGCCTCTTCCGGTAGCACTCCTGAATGTGCTGGTGTAGGGCCTACATATCCACCTGTGAGATCATAATGGACTAGTAGGACACATTGACACTGGAGAGAATAAGCAAGTCAACATGTCCTCTGCATCCAACCCATTCACTGCAGTCTAGTTTGCACTTAGTCATGAAAGTACCAAATATAGTGATAGTCAAGAATAAAACCTGTGTGCAGAATATTTGTAACAGGCAGTAAAGATTTTTTTCCATTTGTCATCTCTAAAATTAAGGCCATCACGTCTCAGAGCTGGTAAAATCAGACAGATCCTTTCCTTCTTCATACGCATGTGCATGAAAATAGTGTTGCTGAACTGCTTTGTTTGGAATCAATTCTTCAAATTTGGTGTAGGAAAGCTGGAGGTCCACAGATCGCGTGAATGTACATGTTACTAGGGACACTGAGTATGAGACATTTGAAGTGGAACATTTTATAAGTGAATCTTGCAGTTTTTGTTCTCTGATTTTTTTTTTTACATTAAATTTTCCACCCCTCAGACCATTAACGTGACCACAGCTGCAACGGGCTATGGACTTGCTGTGGCTTGTGACACACTAATGTCTCAGGTGAGCTACTTCTGTGCCTTGTTGCTATTACCTGATGTTGAATGAAAGGCCTAAGGTTTGAACATATGTAATAAAACTGAGTTCTCATTTGTGTTTTTCAGACATTCGGCAGTAAGAACATGAAACGTGTGGGAGTAATTCTGCAGAGGAGTTCCCTGATTCTGCTTTTGTTTTGTCTGCCTTGTTGGGCTCTCCTCATCAACTCTCAAAACTTACTCCTCATGTTGCAGCAGGAGGATGAAGTGGCAAGGTAAAGCATATACGTGAATATTTCATGTACAGGTATACACTCACTGGTCACTTTATTTGGAAACACCAGTATAATATGATTGAATTTCCCTTGGAGTACGGTTAAATCTGTCATTAAGAGATAAAAGGAAATGTGGCACATGCAACAGGCCATCCTCAAAAACTAAGTCACTTTGCAAGCAGCAGAGCAATGAGAGAGGCCACCAAGACAGCTACGACTTTTTGAAAGGTACAAGGTTAAGTGGTGGAGATGGAAGAAACTATTCATTCAACATTACTTTCCCAGGATTTTTACGTTTATGTAACATCTAGTCTTATGGTCAAAGAGCTTAATTCTGATCTCATCAGACCATAGAACCCCCTCCCAGTTGACCTCCAGGTCTCTCACATGCCATCAGCCAACAGTTGTTGTATGTACAGTAAATAAGAGGTACATGAGAGGAGCATTTCTGCTGAGAAAGTGCCTTATTGTTTATATGTTTGCTTTAGTAAATTAATATTACTCCATCTCCTTTTCTTTAGAATTGCCCAGCTCTACGTGATGGTATTTCTACCAGCTGTTCCAGTGAGTGCACCGAACTCAAACACTGCACGCATACATACGTGCTTACATGCAGTATAATACAATACTCTGCAGTTAACTGAATATTATTAATAGAACTATCACATTTGGGCACACAGTAATATGAGCCTTTTATTAAAAACAAAGGAATGCAAATCAAACAATTCTTAAGAGAAAGAGGCAGTGACAGGAAAGAAATGGCACAGAAACAAATTTGTGGGGATGTCTGTGAAATGTGAAATGTGA
>JAUBNQ010000006.1:10084121-10094290 GCA_032353495.1 Ctenopoma kingsleyae
CCAATAGAAATGGACATGAAAATAAAGAAAACACATTGAATGAGAAGGTGTGTCCAAACTTTTGGCCTGTACTGTATGTCTACAACTTGGAACTTCTCCTAGGACATTTTTAAATGTAGAGTAATAAGTAATTGCAGAAATCCTACTAGTGATGTATCTAAGGCACTTATTTAGGTCAGCAAGAAAGTCTAATCTGTTTTAATTATATCTATAGGTAACCTACCTATATAAAATATATCTATACCTATGAAGGTATTTGTCCCTCTTGTTTTGCCAAAACAAAACAGATCTTTATTCAATTAAAAACAAAAAAAAAAAAAGCAAAGTAACTCACCTAAATCATCCCTTGTGCAGCTAGTTGGTTTAAGAAGTCACAATTTGTTTAAACCATCTCTAAATTATAGCAGGTTTTAAAAATATACAAGCCTCAACAAGACAGATGTTGCTATGTTTAATATGATGCATATACTGTATATCAGTGCAGATTTAGTACCACTAGTTTTGGAAATGGAGTAAAATTTGTTGCATCAATTGTCAACTGTTGCATCTAAACTCAATCTTACCGCAGGTCCCACCAGTTTTAAAAACTGAACTGTTTCATTCTTGCAGTCCACAGGTCTCCAGAGCTTTCAGGCAGGAGCTGCAGCATGAGTCAACACTGCACGCAGCAATAGGGTGATTTGTCTGTTTAGCAGTGTCCATTTACTCCCTTACATGTGTTTTTGTGTAGCTAAATCTTCCATACTGAAATGAGATTTGGCAGAAAACAGAACTCAATCCCTATACTGAATAATGTTCACCCAGCGCAATTCCCTTGAGACACAGGCTAGAAGGCAGGGAGTAATCAATAACCAATTACCTGTGTAATAATCAATAACCAAGGCAATGTCGGCCAAGCTTTCTCTCTGTCTGTGAGCGTAGATATACAGTAAGCAGGATGCTGGAGCACTGCTACAAGTCAGATCTCTCCATCCCAACCTGTCAACATGCTGTGCAGTCCTCTACTCCTACAGGAAAGTGTAGAGACAAAACGAAGCTGGTTGTTTTTCTGCCAGCATCTCTGCAGTGTCACACTTCTTCCCTGTTTTTGGTCAAAAGAATAAATACACATCTGTCATTAAACACACAACTCTACCTTAACAGAGCATTGATGGTAGCTGGAAGTTAAAACAGTGACAGTTTATTACACCAGAGAAAATGGTAGAAAAAGTTCTTCATTGAATGATGAAAGTTTGCTTGTCAAATGTCTAGTAAGAGTCTCCCGCTGCTTTCTTACCACAGGGAAACATGACTTAAATACAGCATACTGCCACTCATCACAGAGGTTTAGCCTGCTGTGACATCTGTGCTTTTTTTCTATTTTTCTATTTTGATGTTGCCACAGTTTTGCTGTGGATCATAAAATGCACACATGATCAGGGGGCTATAGATCAATTGATGGAACGGATTGTTCAAGTGTCGGTGGTTCAATCCCCAGATTTTTACTAGTGTCCTTGGAAAAGACATTGAACTCCAATGTGGGACCTTCAGTGACAGCTGTCCTAAACAATTTCCCCATGGGATCAAAAGAGTATTTCAAAATCAAAATTAAAAACCAAAACAATAACCTGGAAAATGTTGAAATAATGGGCAGAACTGACCTGAATGCTGTGGATTTGGTTACACAGTCATGTGATCTACTGTTAACGTAAGGTAACAAAATCACACAGAAGCATTTAGCTGCAAATTAACAATTTTCCCTTAAGTTTTAATATCTGAGGATAATGAAACTTTACTTTCAGCTCTTCCAGTTTCTAGCTCTATATAAAGTTTAAATAACATATTTCATCCCATGTAACCAAAGCCATTTTCACCAGCTACAGCATTAGTGTATCAATATTGTAATCCAATAATGAAATTAGTTATTAGTCTTCTACAACCCCCTTGTTTATTGTTGGACGTCAAACTATTTCACGACTGCAGAGATATAAAAACAGCTGGCGTCATGTTTCTCTCTGTGAGACAGACTCATTGCTGAGATAGGTCACTGAGTCTGTCGCTGTTAAACAACACACATGCGTGTATCCTGACACATCATCATGTTGTATTCCTCCTGCCTTAGTAATCCCTCGGTGATGTGTTCTCTCTCTCTTTGGCGCTATGAGAGCCTCCCATCGGGTGGTGCTGTTTTGCTCCTGTTGAAATTCAAACACTCAAAATGTCTGGCACATATGGCTGCTTCACTGAACTTTGAATGGATTTTTGATCATTTAATCAAACAACATAAACACTAATTTTCCCTTTACCTCAAGTCAAACTATTAAGCACTGTCAAGCAGCTTTGCAACATACAGTTGAACATACTTTCAAACAGTTCATTATTTGCAGTTTCACCTGTTTTCTTTACATTCAGGGCCCAAAGGAGAAGAGATGAACAGTAAAGAGAAAGGAAATTTAGCTGAAGCCAACAGGGGAACAAGGGGATGACACCTAGTGTAGGTTCTCATTCATTTTCCTGGTTCAGTGATGCAGCAAGGCTCACCGGGTCCACCCACCCACCAAATTGTATTCATTCGGCTCCCCCATCCCAACCACACGCACAGAATCACACACACACGTAAATATGTTCCACCAACCAGCGGGGCCGGCGTCCGCCGTGACGTCACACTGCAGTTCTTCTCGGGCTCCACTGGATGACAGTGGCAATTCACTGCTTACACATGATGAGCCGTCATTCTTAATGGCGACCGCTCAAAAGTGTGTGTACGTGAGTGCATTTGTATATGTGTTTGTGTGCATGTGCATGTACGTTTGGGTGGGGTTTTCTCTGGATGGGTAGTGATGGGGTATTCAGGAGGTGGAGAAGGTTTATTGGAGGGGGTAGGTGGGTTGATGGAGGTGTAGGAGGCGGGGGTGGGCAGTAAAATTGCAAATGAGAGGAAATTGTTTTGAGTCACAGCAGATTTGGTGGAGTGAGATAAGGGCTGATGACGGTGGTAGTGGTGTGATTAGGATTAGAGTTGGGGGGTAGGGGTTTGGAGAGAGTAGAAGGTGGTGGTGAAGGCTTTGGGAGGGGTGGGAGTATTTGCACGCAGTGTCACCATGTGTGTGTTGGGGTGTGCGTTTATCAGTGTGTGTAGGTTGCGAATTTTCCCGGACTATGAGTGAGGGGAATTGAAGGAAAGATGAGGTTTAGATAATGGCGGCCAGAGAGAGCGGACGCGAGCAGAGAGTGTCACAGCCAACGATGGAGTGCGATGGAACAAGACCGAGTGGATGAGACAAAAGAAGGCAACATTTGATAGAGAGGCAAAGAAGGGGAGACAGAGTGCAGAGGGTACACCAAGGGGGTGGGGAGTAGGCCGTGGATGAGAGGATGGATGAGGGGAGTGACGTTGAAAGAGTGCCAGAGTGATTCTCAACATGTTCTCTTCCCTCCTTTGTTGGTTACGTTGTGGATAGCTCTGGCAGTGAAGGCTTTAGGGGTTTTGGAGGGAACAATGATGGAGAGGGATCCGTCACGTCTGCTCCGGCTGATAATGATGGTGCCTAAAAACGATAACAATAATAAGCGGCTTCTCGTGGAACCCTAAAACCGCTGCCACGTGACGCCTACGTCACAGATTATCACCCGTGACACATTGCACTGGACACACAGACATGGCTATCTCATGTTGGCAGTGTGAGTAACGGCGGTCGGAGCGAGACACAAAGAGAGACAGAGGTGGAAATCGAGAGAAAAGGGGAGCGGGGAGAAAAACGGATTATGCTTTGAGTCTGTCACCTGCATACACTTGACATTCGCATACAGGACACGTGTGAGACGAGATGTCAAAAACAAAACAAATGCATTTTTAGACATATGAGCAATCTTGTATAATTTTTCAGTTCACACAGAAATAAAAATCAAAGGCAGCCACTCAGAGCAAAAGATTTCATATTGAAATATGGTAAAACTTGAATTAATCTAAATCTACACAATGTCAAGCACTTCATTTAAACTTAATAATTGAATCATGGACTCATCTCACCAAAAAATGACAATGTAGAAGAGAAGTAATTCAGCCATGACTAGAGAAGAACAAAATTTGCTGTGTGCACTTTTGATGATGTATGAGCTTTTGAATTTCTTTGGTGAGTCATATATAAATTACTTGAAATAGTCACAGTGATGCTGCACGCAAATTGCGTAGTCACTGCTATTAATATGTTTTTTAGGATTTCAACTTCATCATTTTTGGGATGGGAGGCTGACAGCAGAGGAAAAGGTATATTTCTTCTTGGAAAACAAATTACAATCATAACCTGTAACTGTCGAGATAATTAGGTTAGCTCATGACTTAATGAATTCCTTGTCTAACCTGCTAAAACAGGCATCATGGGAACACATTATAATTCCACTGTTGATTTAACAGTGCTGCCCTAATGCAATGGATGAGCCTTCTCAAATGCCACCAACTCTGATTTGTCTTCCGTGACTCATCCAGGCTTTGAAACAATGCGGCACCGTGCTGCTCGGTCCCTCGTGACACGCTGTCCTTTCCATAGCACCCTTGATGAAGCTGCAGGTTTGTCCACAGGGGTAAACACGAACAGACCACCAAAGAGTGTCTCAGGGATCATTTGCACGAACAAAGACAAGAGCACACAAAAACAAAGCTGGAAAAGAGCAGATGTAAACAGATCTTTGAGGACATCTTTTATGAATCAGTCAGAAGCCTCCCATTAAGCTTGCAGGGTTATTATGTATGACTGTGTGTTTTTATCAGGCACATGATTGGGTCGTACGCCTGTATTATATATGACAAATTCATGCTTGGAAGCACTTTGTTGACTCATAGACTGAAGAGGCTCCTTGACTGTGGCAACTGGTTGACCTTGGAGAAAAGACAACCTGTTTCTCTCACTTTCAGTTTCACCCTTGGGAGCTTTTTTTTTTCTTGTTCTTTTCTGAGGAAGTGAAGTGGAAGATGTACTGTGTGACGGCAAAGTCACATGACAGTAGGGCCTCGTTTCAGTTATAGCACATAACACCTAAAACATATTGACAAAAACTTTCTCCCAGCAATCATTCCATACTATGACAAGTGGTTAAAGATAACTACACAGTATATTATCTATCTATCTACAGTATTATATCTGCTCATGCATACAGTGCAAAAGTCCTAATTATTCATTACTCAGGTGGCCTTTGTCACAGCATGTGCACTACAAAATCTGGTCTGTGAGCCTATACAAATAAATCTTGCACATGCAACAACACAGAAAAGAAGTTAGGAGAGCATACTGAAGTAAAGATATGAAATATTTAAGTTGTTACCTCCATTCAAGCTACAATATTTTCTCAAAACGCTGCATTGTTTCATTTCCACACTAGACCACAGACCCTGAATGTCCATAAAACACTGCTTGTTGGCTTTCTGCCATGCTCCAGAAGATGCTGAAGCACTTGTTTAAGTAACAGTCTCTGAGTTGTGCTGTAAATTAAAAATGCATAAAACACAAGCAGTTGAAACAAATGTTTTGCACTGAGATTCACTCAGTATGAAAAAGATTAATCTGCAAAAAAACCTGTCAGAGCTGTCAGCCTTGTGCCCTTTATGCACAATTTGGTTTTGGTTTCAAATGTGATTCCAAAAATGAATCTTTTCTCCATTTCCAAAAGTGTGGATGTTTCTCTTTTTGTCACAGACTGTATTTGAACAGAGTTTGACCAAATAAGTGGTCGGACTGTACACTTACAGGTCAAAGCCACTGAATATGAAAAGATCGTGACCAGGTCAGACTGTATGTTGAGGATGAAGTGATGTGGACAGAAGCATTTTCACTCGTCTCCCTTTGTCTTCTTAACAATGTAAAGTTTCCAACTCAGTAAGTGGTAGTGAAATACTAATAATCAATGTCTCTCATTGACAGTGTTGCCATGGCAACACCATGAAAAAGCTAATAGCTACTCTGTGGTCTTTCACACCTGAAATGTTCCTAGTCTGCTGAAAAGTTGCATAAACCACTTAACTAAAATGTTCCCAAAATAAGGAGCACGTGTCCATGAATACAAGAAGAATAATTTGCATAAACGTGTGCACAGACATACAACTGCATACATATCCACACAGGAGGGACTAAACACACGATACTGAGAACACACCAGTGAGGTTGCACAGTGTGATGCTGATGAGATGGCTGGCGAGGAGTAGCTCCCTCTCCAGACGGAGAGAATTTAAGGTTTTTGCTGCTGTTAAAGCAGCACAAGCAGCTACTACTAATACAAATGGACTAAATTAATCTCGTTCTTGTTCGGGGACATGAAAGTGGATGGAGGAAATTGGGGAGGGGAGTGAGGTGGAGGGCGGAGCGGGGGTAGTGCTGTGCGTTGGTGATGAGGCTTGAACAGAGATGGAGCTGGGAGGGAGGGGGAGGTACAGAGGGGAGGACTGGGAGTGTAAAACGCACAGAGAATTAGAATGAATGATGACAAGATCTGCTACTTATTTCCCGTCTTTTCATCCTTGTGGTAGGATTGAGGCTGACAGAATGAAAAATAAAACTAATGTTTTTCTCCACATGACCCACACAGCTATGGGATACACCACACTGCTGCAGATATCAACAGCCAAATGTTTCACATTTAAATAATAGCATATTTTTACCACCTTGTGATGAGCTGACAATATGAAAATGAGCCAGTGATGCGGTTGAAAGCTCACCTGACTTTCTGTCAGGCTGCAGGATAAATGCTTTGTTTTTGTTGTACAGTAATCTATGTGACAATGAATAATGAGTCAGTTTGTTAGAAAGTCCTTTTCGACTGAAAGGAAGACATGTCAGAAGCTGAAGCACATATTAGCGATTCAACATTAAATTAAAGCAAAAGTCTGATTGCGCGGTGAGGTTTGTTTTTTATCTATGCAGTTTTTCTTTTAACCAACATATTGTTTCCCACAGTTTTTACAAAAAAAGCTTTCCAGTATAAAAAACAACTACTTAGTTCTGACAAATATATAACTATTTATATTAGCTAGTATTCCAGTGTAATAAGTAATAATATTGTGAAAGATACATATTTTCATAACAAAATTATGTGATTTATTGATATCAGTTTGATTTAGAATTACAGATATTGTGTGACCCTTTTTCTGTTTGATTATTTCCCTTTGTGATGGTTCAGTTTTCAGTTTTGCCTTTGTTTTCTGAATTTTCTCAATTGTTTGATGTTGTTAATAAAATGCTCACACGGGTTGACCTGAGATATTAAAGTTGGTCATGATAAAAAGGGGGGTGATGTTTTTATTGTGTGAAAGTAAATTTAGCTCAAACTGCAGCGTAAGAAAGTTAGTAATTGATTAATCAATTAATAATTGAATTATTTGGTTGCAGGTTCTCAAGGTTCCTTCTTACATGTACAATATTTTGGGTTGGTCAAACATAAAAAGTCATTTGGTGAGATCACCTTGAGCTGCAGGATGTTCTTGTGGGCATTTCTTTTACTGTTTTTTGGTGTTTTGTAGACCAAATGGATAATGGATTCATTGAGTAAATCGTTTAGGGATAAATCAACAATGAAAATACATAATAGTTGCAGCCCTACCTATCTTCTCTAGTACATATCTGGCGTATCTGTACAAAAGTGTGAACGACTGATCACTGCACATTTGATGCAGCTTTTTAAAACCACAGAGGAGAAGAGCAGAAGGGTAGCAGAAGTAAATATGTATACAGAACACAGATGGTTGATTTATCCACCGATTTTATTTTAACTAATTACAAAACTAATTACAAAAGCATCATGTTGGCATTAAACCATCTAAAGACTAATTTCTCTCTTTCATTAACATTTGGTTAGACAGTTTACGTATGTTAATCGTTGCTTGATATCTTGATTTTCACCAGGAAGGCTGTTAAAGGTCAAGTCATTTTGTAGCTTTTAATTTTTAAAATCCATCTTTTACTTTTACTTTCACTTGTGCATTTAGTAGGAGATTGTGTTTTACATCTGACAAACCGAAACTTTGAGTTTATGAGACAATACAGTATTATAACAGTGCTGTGAAAAAGTATTTCCCCCCTTCCTGCTGTTTTTTTTGTGACATTTGTCACATTTAAGTGATTCAGATCATCAGACAAATTTTAATATTACACAAAGATAACCTGAGTAAATACAAAATGCAGTTTTAAATGATTATTTCATTTATTAAGGGAAAATAAAGCTGTTCAAACCTGCCTGTGAAAAAGTAAAAATGCTAAATCATGAATGAACTGTGATTAACCACATTTTTCTGGAAAACTGTGTGAAATTTCACCTGCCAGGCCTGATTACTGCCAGACGTTGAATCATTGAATCAAGAAATCACTTAAAAAGAAGCTGTCTGACAAAGAAAAGCACGCTCAAAGATCTCACAAAGTAACACATGATGCAACGGTCTAAAGAAATTCAAGAACCAAATAAGAAACAAATTGACATGTATCGGTATGTAGTTTGGCACTCCACCAAACCAGAGTGAGAGTTATTATCCACAAATGGAGAAAAAAATGGAGGAAGAGTGGTGAATCTTCACAGAGATTAAAATTACTCCAAGAGCACAATGATGACTCATCCAGGAGGTCATAAAAGAACCCTGAACAACATCTAGAGAACTGCACGCCTCACTTGTCTCAGTTAAGATCAGTGTTCATGATTAAATAGTAAGAAAGAGACTAGACAAAAATGGCATCAATGGGAGACTTCCAGGGTGAAAGCCACTGCTCACCAAAAAGAACATAAAGTTGTCTCACATTTGCCAAATCAACATCTTGATTATCCCCAAGACTTTTGGGCTAATAGTCTGTGGACTGATGAGATAAAAGTTGAACTTTTGTGTACGTTCAGTTACATCTGGTGTAAAACTAACACAGCATTTTATAAAAAGAACATCATACCAACAGTCATACATGGTGGTGGTAGTGTGATGTTCTGGGGCTGGTATGCAGATTCAGGACCTGGATAACTTGTCATAATTATAATTAAAAAAAACCCCATGAATTCTGTTCTCTATCAGAAAATCCTGAAGGAGAATGTCCAGCCATCAGTTTGTAACTGCAGGCTGAAGTGCACTTGGGTTCTGTAGCAGGACAATGATCCAAAACGCACCAGCAAGGCCACCTCCTTTGGCTTAAAAAAAACTAAATTATGGTTCTGGAATGGCCTAGTCAAAGTCTGGACTTAAATCTGATTGAGATGCTGAGGCATGGCCTTAAACAGGCCCCTCACGCTCAAAAACCCTTCAGTGTGGCTGAATTAAAACAATTCTGCAAAGAAAAGTGGGCTGAAGCAATGTGAAAGACTCATTGCCAGTTATTGCAAATTCTTGATTGCAGCTGTTGCCACCAATGGTGCCACAACCAGTTATTACGTTTCGGGGCCTTTTTTTGTCACAGGGCCAGACAGGTTTGGTCTCTTTTTCCCTCTTAATAAATGATATTATCATTTAAAAACTGCATTTTGTATATACTCAGGTTGTCTTTGTGTAATATTAAAATATGATCTGAATCATTTAAATGTGTCAAATATGCAAAAGAAAAAATCTAAATCAGGAGGGGGGCAAATACTTTTACTGCACTGTACACAGCTGTGGGCTGTGATTGCAAAGACTGTCTCTTTTGGGTTCGTGTGCATATACATGTGTGTGAGAGTGTGTGTGTGTGTGTGTGTGTGTGTGTGTGTTGCCTACAGGTGACTCATCGCACTGCAGATGACCACAATGTTTTTCCGTTGCTTGAGTGTTCATGATTCTTTTTCTACCTTTCCCACTCCAATGATTCTCTTTTTCTCTTAGCTCCCTCTCGCCGTCTCTTTCCATGAATGCTTTCTTTAGGCGTTACAAGCCTGTATGCTCAAATTACACAATGCTTGTCCGCTTCTGTCTGGATGCCACAGAAATGAGATGCAACAAATAAATAGACAAAGAAACGCAAGGTTTATTTTTTGAGGACATTGCACTTGTTTTTCTGTTTTGTGTGGAACATTGCACCTGGAAAGTGTGGCCACCAGCAGACCATTCATCCAACCCAGGTATAATGAGCCATAATGTCATGTTACGATCTGATTGGCATAGTGCGCGTCACAGAGAAGGGCGGGAAAGAAGAGAGAGAGGGAGAGAGACAGACACAGGGAAATAATGATGATGATGATGAGGGTGATGATGAGGGGACATG
>JAUBNQ010000006.1:10094390-10104556 GCA_032353495.1 Ctenopoma kingsleyae
AAAGAAGAGAGAGAGGGAGAGAGACAGACACAGGGAAATAATGATGATGATGATGAGGGTGATGATGAGGGGACATGAGCCGAAACAAAGGCAGAATAAAAAAAAAGGTGAGGATCAATTTGTGCCTGCCACCTCATTTTCTGCCTCCCCTCTCCCCCTTACGACCAGCCTCCCTCTGCCAGCATCAAACTCACATCAATCACACAACCATTTACCCCATCCCTCTCTCCCTCTCAATTACATTCTATCCTCCATTTCTTGTCCTCTGCTTTTCTGTCATCTGCAGCCAGTGTCTCTGATTTTTAATGTTTAGAATCATTTCAAATGTGATTTCTCTCACAGAGCGAGTGCTGTGAGAAAATGTTACGTCTCCTTGATGACAAATGTTTACTGAACAGAGCAGGAGCTGAACCTGTATTGGATAGTAATGTAAAAACATGCAAGTGAAATTTCAGCTTTGTTAGAAATGAGCAGAAATAAGTTGAAGCTACTTGATGAGTAGTGAATTGTTTCGACTGAATAAAAAAGACGTCCAGTGAAAAAACTTCCAGATTCCTTTGTTGTATTTTCTCATTCTTGTTTTGCTCATTTATATAATATAATAAATAGTAAGTTTAGCAGAAAGAACATCAGTTAAAAGACACAAATACGCATACACCTGGTTTACAGCTGCTGACACATAATAATAACTTCTAATAATTGGATATTCATTGATTTTTAAACCACTCTAATGAAAATCGAAGCTTGGATGTAAGATGTAAGATAGATTAACCTAATCTTGGACAAGCAGACCCACGCACACACACACACACACACACATACGCACGAACACACACACACACACACACACACACACACACACACACAAAGGGCATTTACATTGTAATTACCCCAGAGCCTCTCTCCAGGTCCCTGAGGGGCCTCAGACTGAAGACAGTCTCAGAAGGGTCCCAGTTGTCCCATTGAGGAGATCATTAGCCTGGTTAGAGTAATCCACAACAATCTGTGTTTCTAAGTGTGTGTGCGCACACATATATATATGTATGGGTGGGTGTGTGTGTCACTTGTGTACTCATGCGTTAAGCGGCTGTTAAATGGACTCCACGGCCTTTAGTGTCTGTGGACATTAGCTTTATTGGTGTGATCTGAAAAGTTATTTAGTGACAGCTGGGATTTCGCCTCCCCAGGGAAGAAGCCACTGACGACTCATGATAGCAGACATGAATGAGAAGGGAAATAGGCGTTAAATTGAAAGATCTGGAAAACTGCTGGGGAAAAAACATCCTTGAATTAATTTTTAAAAAATTACACAGATACACAAAAATTTGCTAAAATTATTTTTTATAAATTTGTATTGATCCTTTATTTTTACACGTCTGCAAACAGATGATTGTTATCTTATTTTAACTTTTAATAAAAATATTTTTCTTCCTTTATCTTGAAGGTTAATCAAATGACTCTAAAATAAGCACATAGTCTGTAGATCTTTTTTTGGATTAAAAACAAAAGAGCCTAATTTAAGCATTTATGAATGAAGTTAAACCACTTTAGTTCAAACATGGAGACTTTTTTCTTTTTTTTTAAACCGCTTTCACGCATGAATGAAGTTTGGTTTTGCATCTGAGAGCTCCACCTGCATGTCTGATTGCTTTTAAGTGCGTAAATGCATTGAAAATGCAGAAGCTGTAATCTCCATCAGCTTCTTTGTTGCAGGATCATTTTACGCAGTGTTGTTGTGTCTTTAAGGGTTTAGAGGATCTGTGTCAACGGTTATAGTGCAGCTGTGCATTTGCCTGTTTGGGCTTAAGACAGCAAACATCTGCATGCAGTGCTGTATTGTCAGATGCGCCTCTAGACTCTCTGAGCTGATGTGACCTAGCCAATCAGCAGTCTCTTTCTCTTTCTTTATCTCTTTCTGCCTCTCCTTTCTCCTCCCTCTGCCATTTTCCTCCCAACGCTGTTGTTCGGAAAAATTATCCTCCCTTTGCACTCTCTGCTGGAAAAGAGAGCAGTGTAAAGGGGCACACAGAGGGGGAGAGGGAGAGAGGGCAACTGATTGCTCCTATTGTTTAAGAGTGAAGCTTGCAGCCTCTTAGGGGATAATTGGCACACAATGAGCTTAATGTGTTTGGATGGCAAAGAGAATTCAAAAAAGAGAAATAAAAAAAAATGTGGCCAAAGGACTAATGGAGAGGATGCTATGGATTGGTTAAATTTTAAGATTTGAAACTAAATGTGAATGAATGTGAAGTAAACATGTTTTGAAATTCAATGTGTATACATTAACGCAAAGTATAGTATTTTGATGATATAGTGTAATCAGTCTGTGCTGTACTTTGGAGCTCTTTCTATATGTGAATGAGTCCTTGAAATCAAAATGTGCTGCTGTAGCTTAAAATAAAACATAATATAAAAAAAAAAGATTCATTTATTTATTCCCTTGAAACCAGTCACACACAAATTAGATTACACTGCATGTAGAAACCTGAAAATGGTCACAGATAGGCAGAGTAATATTACACAGAATACTGAAAAACAACAAACAAAAAACTTTTATTTGTGCACTACAACTGTGAGGCCTGCGCAGATGATACGTTCAAAATATTCTTTGTATTAATATATAACGTGATATTTGTAACTGAGTCTGGAATAATCACTTACACTGAATTAAACAAATTGTTGCATGTGACAAAATTTACTTTACTTTATTTATATAAATTGTATATACACATTAGATATTGTTGCATTTAATTGTCATTTAAGCATTATTAATCAAAAATTAATGTTTTAAATATTGTTACTAAATACTTCATTTGAAACTTTAAAACCTGTAAAGTTTTTACCTTCTCAAGTTGCTGAGATAAATGAAATATATCTATATATTTTCTTCACAAAAATGAACATTGCCAAAAACATACACAGCCAACACTGTATAGCACAGCTGTTACACTTTATTTTGTGCCAGTTTTCAAGAGCACGCTCAATTGCCACCATATGTTGGTATTCATGATATTTGTATTCTCTCTATCTGCATGTGTCCAAGCACTTTCTCTGAGTGTTTGCAAAGCAATCAGTACTTTTTGAATAAACTACACTTGAGGAGAGATATTTTCTAAAGAATCAAGGAATCATTAATTTTAATGCAAAGTATATGATATTATGAATGTGTTTTTTAATTCCCACTATCTAGGTCCTCCTAAATCACTCTGAAGTGGTAACATAAACTCACAAGTCTTGCATGTATTTTTTTGCATATAAGATTATTTACATATAAGAATATGTAAATAATCAACAAAATGACAGAAGGTGAGAAAATTCAGCTCTTACAACAATGACCTTTAACCAGCAGGAAGACTTGTACATCATGCAGCGCAGATTGCACTGTGAAAACTAGTGTGTGTGCAGTTTGCTTTACTGCGTCATCAAAGCGAGTCCTGCACGGCCCTCTGTATGTCTGTGTCTCTATTTCATATTCTGGTCACAAGCTGTGTATTGCAACTGCTCAAAGGGTGTTTGGCATTTTGGAATTTTTTTGAGGAGGGGAGCTTGATAACTTTTGTGCCTCAAGGTGTGTCTGGGATAGGGTGTCTGCAAATAGAAAGCATGAATACTCAACATGCTTGTGACCACAATCGTTTAACTCAATGCTTGTGATGAAAGAAAAAGAGTGCAGAAAAAAAAAAAGAACAGAAGCATTGATATTCAGTTTGCAAGTGTGCCGAAGACGCTGCAAACATCTTTGACTGCTCACAGCATGCGCCTCCATTCGTGCGTGTCTATATACTTGTGTGTGTTGCAAATTAGTGTACTTGTAAGACTATTATTTGTGATATTATTTTGTGTGAGTGTGTGTGTGTAGGTGTGTGTGTGTACAGTGTGTCTAAATTGGAAGGCTGTAATTAAATGCGTAGACCTCTCCACTATCTCCTCCTCCAGCCAGCGCCAGTGACGCACAAACCGCAGCACAGCCATGAGTCATCAGGCCCCCAGGATCACCACCCCTCCTTCTATCTCTCTATCCCTGCCTCCATCCACCTCTACACAGCTCTCTATAACCCTCTCTGCCTCTCACTACACATTCCTATGTCCCACTCTTTCTAAATTACCCACCATCCCTCTCTCCCCTCCACCACGCACACGATGTGAGCAGCCGCTTTTTTCCCTATACACTCCTTGAGATTCGTGCTCAATTTCCACCTCAATCTGACACGCTCCCATTTATCTATCCACATCTGGCTATATCTCTCTCTACTACACCCCCGCCACCTTTCCTCTTCACTCGATCTGTCTTTACCCTCTTTATCGCCACTGTTAACCTCTCCACGCACCACCCGTGAACTGGTGGGTTATTAAGTTTGCCACAGTTGCAGGCAGACAGGGACAAGGAGACGACACTGGGAGACAAAACAGAGAGTTATGGGGACATGTAAGAGACAGGTTGAAGCTATGAGGAGAAACGAGTGGGAATGGTGTGAGAAGAGAGCAAGCAAAAGAGCAGCATAAACAGTGAGTGCTGTGTGAGGAGCACAGAAGTGAGAGGAAACAAGAGAGAGAAAGAGGGAGAGCATGATTTGAGGCATTTGCCACCTGGCGTCCTGAATCATTATCTGACTCATGCTAATCTCTTATCTTCTCAGCCAAACACTCACAAGCACGCTCGCAGACACACTGAAAATTTCTAAAAGACTCACACAAGGAGAGTCAAAGCAGCTTTTGTGAGTATCAGACGACATAACAGAAGAAGAGTCAGGGGGCAGCGAGCAGTAAGGATGAGAAACACTCAAAGGATGAAGAGGAGAGTATCTCTCGACTGTCTGACAAAGTCGCCGACCTGGTTAAAGAGGAAAAAAGGGGATGTTTAATTTTCATCTCTCTGTTTATGATATGAGTAGGAAGGGAGAGCATATTAAATGTATGACTCATAAATGTGTGTGCCTCTGTGCCACACCAACGCCCTGCAGAGAGGGTTGCATCCAGTGCTGCAGGAGGGACAAAAAAAGGCAATTTCGTGCTTTACTTGGTGTGGTTATCCAATTAGGTACACAAAACATGTGGCTAAGCGGATGTATGCCAATATGCCTATGTTCCTGATAGATGTTTTATCCCCAGGAGAGCCTTCACAAATAAGTAGCAAAGCTGTCTGATGAAATATTCCATTTTGAGTGCAATAGTTTTTGTATTCTGCGTTAGTTGTTTCAGTTTGACAGAGGGGATCATGCACTATTATCCTCTGAGCTGACAGTGATAATTCAAGGTATTCTGCCCACAGGTGCTGTAAGCTGTATGTTCATTAACAAAGCCATGCGGCTTGATTGTACAAGGGGTTCCCAAAGTGTACTATTTATTATCTTGTTCCAGCATGTGCACATTAATCATATGTACAACCTGGACGCTCCTGATAAAGCCACGGTCCTTTTCACCATGTGAAAGAAACCAAAAATTCTATGTATGAATCTCAATTTAGAAAAGGCTTTTTATGCTATGCTCCAATACAAAGAAAGTATGAATGTGGATCTTTAACAGTTTATTTCAAGACAACAATAGTTTGGCACAAAAGATGTTGTGTGTCAGCTCTTCACTCTTTAGCCCTGAAATCAACATGGAGTTTTTCAATATCGACTATGAACACTGTGATTACCAACAGGTAAACTGGTTGCATACATATTCCTACAACAAACAAGACTCTTGTTTTGGTGCTGATAATTCAAAATCATTGCAGTGAGCATATGACTCAACATTATAACATTAAAAACTACTCCACATTTGAAATGTTTATGGCTTGAATTTTGTTGGCTAAAGCAGGCATTGAAGAATACTGACTTTTAATGGCCCACAAGCAACGAGCTTGCAAAAAAATGCACGCCGAGCAACCACTGTCGGCTGATGATAATATCAGTGAGAGTGGGATTTAAATGATTGCCTCTAGCCTACATAGCCTTATTTCTGAATATATCTCTTTGCCAAAGCTTGTCAGAGTAGCTACACAAACATACTTCGAATATGTGTGTGGAAAAAAAAAAAACTAATAATACTTGCAGATATGAAATGGCTCATGAGCAGATTTGAATTGCACAATAAGAAGATTATCTGACAAATTTAGCCTTTCATTCCTTCTGTTAAAGATTTTCCTTGTTCTGAGGCTTTGTGAAAGATTCCTGTATCTGAGTCATTTAGACTTTAATCTCTCATTCTCCAGTCCGGACCGTTAAGCATTTGGACAGACTGACATTTTTGTTCCTCACACTCTTCAGCACATTCAATTTAAAATAAAACAATGGATATTAGATTATAGTGCAGATTCTCTTTAATTTGAGTAGCTTACTTCAACATTGAGAAAACTGTTAGTGAACAAATTTGCAAAGGCTGAGAAGTAATGGAGACTTCAGTACTAAATGTTTGTTGGGCAGCTGTGTGTAGGTTTAATGCTAGTTCATTCAATAAAGAGCTCCGACATGGCTCAGAGTTCATTCAGAGTGGCCATATAGATTGAGGTGGAGTTGTCTGTCAATATGAAGCGTAACAAGATGGACATTCAAAGGAAGGAACTAATGAGGCTCAAGAAAAGCATAGATCTATCTAATAATCAAAGATCTAATACCTAATAATATTCAATAAATGTAAAAAATCTAGTAGTGAGGAACCTGACCCTTGCCTGCACAGAACATTATGAACACTCTCCAGGATGCAGGTGTACATGTTTGCTTATCAGTGATTAAGAAAAAGGAAGCAGTACACTGACATTTATTGATGATTTCACTGCTGATGGAAGAAATGCAGAGATATACAGGAACCACATATATGTGTGCTTAGATTCAGTCAAATGCATCAAAACTCAATGATCAATGATCCTTAACATTATGGCCAAAGCAACCCAAGAGCTTTTCAGAGTGAGGAAATAAAAAATCCTCAGCTGACCAAGTCGCTTCCCTGATAATAATCTCAGTAAGCTCCATTTTATTTTAATTTGCTGAATGTGATCAGATCCCTCGCCTCATGTTTCCTGTCTGTCTCACATATCTGCTTCCTGGATTCATTCCTGCTCACAAAAGAAAGCACTAAGACTGCAAGTGTTGTTACCAAACTACAACTTAGAAACCAAGAAAACACAGCTACTGCAATAGTTGCATTTCCCCAAGCTCTTATTAAAAAAACGCTTTCCAAATTATTAAGCAAAACAATATAATTAGGCCACATTAGGCCCATTCAGTCCATCCTGTCCTCCCACTGCCTTCCAAGTCACAACATATTACATGGGCTTACACCATGCTAGATCTCACTATGCTCCACATATCGCTGAGTAACCCGTCCCACGATCACAGCTACTTACCTACCTGCAGTCAGAATGAAAGCTGCAGACAGTCAGTCCATACTGTCCTTGTGTTACATGTTTGTCAAACAGTCTCAATGCTGGTATTAGTGGAAGTAAATTATCCAAATGTCTTGAAATTTTGGTTTAAGGCCAAATTACTTTTCTTCATGCTCAAAAATACTTGTGTGTGAGTTGTAATACTTTCCCCTACATCTTTTTACTCTTTTTACAGCTAGTAGCGTTTATTCTTGGTGGCTGCTGCTGCTCATGTATATATTCTACGTACACTACGTATGCCTCTTTGAGAAGCTCACTGAAAGTTTTTACCATTTTTCCAGTGAGTTTTAATGAGACTTTTCTAATTTTTTAATGATCTCAGGTTGGTGGTATTTTCATGGAACATTTTTATTTTGTGTTTGGTATTGTGCAGAAAATGTAAATATTCTGTAAAGGGATACAAATAAACTGGACCTGATGGACCACCTGGACCTCTTGTTGCTTAATGAATAGCTAAATTGCAACCAACTGTGAAATTTTAAATGTAACATACTCTACCTTTCACACTTAAGGAAACTCTATAAATAGCACAGAATCACATCAAAATAAGGCTCTCCAGTGCTAACATCAGTAGTGTTTTGGGAGTTGGGAAACATACTTGCTCCATAAGTGTGATGTTTACACATTCATCCATACAACAAAAAACAGACATCCTTAAATGTTCTGATTGCCGTCTGTGCGTCATCATGTAGACTACAATTTCAATTAACTTATTTGGAATGCTTTTTATAGTAATTTGGGGTTTGTTTCAGTATGCAGCCTGATCATAGATGAATTATGTTTATGGTGTATGTGAATAGCTAATCTTTGAACTGTAAGGCAGCACAAAATAAAGCTAAAGCTAAAGAGAAGTTGAGGCACCTTTGTTTGCTTTACCTCCAGCATTTCACTTACTGCACTGATTCAATATTGTGTTGTTACTAAACTCATTTAATGCTTTTTTCCAGACAGAAATCCATCATCATGTATGAATTCCTTTTTATGAAGATGCTTCAACGCAATCTCAGATGCACCAGATCTACACTTGTACATACACAGACAAATTAAATGTACAGTAAAATGTATGCTAACAAATAAAAAAACTAAACAATGTGCCAACCTAACTGACTGCTTTTAATATCCAAAGTAGTAATAGAAAAAAGGACTCAATAAATCAAACTTCCAATTATTCCAAATGCTAATTTAGTGGAACCTTGAGATGAACAACTAATCCATTTAGCATACTAAAATGTGAAATTTGTGTGAATAACCAACTTTTAACTGCTAATCAACTGAACATAATCTAAAATAGCACTATCATTACAAGAAATTAAGACATTTTCTCTAAACAGAGAGCAGTCAAATTAAAAGAAAATAGGCCCTTCAGACCAAAGTCCCCTGATGAAGGCAAAAATATTTCTATTTATGTTCATTTATGTAGATGCTTTTCATTACATCAATAAACAAACCTGACAGGGCTGCTGTTTAATTATTGATTGATTAATGCTGTTTTTATTGATCAAACATGGGATTTTGAAATAAGAGTGGACAGAACTGGTCACTTGAAGCATCGTGATGAACTCCAGTGTCAATTTAAACATTAGGTGATTCAAAACCAGCAGTGTTTATTCACTTTGAATGAGACCACTGCATCAGGGTCAATGACAAAATCTGAGTGCACCAGTTAATCTGCAAGACATCTGTCCAGATCAAAACGACAGGCACAAGATAAAATGTTTCAATTACAACACCGCTGATTCCCTCTCTGTATGAACAGAACAGTAAATACATCACTGAGGTGCTTGAACACATCAAGTCTGTGACCGAAGCAGCAGACCAAGGATCCTTTCACCCAAACAAATTTACAGTCTGTAACAACAGAACACACGTCCATGTGTTTTTCTTTTAAGAAGCAATATGTAGCAGAAGTGGAAGTTTGTGTGAAAAGTGAAACTTTTTTTTTTTCAGTTCATGCGCTCCATGTCCACGTATCTGCAAGGTTATGCATGTAGTAAATTTAATCACTTACCCACCTAAGTCTATGAGACTAAACTAGGAAGTCATAACCTTGGAAAAGTAGAATTTGTGGCAGTGTACTTGTGTACCTAATAAAATGGCCAGTGAGTGTATTTCACATGTAGTATTTCTCCTTGCTTTGTGAATGTGGCCGGGAATTTCACACTCATCATGGATTTAATTACTTTTTTTTCTTTCCCTGCCCAATTTCAGTATTATATAATTCTGTTTCTTCGCAGTCTGTTACAAAAATAAAGGTTGGGAAATATGTGTACACAGTGTCTGCATACAATTTTGGAACAACTGTTTGTCTCTGATTACAACAATGGAGCTTTCCTATTGTGCCAGGCTTTGGCTGGTGTCCTCCCCAAGTGATGAGGCTCTTTAGGTTTATTTATAACTGATGGAGATTCCCAGGTTTCTGAGCTGAGAAACACACCGAGGTGAAAATTCAAAGTACATTTTCAAATGTGAATTAACACTGTGAGAAAATACTGCTTCTGTGATTTCATTTGACAGCAACAAAGGTAATACAAATCTATTACAGATAATATAAATAAAACTGGGAAATTCTCCTATATATCTCCTTCTTGTGTTTACTTTTTCTCTACTGTCAGTGCTGTTGCTTGTTCTTTCTCAAGCACACCGACAGACACAGATAAGCTACGTACATGCCCGAAAATAGAACATATAGAGGAGAGATAGAGAAAAGAGGGGAAACAGAAATCATAATGAATGCATGCAGCCATAATAGAGTAGGTGGTGAGTTGAAACAATAGGAAAGACAAGACAAGTGTTTATGACT
>JAUBNQ010000006.1:10113846-10145933 GCA_032353495.1 Ctenopoma kingsleyae
AAAAAAACAAACATCTACATACCGCATGGTTTGTAAATATGACAAAGAACGTTGCATTTCACAAGCTTTTCTTTTCAGAATAAGTAGCGTTATGCGTTTAGTGAGGCTAATCGCATACATCGGACTGAAATGCACTGGTATCATAAAGCTGTATGGAGAAACTATTGATTAATATTCATTACATTTGAACTGTTATGAATCAACAATTTACATGAAGTCGTAGAAACGTGATCATTTCTAAATGGCGAGCAAACCAAATTCATCACACATCTTGTATTTGTTTGTGAATTGAATTCAAATTTATGAGCAAAGCATTTGTTTATCAACCTTAATATGAAGTGTGATCTCTGCCTCTGTGATTTTAAAATGAATGGTGTAGAGAAGCCATGTTAAGAGCACAATATGCGGCTGACAGCACCCAGAAATGATGTGAGACAGCGGGTGGAAAATTGTGCTATCCCTAGAAATTGAGCAGAAATTGAGCACAAAGCATGGCTGCTCCTGTGGCCCGTGAGCCATGCAGCCACAGAGGATCAGGGCCACCTCAGACAAAAGCCTAACAACCAGGCTGCAGTAGAAATCAGTCTCTGTGTCTCTGAGTGTACGCCACTTTTCTGTCTGAAGCTGTAGATGCAAGAGATTGATTCCTGGGAGCAAGTCACCAAATGACCCTAATTGATAGCCTTTAAAGGAGGTCACTCTATATTTTTACTGCTCCTGAATCTGAAACAAACCAGAGCAGAGGAAGGAAGGAACAAGGGAGGAAGAAGCAACACGCTAACCTTTAATATGTGAGAAGGAAAATGGCGGCGCACCAGCTCTATCTCTACAATTTTCTCTTTTCATTGAGGAAAAGTACTATTTCATTCATGCCATTTCCGTTCATTCATCAGCTGGGGCCAGCCTAGACTCGCAGTGCCATCTCCACACCGACATTCTTATCAATGGGAGTGACGTCAGCACTGCCTGCAGCTGGGGGGGTGGCGGTGCTGGTGGAGGGGGGGGAGGGTCACGTGGTCCAGTGAGGGTATATACAATAAAGTTGCGCTGACCGTGGTGCTGAAAACATTCACTCAATTGTACATTAGCGCCAGTGCTGCTGCCATTCAAACACGCTACACAACTAAATAAAGAACCGCCAGTCTGTTGCTTTTCTTCATGTTGGTCACAAGCTGAAGAGAGAAGGGGGGAAACACTGAAATTCTCTCAGGTGATCCGCTATTCATGAAATAATCTTGGCTTTACACGCGTTGTGAGTTTCACTACTTCCCCACCCCCCAGTGGGACTCCAGGTAAGTGGAACGATATCTCATTCTGTATCATCCTCTCATCATCCTAATCAGATAGCCTAGGACATTTCATTTAATGTGTTATTTATTTACTTATCAATACATTGTGGGTTTTGTTTGCAGAAATAGGAGTTAAGCTTGTTTCATGACTGGGGAATGTGGGGGAAAAAAATCTGTGAAATCCCAACATTATCAGCGGAATGAATCTGTTTACTGCGGCAGGTCGACTGTTGTTTGTCTAATTGTAAAGTAAATGTGAATTTTGACTGTTATTTTTTTCAAAATGAAGCTAAATTTTACACATTTTGTAACTTTAGGTAATCCAGCAATTTTCTTATAACTATTTTCTAAAGATATTTTTTTACTTAAATTATTGTCCAATAAATTGAGACATAAACCAATTTATGAATACAGCGAGTTTTTATAATATATTATTAATATCTAACAACGATAATAATAATAAGTGTGATAATAAAAAAAACAATGACATCTTTTATTTAGTATTTATTTGGATGGGATGATTGAAAAGTTAAACCTCTGCTATGCGAAGACAATTAGCCTCTATCTAAGAAATATTTTTGTGTGCAGTGAGGCTCAGAAGCTCCTGTAAAATTTCGGTTTGATTTTTCAAACGTGATTATGACCAAAAATTGCGTCAATTTTTAGGACTAGAAGCCACAGCAAGATTTGAACACTCATTTTTTTGCTATTAATTTCTAATTTCATTTGGGTTCTTATCTAATTACAGCGGACCAGTTATCTTATTAATTAGATTTGTTTCGTTTCCCACCTTGCTGATCCAGTTTGTAAAAATGAAAATAGTTTAAATTTGTGCGGCACTCTGTGATGTGCTGCCCAAATTTGCGCTTGTCTGCATTCCACCACTGCCACCGAGGAGAAACATGCTCGCACGACACAAGGACAAAGCCTCGTTGTTTTCTGACTGCTCCCTCTAGTCTCTTATGCAAAAAGACTCAATTATCCAAAATTTAACATCCTGCTTATTTACATTTGGATGGACCGTTCAGGGACCGTAGGGTTAAACAGCTCGACCGTGGCCACCAGCTTTACGCATGACTTCCCGGTGCGTGCGGTCTTTATACCAGTGTCCTGCTCGCATCGCTTTGACGCATGGAATACCAAAATCACAGCTAACACAGAGACACACATCAGATCGATTTGTATGTTTTGTATATACATTTTTAAGAAATACGGTTAAAATGGCAGGTGCGCGCGTTCTGGTTGGGTTGCTTTGGAGGAAGAGGTGAGGCATTTTTTTAGTATATCGTTTATACATTTAGACTGAACAGTCAATCCCTTAACGTGCATTTTTCCATTGTAATAGTTTATTCGGTTAAATCTCATAACAAGACGACGAACATAAAAGCATCAGGGAAACAATCAGTGCGGTGGAAAGATAATGACTGGGTTAACGCACGATCACAGACGAAAAATGGCTAATGTTCAGGTTCGGAGCGAGATTTCTGTCTGCACATTATTAAGCTTCAGATAATGGTAGTTTACGCGGTAAATATCTAAAGAATCATGTCTGGTTTATACGGTCAGATCACACCTTCAGATCTCTGTCATTGAGGTTACACAGCATTTTCAATAAAAAGACCTTATAACAAACATCATAAACTATAATTTTATTTTCCATCAAAATCATTTAGAATAAAAAAAACAACTATTAAGTCAGAAGATAAAGAAAATTGTGCTAACTTTCTTTGTTATATTTGGCAGGGCTCTCAACCACACATTTGTTCAATTAAACAAAAGCTTCAGTGTTAACTGCTTTTGTGTGGTGGCTCCATGGTAAAATGATATACTGGTTGTAAATTAGAGCTAAATTTCTTGGCAGGCTATGTGTGCTCCCATCATAAAGTCGAATGAGTCTTTCATTCCAGCCATCCTTCTGTAAAGATGTTTAGACTTATTTTATTTTTGATCTATTTTTGAACAAAACTGCTGCATATTATTTAAATTGTCTAGATATGCTTATTGAAACGCCACATAATCATGATAAATGATTGTCTTTTGTTTTTCTCCTTCTGCCTCCTTTCCATCTTCTTCAGGTGCTTAACCTGCCTCCTGCCAGTTCTGCATGGTCATGACCTGTCATCACGCCCTTTCCACAGCCCACCTTATCCTATTGGTCCTGCTCATTGTCACTCCACAGCTGGCTGGCACCGCCCCTGTGTGGGGTGAAGGAGGGGAGGGAAGGGTGGAGGGGCGCACCCGGACAGACCGAAAAGAGGACAGCCTCTCCCCCTTCCCTTCACCCCCTTCCTCCAGCCCTGACAACTCGTCGCTAGACCAGGGCTGGGGCCCAGGTCCAGATAACCAATCAGATAAAGCAACGGACCCTGCACAGCTGCTCGCTGTTCTTTTGGAGGCCCTGGACCACCCGGGGGAGGCTGAAATCCAGACAAGCAGAAACAGAGACTGGAAAGAGGATCAGAGTCAGGAGCTGCCATCCACTGAAGACTTGCAGGGTGGCGAGATAAGGAGAACAGGGCAGGCAGAGGGAGAGAGAGGGGTGGTGGAGGAGGAGGAGGGGCGAGGGGCTGATAAGGCTATTGAACAGCTAATTGTAGGCCATTTGACAGCGGCTCAAGGTGATGACTTAAAGGAAAGGGAAGACATTGACAAAAACACAAGGTCAGAGGCGGATCAAGGGTGGTCTGTGGAGGGTGTGGGACCTGATAGTGTAAGAAAGCTGGGAGGGAAAGAAGAGGAAGAGGGGCAGGAGGAGGGAAATGATTTAGAAAGTTTCTTTGAAAATGCCAGACCAAGTTCCACCTCACAGGGAGATGAGACCTCTCTGCAACGCAAAATAAGAGGCTACTTCCAAAACATTGACTTGGGTCTCCAAGATAATGAGATCCTGCCTCCACTGAAGGGCTACAAAGCGTATAACACTCAGTTAGCACGAGCCGGAAAGAAGCAGCACTGGCAGCAGAACCTGTCCCACAACAGACCTATCAAAGGGGGCAACTTCATGGATGACTTTGAGGATGAAGGAGAGGAGCTGGAGGAGATTGAGGAAAAAGAGGAGAGCCTCTCTCACATGGAAGAGGAGGCAAGAGCACGTGCAGAAAAGCAGGAGGTGCTTCGGCAGCAGGAGGAGGCAGAGCGAGCGCGGGAGGAAGAGCAGAGGCTGGCAGACATCGCCTCTGACATGCTCCTGCAGTACATGGGGAGGAAGCAGCAATCCTACATGAAACCCCGGCAAAAAAGCAGCATGGGGGCTGCTGAGGACAAGCGCTCAGAGGAGATCCTCCCCGACGAAGACGACCTGGACCAGCAAATGATTGACAGGCTGATTGAGATCAGCAGCAAACTGCACCTCCCTGCTGATGATGTGATTGAGATTATTAGTGACGTGGAGGAGAAGAAAAAGAAAAGGAAAGAGTTGCAACAGCAACCAATCCACACCAACCCTGTTGCCCCACGTTTTAGGCCTCTGGTACCTCCTCCTCTGGCTACTCCACCTATCTACCACTACACAGCCTCAAAAAACCCCAAGAAAGCCCCTTATATGTATAACAAGTCCAACAAGAAATGGCACAAGGACAAAGTAAAGTCATACAAACAGGAATATTGGTATAAGCCTCAAAAGCAGCTCGACTACTGGTATAAACCCCAGAAACAGTTTTTAGCCTTCCCCTCATATCCATACTACCAGAAGCCATATCGAGCATACTACCCTGTTTATTTTCCATATCCCAAACCACAATATTATGGCAAGCCCCCTCGCTCCAGAGACCAGTCGTTTGGCCCCCAGGAACTTGAACTCCAGGCCCCAAGGCGCAGGCACAGGGCTGGGGGTAAGAACCGTGGACAGGGCTGGAGGCAGCAGCCAACACCACGCCTGCCTCTCACCCCTTATATCTCTAACTATATCCTTCCTCACCCACGGACCTACCAACCCCTACCTCCCCCCAAACCAATAACCACACCCAGGAGAGGCAGGCGACCCCCTTACTACTATCCACAAGTCACACCAGGAGATGACTATGAGGAAGATGGGCTGGTGCCTCAGCTGGACAGTGAGGAGGAACTGGAAAACTTTATTGAGAGGATCTACATGAAACGCAGAATGTATTGAGAGACTTTTTGGACATTTATCAAATCAGAGGGACTGATTAAGGTGGGATAGATATACAGTAAATGAAGAAAAGCTAAATGAGTGGAGGAAAAAATAGACTCAGAGGAAGTGTTTTAAGCCTGATGGAAATTTAAGGGTCAAGACCTAAAAAGATAGATTTATGTTGTTTTAATCACTGTAATTTTGTTGATTTTTTTGGTCAGGGAGAGGATGAAGGGGTCCCAGTTTAAGCTCTCTGTAACCATGTTCAGCCTCTTGCTCAGTTTACATTTTGAAACAGAACATACCATGGTGTATGTCTGCCTCCATTCAGGTCAATCTCTGATGTTCTTGCATTACTCAGAGATTTCTAGAGGATGCGCACACACAGATGCGTGCGCACACACACACACACACACGCACACACACACACACACAAAAACACACATACATTTCAACACACATACATACATACACTTTAATTACCTTTTTTACACATTAACAAGCAGATGTGCCCATTGTAAGAGAACCATGTTTACAACATCAATTTGTATCTTTTGTTTTATATTCTGTATGTCATATCACACAACTAACGTAGTTCAATGACTTCTTAGCTGCACAAATATAAAAAAAACTGAACACTGCTATTGTCAGATGTTGACAGTATATTTTTGTTGTATTTGATGTGTGTAATTGCCTTTCTTATTCCCGATTGGATCAACTTAAAAAAAAAAAGCTGCAATTTGCAAAGGTGCCAAATACACACATTTCAGTTTTTGAAAATCAAGATTCAGATTTTTGCCTTACAAACACCATGGTTCTATAAGGGAAATATCATGATGCATAATATTATCATCACAAACGGTCCCAATGTAGAAACCCTGTGGACTCCAAAAGCACAAACTTAAACACTAAACACTTCCAACCTGGTGGACTAAGGGTTTTCAATCATTTTGGGATTTAGAGGTTATTGTGTCAACATACGTATGGCAGATTCACCATCACCACCAACATACAGCACTGCTTCATCTTATAGGAGGTCTCGCTGTTCTCCAGTTCACATCTTTCCTCAGCTTTTTTTTGTGTCTTCAGATGTTGTTTTACTGTTTTTCTTGGCTCATATACATTACCTCTATTTTCCCTTTCTTTCCAAAAAAAAAAAAATACTTGAAATCACACGCATCTGTTCTGCAGCCTTTTTAAACTGATTTCCACCGAGAGGCTACAAACATTTTGTTCATTTTCAGAAGAAATTCATTGAAAAGTTTCAGGCCGGGGAGTCAGGGATTGTGCTTAAACCGTTAAATGCACGTCTTTCTACTTGCATCTTAAAAAATGAACAAAAAAAAAGAACAAAAAAAGAGAAAAAATAAAACAGTGTGGAGAATCCAAGGTGGTTGTTTTCTCTGAATAAACTGTGAACATAAAAAAGAAATCCAAACGAAAGAGGGCCACTGTGTCCACAGTGAAGCCATCTGTCTTGTAAAAGGAGAGTGTTGTTGTTGATGTCACCTTTAGCATTGTAAGATGTACAGTGTGAAATAAATATGCCTGTGCAATGTGTAAATAACAGCATGATGATTACTAGTTTTGCTATATGATAAAAAATAAAAGCAATTATTTTATTAAAGTTCAGTTTTTTAATGGCTTTTTGGGGAGTGCTATATTGTACTTGTATAGAAGTAAACACAGCAAGAACACTTGATTCTTGACTAATGAAACAAATCAAAGTGCACAAAAGATGAAGACAATCAGTTGCAGCTTAGTGACAGCACGACTCATATATGTCACAGACGCACCAATATGGAGACAAATGAAGAAAACAAAAACTCTAGAGGGAGTTTATTATATTCCCAAACAATCAAAATGAACATGATAAAAACAACACGAATGGCAAAGAAAAGGGGAGGAATAACTGAAAAATGGAAAAATTCAGAAGGAGGGAAGGAAATGGTAACTGCAGTGATTGATGAGTCACATGATTGGTGGATGAGTCATCCATCTGTACACTTTACTGCGCAGGACCACACTCACACACACACACACACACGCATGCACGCACACACACACACACACACACACACACTCTCTCTCTCTCTTTGAGCTGTATAGTAATTTAGCTGCTGGCATTCAAGATAAAGATTGAGTCATGTTCGCTCTCGCCTCGTGCCAGCCAATCGGCCGGTGGAAAGGTGTTTGGTAGATGGGTTTTGCCATATCTTGTTTCCACACCTCCTCCTCACTCTTGCTTCACATGGGAAATATGCCCTTATGCTATAATTCCTTGAAATGTTTCTGGCTGCACTTGTTTGGCATTAAAACAAACCTTATGCTGTCAGTGGTACAAACACTGACAGTGATTAGCAGGTTGTCAATATGGTTTAATTACGTTACCTCACCAGCTTGCTCACGAGTTGTTTAGAATGGTATTTTTCATGGCTTTATCTTGGCTTGTTCTGTGATTCTTGGACACCATGTCACACATTTAGATTTTAATTTCAGCTTGTACCTTTGGTAGATGTCCTATTCATCTTCTGACTGTAAAATGTACTGTGAATGTTGGTGGTGGCCACAGTAATTCCATTTTAATGTATGAGCTCTAAAAACAACAGCACTGGCCTCTAGTGGGAAGGAGAAAAACACGGAACTAGTATCAACAGGACTACAAGAGCATCCAGCTAACAACTGAGTAGGTGACTACATGACATTTCTGTCAAGCAGTGTGAAAATAGGACATATGCTGTGGCTGGTCTGTTTCTAGGAAATGGCGAAACAATTGACAGACTTTTTGGAAATTTGAAGAGTGTTAGTTTTAACAATCAGTACAAGTCTTAGCTTAGTATTTTAGCAATTAAAAGTTATGTTAATTCCTTTCATAATGGTGAAGCATCACAATCACAGGTGTTTTCATAGTTGCCATAGGCCAAGGCAATGGTAGCTGGGTCTGAAGTCAACAATGTGAATTTGGAGTTTGAAGTGAGCTTATAAGACCTGTGATCTCTTGTCCCTCTACATAGATTTGGTGTTTATACTTTTTTTTAATTGTCTTTGTCGTTAATATCTCTTTCATACAGGCCTATGCAAAGTCAATTGAAACTTGTGGAAAGCAAACTAATAAAACATCTTTAGCAATTTGACAACACTTGTTTTTTGCAAACCAGTCTCCCAAATATTATGTTTCTGTTCTGTACTCGCAAATACATTTTATGGGGAACATAATTGCAACAATATTATGTTTGCTGTTAACATAATGATCACATGTTTACAGGTGATAAATGTCACAATATGTAGATACTTCACAAATCAATAAAATATACAGAGGCAACATATTTTTGTCTGCAAAATATCCAATCTACAACAATCCTCTATTCTCTTCTGCCAAAATATCCAAATATTGCAGTTCAACATGCAGATATGTGACTTCAGTTTTATTGCAGTGTTAGAAAAATGTGCAGCAGATGTTATTAAAGGTTACTTCACAGCACTTGAGAGCTGATTTTCTGATGTTAACCATACAGTACAGAAATACATGTATGAAGTGTGTGTGATGAGAAACTTAGCTTTAGATGTGTTTTATTCTAATAACTAAAGTTGTTTGCATATGACCCTTAAGATGAGAGAATATCATTATACAGATTAAAAGATTAAAAGTCCATCGATATTATCCTAATTGCTTTGCCTCTTAAGGGTCAAGGGAGTGGTGGAGCCAATCCCAGTTGTCATTGGGCAAGAGGCAGGGTACACCCTGGACAGGTCAAAGACAGACAACACACATAAAAAAAGTTATACACACACAAATTACAAGCTTATTAATAATATATTAGATTTAACAAGTTTGAGAGTTAAAGATGTGGCTAAACAGGTCCCAGTAATACATGAGGTCCATGGAGAGGATGTTCACACACCAAGGCCAGACCACACAACTGGGATTCTAAAATGTCCAGCACAATGGAATAGTTATGTGTCACGCATAAGATCATATTACGTATTATAGCAATCGTTTATATTTTGTCTGGTGGGAATGCTATAATTAAAATGCACTTTGAATTTTTCAAAAGGTTCCAATTCTCACAGGCACAAAATCTGGTATACATCCAGCTTCTGGCACAAAAGAGTCTGACAGCACAGCAATTCATCAGTAATGGCCCCAAGAAGCCCATGCATTTACAGAAGCAGAAATACAAGGGAAAATGTCAGCCTTCAGTAGTATGAATATTGAATTAATACAGCCATAATAACTTCAAAATCTGATTAAATAATGGTCATGCATTTCATTCAGCCTTTGACTTTAAATGTCAGCATGATATTAGCTACACAGAATTTACTGTGCATATAAATGTAATTTGTAGTTTACACAGCAATACTGCAGCTGTTTACACAGGGAAATGACCAACACTGGCAAAAGCTCTGGTTCTGCCAAGGTTGGTATAATGGTTGAGATGTGGTTTGAAAAAAGTATATGAACACCGCATGAAATTGGACCAAATCACCATTGCAAAGATACACAAAATGGATCATTAGGTTGCATGGCAACTAGTGGTACTGTATCTTGTTTAGGTTTTTTTTGTTCACTAAATAGTGTATTTTTACATCCTCTTTCTTTTCTCATTCTTTCTCTCTGTGTGACTGACTCTGTGTTGGGCTGTGTAGCATAATCACGCTGCTATTTTAAACATCAGCGTTCCTCTTCTTCTGAATAAAAATGTTTTCCATATGTTTAAATATTTTTTCATAATTAATTTGGCAACTTTTGAATGATGCACCTGTTTGTTTTGCACCACTTGTTGGTATTTAGCCTGTAACGTGACCCATGACCTGATATGTAACAGATGGTCTGAGAGCAGAAACCAAAAATTGTGTACGATAAACATGAAACACAACAAATACCTGAAATTGATACCCCTAGGCCAAAATATAAAGTTATTCTTAGTATCACAAAATGACTTCAAATGCAAGACTTTAATTTGAAGCATGCACAGCAAATTTCATGCCTTGGCCGGTACATGAACCTACGATGTTTATCCAAGTTGTTGAGTCTCTGTGTGGTTAGTGGATATCTCTGCCAGTATGAAAGCTGCTCAAAGAGTCAATATGTTTGAACTCTCCCATCTGATGTAGCTCCTGACCTCCAACATCTTTTTGTTTTCATCTTCATTAAATCTGTTGCAGCTCTTGCTTCCCTGTGTTTGTTAATTTTGTCAGCGAAGGTTGAACATCATCTTTGCCACATAATATGCCTCATCACCCATGCTTTCTACACCCATTAACTGTGAAGGCCTCTCCTTTAAAGGAGCATCCTGTGATTATGATCTCTTTGTTTATGACCCTTGTCTTTTTGCTCTCTCCTTTCATCTCTTCCCCTTTCTTCCCTGCTACCTATCCGCGCTTCTATATTCTCCTTTTTACCCCCACCCCACCACTCCCTAATGCTCCCAAACACCTAGTCTTCCTCCCTTCTTCTTTATCTTTTCCCCATTTCATGTTTTGTATGCAAGCCCCAAGGGAGAGAAATGGGTGAAAAGCACTCTCTCTGCACCACTGTCACAAAAGACTAGTGAGTCACCACCACTTATGTTCCTGTCTCCCTCCTCCCACAAAACACACACACACACATACAGGAAAAACACTGAAATTACTCCCTACCTGCATGCGCTTATAGGGTGACACATATACAGAGAAAGACATGAGTGAGTCTGCTGGTACACAACGGCTAGATGCATGCAAACACACACACACACACGCACACACACATTCCATAGCTCTTCAAAACAACCCTGAAATTAAAACTTAAATCATGTGATTTAGTTGATAAATCTGGGCTGAAAAAGAAAATTCAATGATGTGAGCAGCTTCCCATATGTTGTGAATATTATTTTGATTATTGTTATTTTGTTAGAAAAGAAAAAGTTGTGTCAGTGAAGCAGTCAAACACACAGCTGTATATGCATGAGATTCTCCTTAAATAAGTGGGAGAAAATGAAACACAATGAGGGAAAAATGGACAAAGGGGATTGTGACAGAAATTCCCTACATTAGTGATGCGGCTTTGGTCTTTTTTGTTCACCTACTGTTTGGAACCCACAAAAGAAATGTTCTTCCTCCATCTGCTGGTGAAATGAATCACTTACAATGCAGTAATGGTGCAGCTGTGTGCACAAAATGGCAGTCCTGAATGAACACAACGTGACAGAATGACACAAAAGCTCATCTATGTATCTTTGTATCCACTTTTCATTTGTAGTATTATGTTTTTGATTTTTTTCCACATTCTATAGGGGTGTAAAAGATGATTTTCATTATCATAATCTGATGCTATTTCACAATAAACTAATTTATTGTTTGGTCTATAAATAATTAGTGAAGATTTCCATCACAATTACAGCTCAAGTTGACATAATTTATCACTTGTTCTCAATTGACTTAACAGTTAAAAACATCAAGATGCCTGAAATAGACAGACATTTAGTAAAGAAACAACTTAAAATACCAAATTGATTACCAAAGGAACTGAAAGTTGCTTCTTAATGAGCTAAAGATTTTATCAACTAATTATTTCAGTTCTAATCATCTCTGTGAGCCTCAAATATAGATGTTCGACACACATAACATGTACAACAGAAAATTCTGGTCACGGTCAGTACCTCCTACATCATGAATTTTAATTAATAATAATTAAATTAAGTTTCCATAGAAATAAATTTTACTGTAATGGCAGAAATCTTTGTACACAGTATTTTCTGAATAAAGTAAGTGATTCTAGCAAATGTTATGTTGTACAGATAATAATGTTGTGGGAGCTGTCAGACATTTTCTGTCTTTTGAATTTAGCTGTTTGTATACTCGCTTATATCAAAGCTGACTCCAAAGCAGAGACATCAGATCCCTCACCTTATTACTCTTTACAGAAACCTGCTTGTGAGCTATTCAGACACATAAAATATTGAAAGCCTGGAGTTTCCGTTTCACACACAGTCAGGGAGGGGAGAGAGCAGACACTCAGACAGAGGGGAGGCCATACAGTGGCAGAGGAACACAAGAAAGAGTCAAAGAACGGTGGGATTAAGCGGAAAGTACACATAAGGCACCCTGGGAGGGAGACATATGAGCAGAGATGGAGGAAGAGACAGAGGAACAGGGAGAAAACACCAAAAGGTAAGGCAAGGAGACGCTGCATGTTTGTGCTTAATCACCTGCATGCACTGTGTAAAGACTGAGTCGGTGTAACAAGCTGAAGGTTGATTGGCTGATAACCTTTTAGTCAGGTGGTTAGGAGGGCATGTTTTTTAATTCTGTTGCTCCTCTCTCAAACCTCAGTGGGACGACTTCTACCCAGGTTGACACACAGGATGAGAACTGCACTGAGAACAGCAATGAGCCCCCAAATGTCCAGGAGCCAGGGGAGGACAACCACGCTGAGGGTGGTGATTGTGATGGAGAGGTAGAACCCAGTCAGGTCAGATTTGACAGGACAAAAATCATCTATTTGCCAGCGTTTACACTTTCATCTATCAGACTGATTTTAAATCAAAGAAAATAGTAATCTGGGGGAAATCAGCATTAATTTTTGCTCAAGATTTTGGTGTTTCCTTGGTTGGTGTGATTGATAAAGGTTGGGAAGGATCTATGTATCAGTGACGCAGAGACCTTACCACAGGAGACTCTGATAGCCACAAAAACACAGGACAATGCTGACTGCCTCCCATTGTCCCCCATGTTAACAGAGGAAGAGGTGACCCCATCAATATCAGTGTTGTCTCCCTCCAACACACAGAGTAAGTCCCCCCTCCCCACACACATACACACACAGCTCACTGAAACAGTGGTTTCAAACTGCATTTACTTTTGCCTCAGTGATATCACTGGTGGACTCCTGAGACACATCTGAAGGATATCTCAAACACTATGCACAATTTGCCACAAAGGTGTAAATATTACTAAAAACGTCTTTTCACTTTGTCAGCATATGATGTAATTGTAGTTTGATAGGAAATGTAATGCATTTAAAATAAAATCTACAACATAAAGTATGAAAAGTGGAAGGGTCTGAATACTCCCAGAATCAGAATTTAGTACTTTCTGCAATTTATGTCTTTACAGATCACCCATGTGGACCCTGCTGGTATTGTCTCAGATCTCTTGAGTCAGAATATCGCCCTGAAACTCCTAAACAGGTTTTAACATTTCTATTTCACTTACTTGTGCTACAGTAAGAAGTAGAAAAGCTGTTAAACAAACGAAATAGCTGCACCAAGTTTCTTCAGAACTGACAATCTCTTTGACGTCTGTGTGTGATAAAAAAAAACAAACAATAAAAGTGTAATAAAAGTAAACAAAAATGTTACACAAGGTACAAAACAGTCTGATGTAATGAAATTTTCATATTAAGATCATAGTTTTGTAGGATGTGGATCAGCTAGTCTGTAGGTATGAATGGTTCTTTGTCTCTATGTGACGGCCCGGTGATAGACTGGCGACCTGTCCATGGCGTACCCCACCCCTCGCCAAATGACAGCTAGGATAGGATCCAGCACTCCCGTGACCCTTATGAGGACAAGCAGTTAAGATGATGGATGAATAACAACTACTACAATGCAAAGTAAAGGCCCAGTGATACAGATTTGATTCCATGGGTTGAAATGTATCATGTATAAGTTAATATGTTTTCACAAATCTGGCAGCGATGCAAAGGTGCAGGAGCAGATGATATTTCATCATGATAATGCTACGCGGTAAGCTGTTGAATAATTTTAAAAAAGTCTATAACTACAAAAAGAGAAATCTAACTCCCTAACCTGGAACAGTGAGTAACAATTGAATTAATGGATAACACACTTTGAAGTTGGCCCATCGACCGTGTAAAATAGTGTAAGACCAAGTCAATTCAACTTCAGGGATATTAATCTGTTAAATTAGGAAACACAAGTGATTATGAATCAGTTCCACCTCATTTGTTGCAAATGAAAGTGACAACAGGTGCAATGGAGCAGGAAAAGCAAGGCGACCCCCAAAAAGGGAATGATAGGTCTGTCCAGGAGCTCACCGATACACTCAGACAGAACACTATCCACTGACTCATCAGGAGCATACCCAGATTTTGTCCAGCGTGCATACAGGCATAGGCACTAGCCATATACGCTTATGTGTTTTATCTGAATGTCAGGCGTGGTATTGATGAGTATGTCCCACTGAAATCTGCGTTGTTCACTCACTTGCCATAACTGAAATCAGTCTTAAATCTCCAAACTGAGCTGTAAAATATGTGCTACGCTGTTTTAGGGCAGATCTTCCCTTTATGTTAACACAAATGTCCTCTGTTGCTGTGTTGCAGGAAGACTCAGATCCTTTGTCACCACAGCCCTCTAGTGGCCAGAAAGTGAGTTACCAGACAGACCCTCGACCTCACTTTGGCGTGGCTTGGTCTTCCCACTCCACATCTCACCCTCTGTGGGGCAGTGAGGGCCCCTGCTGGGGGAAAAGAAACGAGCAAGTGCTTGAACAGACACAGCCCTGTCCTCACTGCCATCTGGGCATGGCCCTTGACACACTGCGTTGGCATGAGGTTGGTACACTTATAAACACACAGATATAAATAGAGCCACACAGTCTCCACATACTACATCATATATCAAATAAATAAACTGAGAATATACGATTTTGTGTTTCTCTTTGCACAGGCTAAGTGTCTGCTGTTTGAAGAGCTGAGGAACTCAAAAAAATAAACGGAGTCACAAACTGAAAGAAAACTGTTGCTTGTACTTTTACACATTTACTGTCTGCCCATTACATTTCTCAGGAAACATGTGCAATATCTGCTTCTGCAAGTAAATGTCAGTCTGTTTACACCTAATCTCAGCAGTGCTCACTCCTCATTTCATTTTGAGTCTATGTTTAATTCCTGAGATACTGTATGTGTACATGTGTTAATACAAATAAACAGGATGTGTACAAAACCAACGTGTCTTAAATTTTGATTTATATACTATATAAAGTGAAGGATGCAGACATCCCTCTGCAGTAAAGAAAAGGAAACTCAATATATTTCAATATCCTTTTTTCTTTCCAGTACACAACTTTTGTAAAAAAAACATAGAAACACCTTTTATATGACACTAATAGTACAGATTGCCTGTATGTAAAGCAAAGAGATGTAAGAGTGATTCTAGCAATGTTGTTGTTTTGAAGAGTCAGGGTAAAGGATTTACTCAGTCCATATGCATGTTTTAATGCGTAAATTATTTTATGTTATTGATGATTTGGTATACTTTCTAATGGCTTGTAAGTTATAATTTGTGTCTTTATAAATTGGCAATACTAATTTATGTTTAATAAATCAGCTGTGAACCATTATAAAGATAATCAGATTTGGGGTTGCCAGGTTGAGAAAACTCCTCCTGTGCTCATCCTCTTTAACTTGTAAAAAAAAAACCAATTGCTTTAAATGCTAACAATTTATCATGTCCGTCATCATGCAGATTTAAATGTCAATAAGCTAAAAAGTGATAATTAGCAGCCATTTATTTCAGTAGTTTATACCAATGCAGACAATTTTTTCTAGTTTCAAATGTCTTATTTCATCTATTAACATTGTCCAAAGATCCTTTTTCGCCTTCTCTCTTTCCCCCTTTTTTTTTTTTTTTTGCCTGACATGTGGCTTCACAGGTCACTGGAGGACCTGTGATGGAGTTTTGCGGAGGGGAGGCTTTTGAGGGTTGCCGGGAAGCATTTCACATCTTACAGGTTTGAAGTTTGTTTTTTTTAATTGCGCTTTTGTGGGAGCTGCCATTTATTTCATATTTTATTTGAAAATATTGTACAGATTTCATATTTGATTCTGTAACTTGATATGTATGTCGAAAACTAATACAACAAGTAAATGTAGCCTATTGTAATGTCAACAGCAGAAATACAGTGTTTGGTTAAACAATCCAACCACTGTAAGGTTTTCATAATCTGATATGGTGTTATTTATTACCTATAACTGACAGATAAAGTATCACTAAATGACTTATTAAACACATATAAAGCTTTTAGGTAACTTACAAATCCTTTTTAAAAAAAAAGGTGTGTTTATATTAATGAACTAATTTAATTTCCTTGAACATGTGGTGTTAAAAACAAATAAAATAGTATTTACTGAAAAGGACAGCATTATTTAATTTGGGTCATTACAAACAAAGTGTTTAGAGTTGAAACGAATAGAACTGAACTGACAGTTCTGGTGATGTCACAATAGAACCCTAATACTCTGTGGCAGGTTCCTTCACACTGCCCAGTTCACTGCATGTTGTTTCAGGTAATCTCTCTGTTGAACATCTCTTATTGGGTATATTTTTTTATTTTTCATAATTTGTGACTGTTTCCTATATTAAAAGTGTTTAACCTATCACCACAGCAGGAATGAATGTAAAACCATCCTTTACTCTGTTTAGGTAAAACCTGAAGCACCTTTAGTATCTAAACACAAATGGAGTTTTTCCACATGCACAAAGAAGACACCACTCAAGAGGATGAGGACAGTGAGGTAGAGATGGATGAAGACGACTCAGATTTCAGTGATGACTGTTGTGAGAGTAGCAGCTGGGACTCACTTCCTGACGTATGCTTGCGACATGTGTTCACGTTTCTTTCCGACCGTGATCGCAGGAGCGCTGATCTTGTTTGCCATCACTGGCACAATGTCATGCACTCTCCCTCTCTGTGGCGCTACCGCTTCTTCCACTTCAATGGTCGGCTTTCCAAGTACAGGCAGTCTGAACACATCCATGCTGTGACCTATGCCCGTCACCTGGGAGCCTACCTGGAGAGGCTGGAGGTGTATGTGTACCCTCCACGCAGGTCCTTGGTAGCACAGCGACTGGAGCGTGCTATCACTGGGCTATTTTCTGAGCTTACCAGGTGAAAGCCCTCCTAAACCAGATCTTGTTTTACACAGTTCAGAACCCCAGTTAATTACCCCCCACTTAATTAAAGTGTGACTGACAACACACTTTTTACATTACTTCACAGAGTAAGGGCCCCACTGCGTTCCCTCTCCATTGTAAGCCTGGAGTTGGACCGGTCCGCCTGGACGTTAGGGCTCAGAAACTCTCTGGTGAACAGCCTGATTCACTTCATCCAGACAGGGGCTTCAAAGTTCAACTCCGTTTGTCTGAATGGGATGCAAAACAGTATGCTTCAGGTGAGTACCATGAAGACCAGTTCACAGATAATCTTCCAGAAGACATGTCACTGTCACAGATGCTTAATCAAAGTGCCAGTGGTAGCTATGGTAACGGAAGTACCAGAGCTAATCAGTTGTAGTTAACACTAAATCCTCAAGTTGGACTTACTGTGCTGGATGGTGTCACAGATCAGCTCAGTCATTTTTTTTACAGTTTGTGACATACACAAGCGCAGAAACAGCTTACTGAAAGACAGAAAGGGCCACAGCAACAATCACGATGATCGTGTTGTTCATTAAGACCTAGATCCTAGTGTCAGTCAAGCAGCAATGTGACGTTACATGATTCTGAATGATGTTGCTGTCACTGCAGATCCCTAAATTCCCAATGCCTTTGACTCTCCTTTGGGTTTAAAGGGATATTTTTTCAAGCGCTGTGCAGGTTCACTTTAACTTCAATATATCCTGCATCCTCGAAAGTCCAGCAAAATGTGTTTTCCTTTTAATCTTGAGTGTAAAAGATAAACTCATGGGTGCAAAATATTATCTTATTCATACACGTTAAAGTAATAAAATTAATAGGACTAGTGAGTATGAGATTGCTTAGTGTAAAAATCTTATAATTGAATGAAATTATCTGAATCAGCAACATGATTCATAATTCCCACCTCTACATACTTTATGCTTGCCTTAATTCCTTCATGATAAATATCATTCCACCATTAAATTAATTTAATTTAATGAAGTTAATTTGGTCTTTTTAAGTGGTGTCTTTTAAAAAAAGGACAAAGACGATGCAATTGTGAAAATATAATGGTTATAAAGTTTTAAACATCCACCATCCAACTTGATTGTCTGAAGTTTTAAATATATATATTTTTCTGATTGATTCCTGATCCTTTAATCTCGAGGGTCTGGAGCTGCTTTCTGCTCTGTCAACCTCTCAGGGTTGCTTCTGCCCTATCTCCTCTCTGGGCTTGGAGGGATTCTTTTCTGGTTCTGCACATGTCCATCTCAAATCTGACATGGCCAGCATCCTGAGTACCCTGCAAGGCCTCACAAACCTGAGCCTGAGTTACTCCTGTGTGTCTGATGAGCTGCTAATGGTTCTGCAGCGCAAACACAACACTGGGAGACAAACCACGAGCAGAAATGGGGGCCCCTTGCAAAAACTTTCACTGCACTGCACTCTGAATGAACCCCATCACCAGGTATGTAGGAAATAAACACATTACATGATGTATTTCAAAGCAAGTTATAGTAACCAGTGGTACAGTGGACTATCTTAAGTGTGACTCACAACTGCACGGTTTGGGTAGTGTCATTTTGCTAACTTATCCAGAAAGTGAAATATCCTTCTTGACAAGGAAATGTAGGTGCTTTTGGGTTGGTGTAAAAGTCCTAGGTGGATGCTCATGCTGAACTAGCATGACGAAAGAGATGAAATACTGTTGGTGATAATTAAACACCCTCAGGTTTCCTTTTTTCATTTCTGTCTCCACTTTATCTGCTCTGTCAAGCTGGTGTGTGGTGACTCATGGGCAGCTTTGGCATCAAGTTGCCCGGACCTCCAAATCAAGTTCACAGTGGATCAAATCATCAACACTGACTGTCTCGCAAGGATACTGCTACGTGAGATTCCCCTGACAGAGTACAGCATGACAGCTTTCTACTCCCCTGATGAAAACTGGAGCGCCAGACCTGTCCTCTGTAACTTGCTGCCTCAGTACAGACGCAGCCTGCAGGTCAGCATAGCAAGCAGGCAACACGACAGACGGCAAATTATAGTGGGACAGTGCTAAACTGAATGTTCATCCAGAAACACATTATGTGTGTAAGTTTAAGTTTATCAATTCAGGCAATTGTGGTTTGAGAGTTAAGATCTGGGGAGAGACTATACTAGGTGTTTTGCCCTGCTATTGTCACTTTAGCAGGGACTGGAATTTTGTGCCAAACATTTCCCTTAGTGCCAGCATGAAGTTGACATTTGTGTTTATTAGTGACGAGGCTGGACAGTTGGGTTGTCGTGACATTTGTTTCCAGAGCTGCCAGATTATGATTTGGTGATTCACTGACCTTTCCTCTAGTGTGTCAAGATTTTCACTTATCCATGACCAACTTTGACTTTATATCTAGTGAAAACTAATGACTAATGACAGATTCAGTTGTACATAATTTCTATTTAGTGCAGTTTGGTTACCATGCTGATAGACACAGAATAACATGGTGAACATATGGGAAATTATACCTGTTACACATCAGCATGTTAGCATTGTCACTTATCATGTTGGTATGCTGAGATTATCATTTAGCTCAAATCACAATCACCACTACCATGCAGACTGAATGACACTGAACATATTTTCAGTAAGCTAGTCAGTGGAAGTGAAGTAAATGTGAAGACAGATTTTGTACATTTTGACATATTGAATTGTGAATGTGTTGTCAGCAGTCTGTACCTTTTCTGTGCATAGATTTTGACCCTGGACCTGAGCAACTGCAGTGAACCACTGGATGAGGAGCTGCTGAGCCTGGTCAAGGTGTGTAAACATCTGGAGCAGCTCAGAATCTGGGCTTTCTTGGAGGTCGGTACTGTAGAGAGACTGCTGCAGATCAGACTGAGGGAAAGGACCCTTCTCAATAAGATCAGAGTGAGAGAAAAAAACTAAATCAAAGCTGCTTGAGTCTGCACATACACTGAGATGAAGAGCACACACATCAATGCTACTGTGGTTATTATGTCTTCCAGGTGAGAATTTACTCAGTGAAGGACGACACTGGCAAGCAGGAGGACCAGCTGGAGGAAATGTTGTCTTCCTACCCTCACCTCCCCCCAGAACTCCAATTTCAAGCTGTATTCTATCCCTTTGAGTGACAACCGAACACATGCACGAGTGCTTGCAGACAAACTGATAAGCGCACAACAACAGCTAAACTAAAATAAAATAAGATGAATGATGCATAAAATTAATCTGTTAAATGGTCATTTTAGTTTGGAGTTTTGGCACGTTCTCTCTCTGTGTTTTTCACAGAGGGGTGGGGGTTGTGTGTGGAAACACTGACCTAGTTTCATTGTAAAGGGTGATCTGGGGAGGCTGTGTGTGTTTGTGCTCATGGCAAGAGGACTATTTAAAGGAACAAGGATTAAGAGGCAACAGCAATAGACCAGACTCTTCACTGGCATGACTTATGACACACTACCAAGGAAGTGAAGTACTGTATGCTTTTAATCACATTATTTGATTTATCTCTTATTTCACTTTTTGCAGGATAAATGTGTCATAGACTTTATTTTAAGTTATTAAAATGAAGTTCAGTGTTCAGAAAGTTCAGTGATCAGTTCTCCTAGAAGCACATTTGGCAAACAATTACAGCTTTGACTCTTCCTGGTAAGTTTCTAGGATTTATGGAGTTTATTATTATCTTCCTGATAGATATTTTCAAATTGGAGGAAAGTGCCATTTTCAGGTCTTTCACAGATGTTGTCTGGGGTTTATGTCTTGGATTTGGTTGGGTCACTCCAGCATTGTCTGGCTGTATAATCATACTGAAAGGTGTATGTCACCCTAGTTTAAGGTATTGTGCACTAGAGTCTTCTAAAACCTATAACCTCTCTATTTAGCTGATTTCCATTTCTTATGCATCTCCTTGTCCATTTCAGTTCCTGTTGCAGATAAACTACAGCCTGCTGGGTGTCAGTTTATCTGATCACCGGTCCATTATGTTTAAGCCTAAATCCAGCTTGTCAGAAAATTGCGCCATGTTCTGGCATGTTCTCCCATCTGTCTAGAGGACATGAAGGTCTATGAACAAGCTCTGAATGTACAGTATGCGGTTCCAATGCAGCTCCTACTGCCAAACCAGGGCACTATTACACGACAAATGAGCAGTTGGGAAGTTTCTTACTGAGACTTTTTTTAATTTTCGTTGTTTGCTTGTTTGTTTTTTTTACGTACCTGTATTAGACGACGAGACTTTGTATAGCGTAATCATACTATTTTCTAAACTGGAAATAAAGTGGAGGTCATCGTTGTGGACCATCATAACAATTACCTCGACACATCAACACAACCACATCCTCCACGTCATTGGTCGCAAGATGTCTTTCACGGTCACGTGACTGAATGCTGGCATTAAGCAGCATGTCGAGCCGATGGCCTGCCCCATCACCTGACCGCTATTTGAATGTGGGTGCTCTCCCTACCGCCACACTGGCACGCCTTCCCGTCTTGTTATTGTGTGACATTGACAGTGGGGACCATCGCTACAGAGGGAGACTTGTGTGACCAGCGTTGACGACAAAACAAAAGCATGTCCTCGCTGCTGAAGCCGTTTTCGGTGTGTGAGGGGCCGTGCGAGAACTGCGGTCTCAGGCGTGGATGCACGAAATCGGCTCCCCATCAGCAGTCTGCACCGCACCGTTTGGCCGCTGCGGGGCTGGCTGCTCTGCCGGCCCACCAGCGCTCATACTCGGCGAGGAGGAACTTAGCGGCTGCTGCGATCGGAGGGAGGAAAATCACTCATCCCGGGAAAGCCATTCTTGCAGGTGGATTTAGAAACGCAGATATTCAGACCGCACATTTTCCCTTCATAGTCGCCTATTGCGATCTGCTCCGCGCAGCCTAATCTCAATCTGTCGCCCATTAAGACTATCCATGCAAAACTGGGTCAAAACACTCTCAGCCAGCAGGGATGCTAAGCAGTTGCATGATGTGGTAGCATGTATTTCAGTAGTGCCTGCTCAGATTGATTCAGCTAGTCTTTCCGCTTCAATACTGGCCATCAAAGCACAGCAGCTATAGGATCTAGCATCAGCAGCAGTCTGTGATGAATCCATGGTGCAAAGTTCCTCTTGCTCTAAGAACATTCACGAACAATTCTGCACAATGAGTCAACAAAATGTTAACAGCAGCGTTTTCTCTCCCTCTCACTAAGGTGGTATTGCAGGGGGGATAGAGATCTGTATCACCTTCCCAACAGAGTATGTGAAGACCCAGCTGCAGCTAGATGAGGGAGCAAACCCGCCGCGGTACAGAGGGATTGGTAGGTCACTGGGACATGTATGACTGCTGCCTGTCTGCGAGTTTGTGTGCCACACTACCGCTGCTTTTACCCACTCCTGAATGCTGTGTGTGTGTGTGTGTGTGTTTGCAGGCGACTGTGTGAAGCTGACTGTGCAGGATCATGGACTTAGAGGGTTGTATCGAGGCCTCAGCTCCCTGCTTTACGGATCAATACCCAAATCTGCAGTGAGGTGAAGATTTCCATGGACGTCTAGTAGCTTTCCATTAAAGATCTTATGTAAAAATGTATTTCTCAGCATAAATGCATAATAGATCTGCAATAGATAGCACCTATGTCTATTGTATCTTTTTGGTTTACAGCACAACAGATTGTCAGGGTTTCAAACTGGAGTTAGTGTCTGACTGATGTCAAAGCTGAGTTTGTTTGTACTCAACTAAAAGCCAGTCACATGTGATGTCTGCAACTAATTATTTTCCTAAATTACTAATTAATCAGTTTAGAAAATACCACTGAACAGGGAAAAACTGTGATCACAATTTCAAAATGTCTTTGTCCAAGTGTTGAAAGAATCTTAAGATGATTAAGTCGAGGAAAAACATTTAATTCTCACATTTGAGAGAGTGGAACAATACGATTCATAAACTATTCAATTGCTGCTTTCAGAGCAACTGGAGTTGCTTCACTGAGTCATTTAATCAGTTGTTTGGAGGTAGAAGATTTGAATTTCATCAGTGAACAAACCACGAGTTACAGCAGAACCCATCACACCAGTGTGAAGCCCTGTTGTTTTTATTTTGTCTCTTGAATGTGTAACCTTCCCCTATTTCTCTCAGGTTTGGCACATTTGAGATGCTCAGCAACCCAATGCGAGATGCCACAGGTCGACTAGACAACACGCGGAGCCTCTTGTGTGGTTTAGGAGCAGGGATAGCGGAAGCTATTGTGGTTGTCTGCCCCATGGAGACTCTCAAGGTCAGTGGAGCTGGTTACTGTTATGCATTTTTATTACTCTACAAGACACTTTATATATATATATATTTTATCATGTCATATTTATTCTGATAAAATTGTTCTTGTCTCATCTTCCAGGTAAAGTTGATCCATGACCAGTGCTCCCTCAGACCTCGCTACAGAGGCTTCTTTCATGGAGTCAGCGAGATTATCAGAGAACAGGGTAAGACAACAGGATGTCTGATGATCTTTTACTGTGCTGTCACTTTGGTCCTGTTGCCTTTTACTGGCTACTGGTAATGATAACCATCAAAATATGTATATGTGTAGTTTGTGCTATATGATGAATTCTAATCTGACTTCATTCATTTAGGTGTAAGGGGGACATATCAAGGTCTGACAGCAACTGTGCTCAAACAAGGAACCAATCAGGCTATCCGATTCTATGTGATGAATGCGCTGCGCAATTGGTACAAAGGTGAGAAATGTTTTGACTAGTCTCAGTTAACGTTTCTCCTCTTATCTTCCTTCCTCTCACACTTTTTACACAACATTTGAATTTGTCTTTTCAGGTGATGACCCCAGACGAGAAATGCATCCGATTGTCACAGCGATGTTTGGAGCAACAGCCGGAGCTGCCAGTGTTTTTGGAAACACGCCTCTGGATGTGGTGAAAACCAGGATGCAGGTAGGAAACAACACTGTCTGATGACTATTATTAATGTCACCACACTGGCCTTTTTGACACTTGTTATTTTTCCTCAGGGTTTGGAAGCCCACCGCTACAAAAACACAATGGATTGTGCCTTCCAGATCCTGAAGCATGAAGGACCACAGGCGTAAGGAATCCTGATCCTGATATTTGCTCCATTTTAGTTTCAGTGCTGTAGGTAAACTGTTTACTTACTTACACAATGTTTCTTCTTGTCCTGCTTCCAGATTCTACAAAGGGACAGTTCCCAGGCTTGGCCGCGTGTGCTTGGACGTGGCCATAGTCTTTGTCATCTATGAGGAGGTCGTCAAACTACTCAACAATGTATGGAAGACCCAATAGACCAGACAGTGACAGAGGTCCAGAGGGAAGCACAGACCAGTGCCTCATGCTATGTACAACTGAACACCTCTATTCTAGGTCATACTAGCTCTTGTCATTGCTCTGACCAGTTTCACATTTGTTACATGAAATACTGACTTTAAACATAGTGATAAACTGGGAGGGAGAATGAATAGTTGCAGAACTCTGTTTTGTATTTCTCTTTAGTGGCCAGACTTGGGAATAAAGAGGGATCATTTTCTTTTGAAGATCATAAAAGGCAAAGTGAGTGAGTGAAGTAGATCATGCCTTATTCTGTGCTTCTGACTGACCAAACTTGAGGCACAGTTTCATTAGTATCATATTCAAAAACACAAGCAAATATTAACCAAAGGTCCAAATTTGATGAAGGAACAGAAAAATCTTCAGTTGGTTAAAAAAAGGGGATATTGCGTATGTCTGTTTCAGATTTCTATGACTGTTACCTTAAATATCGTAGAGTGACCACTTTCTACCGACATCTTCAGTATGTCATCTGATTCACTGAGTACTATACTGACCCAAGAACAGAGATGCTACTACATGCAAACAAGCTGGCTGCAGTACTTCTTAAATGTCTGTGCAGTTCTTCAACACATCGTAGTGTTGTTGTAAATGCTTATTTGACTGTGCTTATAGCATCATCACACTAAACCTATCACAGTGTTTCCTTGCTGTGTTTTAGTGATGGAGTTTACTGTTCATTGTGCATTTTATGGCCACTGTAGACAACAAAGAACAGTATGGCTTCATGACTCTAGATGTGACATCAGTCCTGCAGTTGCTTGCTTTTTTTTGAGGCTCCTCATACCTCTCCTGCAGATTGGAAGGAATACTGGGTGCATATTTTAGAGCGTAATCTTCACATGCAGTCTTAAAAGTCAGAAGAGTCTGCTTATTTATGGCAGCTCATTGTTGCCATCCATTCTGGGAATTCATACATATTCAACACCAGATGAACAACTGCATGTGAAAGCTTTATTTGGGGACTCATGCCATTTCCAGCTAGCTGCTGGTGAGCAGCCTGAAAAACAGAAGTGAATATAAATGTCTTTTCCAGATGAAATGACAACATGCACACGTCCAAGCCATATTACTTTAGTTCACTTGAGGCGTCATGGTTTTCTTGTTCTTATCGAGTCATTCGTCAAGCTGTCCCTCTAACCTCAAGGGAACCTGATTCATAAGGTTTTGTAATAATTGTTAGAAATTGCTAATTGTTTACTTATGTTGAATGAATGCAATCATTTTTTTCTAACATGTTTACATATGTTGAACTACATGGGGATATGTCATAGGCTCATTAGCAAACATATTTGAGCAAGGCTTGGTTCTGATCGACCTAGGCGCACCACACAGCCTCGCACAGAAGCCTTTTATTCCAATTTGCCAAAGTACTCCAGCAGAATCTCCAATGAGCGAATCTTTGTTTTTAACTAAGAGCAAGAATACTGTTTAATCTGTCACTACCATTTTTTTCATTAACTAAAGCACACTACATTTAATATTGCTGATCTTTTTGTTTATGCTTTTCCTGTTTCTGAAACAGGCCAATAGCATGTGTACACCATCGTACAGCATATGCAGTTTGGTGTGATCATATTTCGGAAGATCATGTTGATGAGATGGAAGAATTAATTTGTGCTGAAGAAAAGCAAATGTTTGTATGACATCAGAAAATATGAGTTACAGGATCAGATGTGGAAGAAGCATATTTACACCTGTTTTCACTGGTTTCAATAAACCTGATCTATGAGATCCTGTATTAAAACATCAGTTTATGAAAAAATGAACTGTGAGAGAGTAGAGCTTATGATGGGATGTATGTGTGAACACTGATTAAACTAGAGCTGATTATTGTTTAACTGGGTGAAACAAAAACTTTATTTACAACTGTTTCAGCATCATTACAATGGCACCTTACATCAGCCTTCACTTAAAATAAACTGAAGATAATAATAGAAAGCTCAAAATCTTTCAGTAAGGGTTGCTATAATTATTTAAAATGATCAAATAACATACAATCATGCTACAAAAATGTACACTGTTTTTACTTGTTTTCCTCCACTGCTTTTTGATCTCCACCAGCAACAGCTCAAGCATTTACTCCAAGACTTTCAATAATCCACCTTAAAAATGAACATTGCCTGGTTCTTTAACTAAACGCTTCATTTCTTCAGATAATTAAATCAGACAGGTAAAGTAAATATTAAGTCATTTTCATGTAAATACATTATGACAAAATAAAAGCTGTGATGCACTTTAAATATAAAAAAAAAAACATACATAGTGGGATGCGAGTTACACCCTATGACTGTTGGTGACAACACAGGCTCTTAAAAAAAGAAAAGAAAAGCAGGTTGAGGCTTTGCTGACCGCGGGACTGACGAGATTAAAGGCTGAAGGCAGAGGGCGAGCATCGTCAGCATTAACATCACAGAGGAAGGCATTAGCTCTCCCACCTGTTGCCTCGCCAGTCCACCTGTCACCTACAGTGTGTAGTTCATATAGCAAGGATCATACAGGATCATAGAGTAAGGAACATACTGCTTTTGTGCTGGTTGAATCCCTCAATATGTTTATGTTCCTGTCTGACTGAATTACTTTGTAATATGTTCACTAAAGCATCAGCTTATGTATTCATTTATAAATACATAATATCATTTGTAGTTTTTTTATATTTTGTGGTACAAAAGCTTTTGAACTTAAAAGAAAGTCCTTTAAGTGTCATTGACCCTGCTGTGTACAAATCAGTATCTTTGTTAATGGAAAATGTGCTATTATTGAAGTACATACAGTATTACAGTATAACTTCTACTTGAATGGATTGATGTTCTTATGATTATAGACTCTTGCCTTTTACATTCCCATTCAGCTACACACCTTTACAGTCTTAAATCATTAATAATCCCACATGGGATTCAAACCTGTAAGGGGGCATTAGCACCACAGTCCTTGACACAATACCACTGTTGACAGTGTAATAGCGCCAAATGGGGGATTAGATACAGTCCAGCCATCCTGGCTCTAGCTGTCAGGTTTCTTGACAGTAAAAGATGTGAATCCTCTGTTATAGTTAAGGTGAGCAAAGATGTGGCTATCTTCTCCATCTGGAAATATACAACACAAGGGCAAAGGGTTAGGTGTGAGGAAACACTGGTATGTAATTACTCTTAACAAAAGCACCCTCGCTGGCGTCTTACTTACATTCTGAGACATTTGTCTTTCCCACCACTGGCCACTCTTTGTCCATCCGGACTCCAGTCAACTGCATAAACCTACACAGAAAAGAAACGAAAAAAAAGATTATAGGGGAAAAAAAGTCAATATACAATAATCAGCAATCAGGACTTGGACAGATCCTCTGACCGTTTTCTTTCCCTCACCTCATCAGCGTGACCAGGAAGGTCCATATTAAGCTTCCCAGTCTTGATGTCCCAGACTTTGAGAGTGCTGTCACTGCTGCCACTGACCAGCAGCCTGCTGTCTGCTGACCAAGCCACTTGATACACAGATGCCACATGGCCGCGCAGTGACATTAAGTACCTGTGGGCAGGTAGACAAGCAGACAAACAAAAATATTACACAGAAAATGTTTGACCTATAGCACCATCATCAGGACAAAAGTAGTATTGCACACAGGTATGCACTTTATGCATTACATACACTATGGTTGAGACATTTTCTTACTTTCCATTGCGTCCATCCCAGATTTTAATAGATTTATCAAATGATGCAGAGGCAAGGAGTCTGGTGTCTGGGGAGAAGAGCACTTCATTAATCAGAGCACTGTGGCCGGTCATCCTGGTTAAAGGCTTCTTATCTTCTGCAGGGTTCCACAGGAACAAGGTGAAATCATCTGAGCCAGACACCAAACGCTCTGGAGCTGATCCCTGCAGCATGAGAACAAGAGTGAGGCTTAATACAGGGACATGTCAAAAGGAAATATGGATCTGAACACATAACCAATAACTTACCCTGACTTTATTATATCTCTGTAATGCTTTCTCCTTCAGCTCTGCCACTGGGGGAAAAAAAAAATACACTATGAAAACATCTGGAAATACCAAAACTAACATCCCAAAAGCAAGTTGTGAGCCTTACATGATCCAGTGAGGTCCTGGGGGTTGACTGTGGCAGTCGCAGGTTCAAAAGCACCAGTGCGCAGGACATAGTCTGTGCTAAGAGCAAGGGTGTTCACCCAGTGGGCATGACCATGCAGAGTCCTACACTGGACGCCCTACATCCACAGACATAAACACACATTAGGTATTTCCTTACCACACAGATGTCTCCTCATTCTGATCAACATTTCGTAAGACACCCACTTACATCTTTGGCTCTCCAGACTTTGATTGTCCTGTCCTGAGAAGATGTGTACAGAAGTCCATCTCCTCCCCACTTTACACAGGTGACTGACTGAGTGTGTCCAGTCAGGATCTTCTCACAGCGTCCCAACACTGTGTCCCAGATACGTAATGAGCCGTCCTTAGAGCTACTGGCTAAGTACCGACACTCTGGGTTCCTGGCAGGGAGAATGAGGAGACGATCAAAGACAGTTTTCAGGACACAGTGGTTAAAACAAGGTTTTCCAATATAAAAAAATTAAGCTTATACAACAAAGACCTTATGTTATGATAACAATGACATCATCCAGACTTGACATGTGCTATGTCCTGTAACAATCAGGACCATAAGGTCGGGGATGTACTTACCAATACGTAGGCATAGATAACGTTAGCGCATGGTTAACAGCTAGTATATCCCCTAAACCAGGGGTAACAAGCATGATTTAAGGAGGTCCAGACAGAGAATATCCAGGTCCACAACATCATCATGTTTAAGTAGTATTATAATGTAGTCATACATTAATATTTATTTATATATAAATTGAAGTAACTTGTCATTAAGCTATAATTCAATGCCATTTCAACAATATTAACTCTGGAGGGTACATACAATAATAAATAATCAAAAAAATAAGACAAACGCTGAGCACTGTCAGACACATCAGTGACTCATCTACAGCTCAGACTATGGAGCCTTAAACACCTCTTCATGCAGCTGATCTAACATCTCTGGTTAATACTTCACTCTTCTTTATTTATCGGCTGTTAATGCAGATACAGGTATTTATTTGATTTTTAACTCTTTGTTTTCCCTCATAAAGTGTATGGGCTCCTGCATTCAGACTCTCTTTGACTCCATCACTGACTTTTTTTTGTGGGTTGGTCACTAAAAGAATGTGTTAACATCCTTGTTGACTGATCGCAGTTGACTTTAAGATCACTTATTTCTGTAACCTAACCGCCTAATTTAGCGTAATCTTACCCTCACCTGGACCAATCTCAGTCCTCGTGCTAAAACCCAACCAACCTGAAATCACAAAGGTAATGAGTACTGGTCAATCAGAGACAGGTAGGATGAGCTTTTCCCTAAGTAGAGGTGTAAAAACACAGTCAGAGAAGAGTCGCCAGGCAAAATGTAATCTCCGCCAAAACAGACTAAAACTTAATAAGAAGTTGGTTCCGGCTCTGGGTCGGGACCCGGACCGATGTGGGTGACCTCTGCCCTGAACTATTGTAACATTGGCTCTTATTTAGCACTAGGAGGAAATTATGTAAGGTCTTATTAGGCTCTTGAAACTGATGCACCTACATGGAATTTGTTAATTTTATTATTTACCCCAGTGTATTTCCTAATGTGACAAATATCAAAGTAGTAATTTTATAGATCGACAAGTAAAGTACATAAACTGTGTCTGAATGGGATTGTAGGTCAGTACTGAAATAATAGAGAACATTTCTAGGAGTGAGAAAGTGATGAACAGCACACTCACGAGTGGAGAGGTTCCCAGCAGAGCCACGTGATCCACTTAGTGTGTCCTGTCAAAGTCTTCCCGATCTGTGTTCCTGTTACTGGATCCCAAAGACAGATCTACAGGAACAGCACCACAAAAAATAAACACTGTATATCACGTTCATGGGTTACACATTGCAACTACAGATTAGACATGTTTGTCGGAAGCTTACCTGACTGTTCTTACACCCTGAAGCCAGTTTTTTACCGTCAGGTGACCAGGCGATGCTCAGTACCCAGTGTGCATGTCCTTAAATCAAACAGAATACAGCTTCAGTGTCTAAAAGCATGAATGAGTGATTTGTATTGTAATGCACAACAGACAATTCTACCACACAGAACTTTTTTCATACCTCTGGCAGTGTGATGAGGGGTCTCAGTTGTCAAGTCCCAAAAACGCACTGTGGTATCACCTGACCCGCTGGCCAGATACCTACAACAAACAAGGATAAAATCATTAACAGCACGGAAAAAAATAAACCTACCCGTGATTGCATCTTTATCTTCTCTAACTGTTGCTATATCAAAGGCTCAGATCGTAAATCAGGACTTAAATCCACAGAAAAGAAAACAAATTCCATATCAGAGTTACTCACTTGCCAGTGGGGCTGAAAGCAGTTGAGATGACAGCTTCTGTGTGACCCTGTAGGGTGCTGGTACAGCGGGCCACAGCTCGTACCCTGAACACAGCCTGCGGCTGGTAAACAACTGGCAGGACTTGTTCTGTCTCGACCCCAAGAGCCTTCACACAGGACTCTAGACTGGATACCACCTCAACCTCCCCATGCACAAAAAAAGCCAGTGGCACTGGCTCTTCCTAAATCGAATAAAATTAAAAACAAGATCATTTCACTGGATTTAAAATTTAAGCTGATGAGAAATTTAACTCTATATTTATGTTTTATAATGCCAGCTGCTTACCTGTTGCAGCAGTGCATTGCAGACCAGCTGCAGCTTCTCTGGAGTGATGTCTACAGGCACATCAAAAGGTGAACCCAGAACCTCTCCACTCTCATCCTGGAACTGGATCAGCAGCCGCTCTACGTTCTCACTCGACATCCTGTGTTTGGCTTTGAAATGTAATCTAACAATAAGAGATCCTCACATGAATGGAACTATAAACACAAAGCTTTATACCTATTTAATTACATTTTTAAAGAAATAAAGTCAGCCCTGCAACTGTTGTTTCCCCTAATGTGTGGTCGGTCTCTGAATGTCAGTTCCCTCTAATAAAACACAACGCTTACACTTCCCGACCCTAAACAAATAAAGATAGTAAGAAGTCATGTTTTAAATGTTCGGGCTCAGGGATACTGTGTCACTTAAAGCCCAAATCATGACGCTGCATTTGAATCTAAGTAGATTTTGAAGAAGGTTGTTCTCATGTCATGATGGCAACATTTTAGCTAACGCTAGCTAAACTACACTAACACTATGTCCACTAAAGCACTAATGTTCATCTAAAACAAAACACGAAGCAAGACACTTCAAACTCGTGTTTAAAATTATTATTGTTGTTGTTGTTGTTGTTGTTGTTGTTGTTGTTGTTGTTGTTGTTAGGATCTTTACGAACTCGTAAGACACTGCATTAACTATTAAGCGTTTTAATTTACCTAGCATAGTTTGTCAACCACAGTCTAT
>JAUBNQ010000006.1:10161640-10180893 GCA_032353495.1 Ctenopoma kingsleyae
CTTAAAGAAAGAAGTCCAGTTGCTATGACTCAACTTTCAGACAACTTCACCTGGATGACTGAGAATCTTCACAGACAGATGTAAAGAAAAGTTTCACCAAAGCAAGTTTAAACCAATACTTACCAATAATGCCCAGAGAAGTCTAAGTAATGACCTTGTTGTACCTTAATATCCTTATAGCCAACAAAGTAAACGTGAATTTAGCTTTATTTATTTATTTTCGACTGTGCTTCAGCTTTAGACAGCCCACGAGTGTAAGAATACTTAAATATGCAATGATATATGACGTATAAAGTCCGTTCAGTTCTACATTTCAGAAACACATGACTCAAATTAAATTTCTAATAATACAAGTGAACATGAGTGTTACTGTTTTAGTAATGTTTTTATAACCTAAATTTGTGTCACTATGTGTGACCCAAATTGAGATAATAGAAATGGTGTTTTCATGCTACTTTATCTGTTGCTTGCTCTTTAGAATTTACACATGTGGAGAAAGATGTGAAGTAAATGGTGAAAAAGAGAAAAACAAAGATAACTGAGGATGAAGGAGGCCAAACAGACATAGCAGAGACAGAAAGAAGGTTAGTGCTTGCTGTTCTCACTCCTCTAGCTACATTACTTCCTCCCCTCTTTACCCAGCCAGCATCAGATGTCTTCAAGGACATGCTACTGTATGTCGCTCCTTTACTCTCATGCATAAACCCTCCCCCACCAAAAAAACAATGACAGATATAGAAATATCAGATTCCAGAAGGAGAAAACCTGCCTCAACCAAAGACAGTGTTTAATAAATAATTAAACAACCATCCTCAACTTTAAGCTTGGACTCCGTTTTACTAAAACGGTTCTTACAATAGGAACAAACTGTAGAGTATGATAGATTTCTGATTATTAAGGAGAGACCAACATGTCATGGTAGTTATTGCTATCGCTGGATAAGACCATTTATCCACTGGAGTATGACAGGATGGGTGACAGGGCAAGAACTGATGCAGATCAGCTAAAGTTTAATCTTTAAACAACAATTTACTGTATGTATCTAGAGAGAGCACAAGGACTTGTATATTGTTGCTGCCACAATATCAGGTTTTGCACTAAAAGGCGGCAAAATCTGTGGCAAAAGTACCATCAGACAAAAAAAGAAGAAAGTCCTGCACTCATTTATAGTTGTTCTAGTATCCTGTACTGAAAAGAATGTACTGTGCATTTTCCATTGTAGAATGATACATGTGACTTCTATCGCTGTAGACAACATCTCTCTGTGTATTTGTGTGTGCATCTGTACATTTGTTTTCAGAACTCATCTTCAGTTACTAAACTTTGAGTCTGTTTTAAGAGCCTAATGAAACGGAAGAGATATGAAATGGTCTGGTAAAAGAAAAATGAAAAATACAGCTGGAAACCTTGATAACCAACAGGTGCTACAGAAACACACACACACACAGACGCGTGCACACACACGTAAACTCACAAAGCAGCAGAAAAGTCAATGAACGCCTCAACATATTAAGAGAGATACTGGGAAAAATCCCATCTGGTAAGTCAGGAGCTTAACACAGACAACATCAACATAACACTCTCAGCACAGTCCCGACCTCGCAGCTTCGGTTTGTAGACTTGCAAATGGATTTGAACAACAAAATGAAACACAATGAAACGTTCATAAAGCATGACACAAATGGAGGAAATGAGGTACTATGATCAAAAATCTAAATAAGAAAAGAAAAAAAAATCACAGGATCAAAACACTAAGCAGATACAGCTTGATGTGGAAAAAATAAACATCCACAGTTAAACTTACAGACAAATCATTTTAAAAACCCTGTTTATATATATATATATATATTATATATATTTATATACTGTATTTCAATACAATTATTCAGCTCCTTGATATACTGTATATACACCATTAGGATATCTTAAATAGAAATAAATCCTAAATTGTTGACATAAATGACGCTATTCTCTGTAGTTTAAAACAGTTTAGAGACTGAGAGAGAGAGAGAAAGGACTGACTGATAAGATCTATTGTGTTGCTACTGGAGGAGATGAGGAGACTGGATGGAAAAACAAATAGACGAATGATTCTCAAGGGAGGTGGGATGGAGTGGAGATAAGCTGAAAACTGCAAGTTTACTGGGTCTAGGTCCCTGAAAACCAGATTGTACCAGGGGAGTGGGTTTGGACCATCCGGTCGGGTGTTGGGTCAGTCAGAACAGGAGGAGGATGTGAATCCGCTGGTGTCTGGGTATTCTGGTCTGAAACATAAAGAAAGAGGTAAGAGCACAAACAAAAGGGGCTCCTCTGTCTGAAATACAGTCACTTTTTGTGTCATTTCTTTTTTCAATATGCTTACTGAGCTGTCAGGAAGGTGATATTTCTGCTACATGTTCATTAGAAACACCTCTTAATATAATGCACTCCAGTTTAATTCCACCACTGTGACCTCAGTAAAAAACATATAGTAGAATTATCACTTTTCTAACAGTTTCATCAAAAACTGAGAAATTCTAACCTTGTAAAGAGAAAATTCACAGCAGAGCTGCTGTATTGGATTGATTTAGATATCACAGGTGTTATCTAATAAGGTGGCCAGTGTAAATGCTCTGTGTCTGCTAAATTTAACACATCAGCCAAAACAACTTTACAAGTTGACGAGGTGATAATAATTCAGTGTTGTGCTTACAGCTTGTTTTTGAATTGTGCGATATGTAGTGAGAGGTACATTTTATAGATAATTTCTTCGTTGCTATTTCTTGTTAATTATCAGAATCATTTAGAAATTGATACTGACATACCTATCATAAGCAAAGCTAAAAAAAATACATTGTAGTGGAACTGGCAAAGTGCAGCATGTCACAGCTTTCTGATAGTTGTTCAGTTATTCTCTGCTTGATTTTCCACCTCTTCCTGCCTTTCCTTCTCACCTGCTTTCCTGCAAATCCCTAAACACCTGTTCCTCATTCTCTCATTAGCTCCTAGGCATATACAGTATTCCAGCCCACTTCCACTTCGTTACCTTGTTTGCATTTTCTGTCCAACACCATTTCTCTCTTTCCTCCCTGCACGTATCTCCAAATAAAGCTGAACTTTAATGGAGGTGTCTGAATGTGAACATTCTACAGAAAAATGCCTATTTTCTACTCAGACAAACTCAGTGAATATAAACAACAAATACCAAAATGCAATCCTTTCACCTCATGAGCAGCAGCATTCACGGCCTGACACAACCTCAGTCCTCTAGAGCCACCATCCCTTTCACTGGGTCCTTCACTCGCATCTGACAAACAAATACACAGAAAAGTTGTAGATGAATGAAAATTTAAATTCTTACTCAAACATAAGATCATTTTATGACTCTAACTGAATTACTATTTATTAGAGTAAATCAGCTGTCAAGAAATTACCTCATCTAGCTCCTTGCGTGTCTCCTCCTCCATGCGACGAATGTCTTCCATGTTCAAATCTATCCACTTGTCGATCCAGCAGAACAGCTGACGGTGGAAATTAGTGAACAGACGCTTCTCTTGCTGAGGAGCAACGGAGGAAAGAGAAGAGAAAGTCATAATGTGTTTTGGGTAAACTGAGCTTTTAAATGCAGATAAAAAATTTAATCAAGAGATTTTTAATTCCATACTGATTTAAACAGTTTATGCTATGGACACCGATAAAGTGAGTGGCTCTTTTAAACAATTACCTCAAGCTAACAAGATGTGAGACACTATGACACAACAATCCTTAACACGCACACACACACACACAGCCAAAATAATACAAAATAAATAAATATCTCAAGCATTTCCTGCAAGATCATCGTCATGGTCAACAGCTTGTTGTCAACAATCCCTCCTTAACTGACCTTGACCTTGTCTTCATAAAGTTCGTGAAGTGACGAATGAGAACACGCCACCATCTGAGCTGTAAACAAACCTTTTGAATGAAGTTCTCCACTTTGTTTTGCAGGCCCCACCACTTGAATTTGACAGTGACCAGTTTGTAGGCACACATGTGCGGGCAGTCTGTCTTCTTAGGAAGCTCTTTCTGCAAGTGCACAAATGGGGTCGTCTGACAAAGCTTACGGTAATTAAATAAAATAACACAATATATTTTGGATCAGTGTTTTCATTCATCCTAAGTTGTTTTGGTCTTTTCATGGCACAAATTCCACAAAGCCACAATTTCAGAAATACAGAGTTTACAGGTTTTGAGTGACCCCACCTCCAAAAAAACTGACTAGACAGCAAAAAGTTACTGAAACTGTTGAATTACTTCAATTACTGATTATATGATCTCCTTGTATTCCACAATTACAGCAGTAGATCTACCCCTTGCCTAGTGACAGACGGGATCGCCTCCAGCCCCCTACTTTGCAACTCTTAACAGGATAAGCTGAACAGATAATGGATGGAATGAATGGATATAGGTATATCTGCTGATTTATTAGTTTTCTGGCCTAAAATAATCAAATTAAAAGTATCCACCAACTGCTAGTTTGTAGTGTAGTTTTTTTTTTTTAATTATAGGGTGTCACTACCCCACAGATGATCAAAACATACAAATTCCCAGAAAAACATGCATAAAAGTAGCTCTAGGCCTGGTTGTATTATGATTAAATGTCTGTCTTGTGCTTAATATTTTAACATCGATTAAGCATCACAGTTGCTAAGCAACAACTGGTAATGTCTTTTATTTGCACATCAATAATTATGGTTGGGGGCCTTTGTTTATTATGCATTTCAGTGGCTTCACACATTCAACCAACATTACCAACAAGACACTGTACTGCACCTTCCAGTCTGGTCCAAGAGGTCCTCGTCCTGTCTTCACTGACTTGAACCTGCAAGGATCCTCCTCTGGTTTGTAGTCCTGGAAAGGAAGAGGAAACACCAGAATGACATGGATTAGATGACACAAGAAGTAAAAGATCTAGTTGCTGTAACCTCCTCAATAGAGATTTGAAGCTGAGCATACTTACCTTCGGCTCCACTTGGCTTCTGTCTGCAATATCAATATAGACTACATCCACCTTTTTCCAGGTTTCTGCATCCAAACCGTGCACCTGAAAGAGAACCACAGAGCACAGATGGATACAGAGACAGGTCTCTGAAGGCAGCCTGAGACAACAGAGATGAGGCTTAGGGTAAAAATGTTTTCAATGTGTGATGCAAATTTAGAAAATGATACATGGGCGATGCATTTCTGTGGTAATAAGTGGATTTCTTTTTTGCAGTTTTCTATGTCCCCAAGTAATTATGGGTGCCATATCACTAGGCAAGAATTTCTGAGCTTCTGATTAAACGAGAAGTAAACAGTCTGAAGCAGTAGATGTTGGCACTACACAGCATGCAGTAGAGAAAATGGACAATGAGATGCAGTATGTATTTAAAATAAGCCTCGATACTGTAAAATGAGCACTTTTTTGCCATATGCATAGTTTAAACACATACAGTACACATACACTTAAACACACAAAGATATACAGCCTCAGCTCATTACAGTTGCTAATTTAACTTATTATTATTACATTTTCAACGTGTCCCATATCAGGTTTGTGCCATGTCTCAATCTTGATCAGGAAGTTATCTTTCATATACTCGTTCTGCAGAGAAAGGAGAAATAATAACAGCACATTAACACAATAATATGTAAGCAAGTCGAAAACAAATAAAATACAACTGACCCGGGTCAATCTACTACTCTCACACACACACACACAGACACACACAACACACACACATGCGGTGTCATTGTGTCTGAGTATCCCTTCTGCTGCTGTGTCACAGAAATAGATCAAATTTCTTTCTCGACTTTCAGGCTAATTTGCTCCGTCTATGTGTATCAAAGTTTGGTGAGTCCTTTATGTCAACATACATGAAATTTACAAGCACAACAGAAGAAAAAAAACATACTTACAGTGATAACTGCAGAGCCAGATGAAATAAAGCAGAGGAGCAAACAGAAAGAAAGAAAACATAATGCTGTTAAGGATCCTATTAAAAATACAATAACATTTAAAGTACTCAACTACATACAGGGGGCAAAGAAATTTTTAAATAATATTTAACAAGGGTTATTGTGAGTTCAGTTTGTATCTTCGACAGTCCAATGTGTCTGCGTGACAGATGGCTGTCAAGCAGCTGGTAATGTGTGTATGAAAAGGCTCGAGTTGTATGGCTCTTCTCACTGGACATACAGTAAATTATTCAACTACTCCTTCAAGGTGACAGAGACCAAGAGAAGAGAGAGAGACACAGGTACCTAGAAAATGACTGATTAGTGTCCTTGTGAGCACTAATTTAAGTCACTTGTGTTCACACTTATACCAGATTATGTTCAGATGATTACTGTATATTTAGCATCATTATTTCCATTGAAATTAACTTTATAAACAACATTAAGGAAGTTCTGGGTTGTTGGTTTGCATTAGCAGTCTATCTGACAGATCACAAACATCAAATATATGAAAATGTGTGTTTTCAATTATAATTGATGCCTCCAAAATGATCTTGTGGAATTGAAAATAGCCCCAGATTTGAAAGACCGGGCACGTGCAATGGCAGAGATTACATCCTGTCAGTCTATGCTCAGTAGATTAAAAGGTAGTTTGGAAGCTGATACTTCCTGAAGGCCTCTTTGTGACAATATAAAGATCGGTGACGTTCCTGTTTATTGTAGACTGAAACTATTACTTCTGAGCTAAATGTTTTTCATTATCTATTTTGTAAATAGCAGTGTCCACTGTTGCCCTCTAATATGCCAACAGCTGCTATTTAAAAACAGAGTTTGTACAGAGTTTCTACTGTAAGTGTGTGTGTGTGTGCGTGTGTGTACATGTGTGTGCACTACCTGTGCGACAGTACGGATATGCATTCCAGGCTTTCTCGTGGATGTTGAGAGCTGAAGATGGCGCCAACATTCTGACGAATGACGGCACTTTACTGCAGAACAGGAAAGTGCAAAAAAAAAAAAAAAAGAACAAACAAATGGAGGTTTAACAAGATTTTAACTATTTGTAGTTATTCAATTTATTTAAATCAAAACATGCTCTAATGTGTGATTAGGGGTGATGTGTGTATATATAGTTAGTAAAGTAAAATAACATCCTATGCTATCTATCATTGTTGTCTTAATGCTGGAGTTCCTGTGGATCATGTCTCAGATCCGGGCACAACATACAACGGTCTTGCAGTAAACTTAACCACACTAAAACTGTATGTGACCCTACAGATCCAGCTTTCACCTGGCTTCCAGGCTTAATGCTAAGCTAAGCTAACCTAGCTGCTGGTTGAAGGTTTATCTTTACCACATATACACAGGGGTTTTATCAACCTTTTCATCTAGCTATATACGAATAAATGTATTTGAAATGTCAAACTATTCCTTATAAATAGATGGTTGTTATCTTACTAGACTGCATGAAAAACCAGGAACAAGACTTTGAGAACTGCTTACCTCTGCAAATGGTAAATTTTGTGTGTGTACTGTCCCTTCTCTCCTTCTTTCTCATAGGGCTCATTTTTTAGCACCTCTACTCCTTCTCCTCCACCCGTTTCATTCTTACTGGCCTCAGCCACAGAGTACAGCTGGCCGACCTGGTACTGAAAAAATAAGAGAAGAAAAAACAGGTTTGATTATGGTAGAAAGTGTATTTAAAAGTATATATAAGCAGTTGTGTCCCTCTAGTTTCCCTTTAATAATGCTTGTTGCAGTCACCTTTCACAGTTACGCTTCACTTTTTTGACTGTCTCCGCAACTTATTTTATTTTGTGCCAAATTTGTTTCCTCTTTCGCAAACTGTACCCTTTCTCCGTCTCTTATTCCTCTAATCCGTACTTTCCTTATCCTAAGTGTACATGTGAGTGTGTAAACACAGGAACAATGGCTCCGTTCATTTCTTAATCACCTCTAAGCCACCATATAACCCCTGTACAAAGCTGGACCAGAGCACAGACACACTTACAACATCACAAACATGGAACAAGTCCATGTAGACAGAATTATTCTATTATAGTTCAAAGATTCCAGTTATACTTTGTCAATTTTTCATGTAATATAATGTAAAATAGAATCCTGTAAAATGCAACCTTGAGAATATTGTGTTGTTTACACATGTAACAGTGTCTGAAGTAATCTCTACAGACTAAATGGGAAACAGATTGGAGATATAATAATATAATATATATAATTTTCTATATGTACATGTACCACTGTTTGCACCATAATTTTAGTTGATTGTAAATGTAGTTGCACCTTATTTTGCAATCACAAAAAGCACTAGCAGCAAATCCATATACAGTATGTTACTGTAACTAAACGGTGAAACTGTTATTTAACTCCATAAGAAATAAAGAATATTCCAAAGCTCTAGGAGCAGACTTTCATTAAAACGATACACCAGTGACATGTGTTAGACAAGGAAAGATTAGACTTTGCTGGTAATTACAGATAGCTCATATATCATTTTAGCCTTAACTCTGAAAATAACAAGGACTCTGACTTGCAGCCAAATTCTAGATATATTTACAGTAATGCTAGATTGCTCAGCATTGATGAATACCAATTGTTGTTTATTTAATGGCAGCTATTCAGTGTGCAGATTATCACTCAGGAAGGTGACCAACAAAAAGTATCAGTGACCAAAATAGTCCCTTTACAGGCTCCTTTTAATCATGACTTTTTGACCTTTAGTGTCCCTTTGAAAGGTTATTCCCATTTAATCACTGGGGAGCAACAGCGAGAGAGACTGATTACTTTAAATCAGCTGCAAATAGCACAACTGCCAACTAAATAAATGGGATGCAGGAACAGCAAAGCCTCCTGGGAAACAGAGATGGACAAATATAATTCAGCCTTGTCTTTTGCGATGACTGCATGTTCAGTTATTCCATCAATTTTTACTTTCACAAAAATAAAACACAGATAAATTGACTCCTGGCAAGAAGTTAACAGACAGGAAATTCAGTGTTAAGACAGGAAATTCTCCAGGGAGCTTCACCACAAGGCCTAAACTGCTCAAACAGTCTCAATTAACTCCCCAAAACAAATGTTTTATTCAAAAAAGTATCCCTAGTAAAGACTTTTTGGAACGATCAAATGTAATGAAATCAAATTTTGGGCAATATGTGAATAAATGAGTAAACAAAACCAAATCAAAGTGTTTGAATTATCTAACATTCAGTAACAAATAGCTGAAGACTGCAGCTTCAGACATCAGAGAGTGAGACAGAGAAGACGAGGCTCTGAAAGGGATGGGATTCAAGGGCAGAGGGGGCACGTGTGGTTCCAAGACAGCAAACGTTACTCAACTGTCTTCAGGCTTTGTGGATCACATTTAATAGTTAGAATTTTTCCAACCGTGACTTAGCATGCTGAATGGGACACAGGGCTGCTTTTCGAGATGAAACCTGGTACATTATGTAGACGTATGATTAAAATAATCATAGTTAATGAGAAACAATATGTGTAGATCTGAAGCCTGATGAAACCACAGGAAATACTGAAATATATTGAAAGATATAATATCAGATATGTTATTACGCCTCTGGACACTCGTACTTGAAACTGTTTAGTGTGTGTGAGCAGTGCTTCAGTATTTGTCTCAATATTGTCTCAAAGTAAATTAGATTATTTCCATTTAAGTGCAAATAATCCATAAATATGAGGCAGAGAACGATGGGGTGCACGCAATGTCATAGAAGTAGTTTTAAGTGAGTCATTTACAATGCAGGGCTGACGAAGAGCATACTGCAATGGGAATGAAGATGAGATGGGACAGAGGGACACACACCGAGAAAAACTTTGACTTTGACAACAATAATCAAATCAGATATTTAGTATGATGGGTGCTCATTAGTGCTGCAATATATCAAGATAAAACTGCTGAATATATAAACTGAATTGAATAAAATATACAATATACAAAGTGTGTTAGACCATGGGCATAAATATAAACACTAAGTCCAAAGGGCACCCCGAAAAGCTACCACACACACACACACACACACACACACACACACACACACACACACACACACACACACATATACTGAAATATACTGAAATGAAACTTACCTCTTCCACAGAGATAGGAAGAATCACACGGCTGGAAGAGAAAGAAAAAGAAGCTTGTAAAATCACAAAATAATCCAAATAAATTTTACATTTCCTCAACTCCACCAGTTGTATTGATTTATTGTGGATTATTCAAAGCTACTGTATGTTATCCTGATATTTTTAAGAATAAATATGCTCCAATGCTTATTGTAATTTGGAGAGATGTAACATAACAGACATGGCAGCAGTGCATTGGCTTCTAAAGATTTTAGCATGAGGCTCACCCTTCTAACCAATCAGAAAACATCAACAATTTCTTCTTGAGTAGCAAGTTTCTTATTTAGTGTAATTTGACCATGACTTATACCTGAAGGGCTGTGCAGAGCATGGTGCAACATAGCAGACGGTGGAAGAGCAGAGCAGAGCAAGGAGAGTGAGGGCTAGGCCGAGCAGAGCGGATTGATTCTGAGTCTCATGTTAGCACGAGCTTAAGTTGCACATAGACTGTGGCCTACGTGTGGCCATAGGCTTTAAGCTCTGTGCTGGTTTAATCAGCTCAGACTCATGATGGCTTTTCCATATGGAAACAATAAACTCTCAGAAATCCTGTGACACTGAAAACACAGACTGACATCTTCAACAATTCACCTGGATACAGCTCTGAGAAATTATCAGATAAACATGTATCTTTTCCATGATACTGTCTCAAAGGACTCTTCAGAGTCTACCTTGATGTTTGTGCAAAGTAAACGACAAGGATACTGCTCTATTCTTTAGTATGACACATTCTCCCCTATTAACCATACATACAGTATATGAAAATCAATCTACTAAACTGACGTATTTTACTTTGACACTGTGACACTGAGTTATCAGCAGAGAATAAATGATCTATTCTTTGCTCTTATGAGGAGACAAGGATGCTTCACTGAAGCAAGAAAACAGACCAAATGCAAAAACTGAGATGTGACGCCAGACTTTCAGGTCATCCGTCTGAGCAATTTTTCTGAAAAGGTTTATAATAGTTTCCGCCAAAGATTATTTGAGACACCTATGGATTGATTTAATAGTTTATCATCATCATTATTTCATAGAATCAAGTTTTTCAACCATTTTCTAAGGCTACAAATGCTGCTCTGCACAGCGTTAACCAGCAAGTTGTGTGCTCAATGATTGCTCTTCCTAATGATTCTGATGTTCTCTATGTATATATGGATATTTCTGCTGTACAGTATAGACATTTTTGTTCTATTTTATGAATGTTTCCACAGGTTAGGTGAACACCAGAACTCTCTGGGTAGAAACTAATTACACACACGGTTCCTTCCTATAAATGCACATAACTAACTTAATGTAAAGTAAGATTTTGTCACATGCACAGTCTGTCAGTCTTTCATGAATAAAGCTTTAAAGAGTATTATTCCTACACAAATAGTATTTTGCTGTTTGTTTTGCTTTGCTTTTTGCTATATTTTGTTTGTCACAGCTGGTTCAAACAGCTGGGTATGAAGTGGACACATACAGCAAGTCATACACCAGCGACAAAATTATGACATCTAATGCCTTGACTCCTTCTGAACCAGGCAAGAGCAACTTTGTTTCTGTGCACAGTTTGACAGGGTGGCAGCAGTCCCAGTTAAACAAAGATATTGGTAAAACATCCAACTACCAGTACAGCATGATTCACTTATTAAATCAGTGATTGTTGTCAATGCTGTGAATATCAAGATTTCTGTGTATGAAGACTTCTTGTGCTGCACTTTAATCAACCATCCCAGTCAACAGTTAATCGCTGAGAGGTCAAATTTAATATTGTGATCTTATTTCACAATCACTTTTTAACTAACTCAAAAATCCACAAATTTTCTAATGTATATAATGTAAAATATAAAATATGATCTAGTAAATCTAAGTTTATGAAACTTGAAAAGTTCTTGTGGTTTTATTATTTGGTGATGTTCAGTACATCCAGTTACAAATTATAACCATGCATATACAGTATTAACATGTGAAGAAAGATACACACTTGTACAGACACGACACTCTGAGCAGCAGCTTAAGCGCCTCCTTTCTCTGGCACTGACATTTCATGCGACATAATGCACATGTACAGTATACAGCTTTGTTGATTGTTTTGTAACTGTGTGAAGTATGCCCAAATTCACATAATCCTGCATCCCACTCGCTACTGAATGTAATCTGGGTCTGAGTCCCAGCCAGACATTGGATGGGAGACCAGATGCTGCAAGTAAAGCAGAGACAGCAAAAAAAACACTCTGTAATATCCAAAGATAGGATGGAATATATAACTGCACATATAACATCTTCTGATTCTCTTTATGGTGAAGTGTCGCAGCTGGCTTGATAAATATTTATTCCACACATTTCAAGATGCTCATATTTGTGAGAAAAAATATTTTCTGTAGCTCAGTATGAGATAAACATTCAACAGATCAAAATTTAAAACCTAAAGTCTAAAGCTAAAGTCACCTTATCTCTCTCTCTCTCTGCAAATCTCCTTGGTTTTAGGGTCTTGACAATGATATCAGATGTCTTTGTGTTGCTTCAGAAAACAAACACCCCTCCTGCCTTGCTCACTGTTTCTGTTTTCTCCTTTTATCACTGAAACTCATTCTCTTCATCACATCATAATTGTACTCCTACAATGCTGTACACCTGCCAAAGCTCATGGAAATGGAGGAAAAAGTGCACCACGAGTGATTTAGATCAGTGGTGCAGGTGAACAGCACTGAGCCCAAAAACCCCAACTGCACTACAGCAAGACATGGATCAAGTCACTGTCTCTTGACCCCATGATGGTATCTTGTGTGTGTGTGTGTGAGTGTACAAGCCTCTTCCTGTGCCCATGTGTTGACAGTGTGTAAGTGCATTCAACATTTAATCGTGACCGATTTAATTAATTTCCAGGCAGACCGCTGAGGCCCAGACTCTCCCTAATCACTTCAGATGTTTATTCAAGCCATCACTCCGATTCTGAGCTTTTTGTGCTGCACCATTTATTGATTAAATATATGTGAGACATCAAGACATTATAGTGTTGATAAATGTATGTGTGTTAATCTGGGCTCTGACCTGTATAATTTTTTAAGCTCAGTGACATTTTTAGTCAGGAGTTGCTAACAGGAGTTGCTTTTTTTACAGGTGGCTCAGCACAATGAGTTACACAGGTCTCATTTTGCTGGGGTTCACACTCACACCAACTAAGAGCATGAAAATGTAGGAACCATGATCCTTTTTGTCTAATATCAGATTGTTCTTTTCCATCATCTCTCAGATTCTTTACACTTCATCGGCCTTACCCTTCTCCTAACCACCAGCTGATTCTGGTAAGGCCTCACTTATCCTCTCAGTACACTGTGGCCTGCGAAAGCAACGTGTTACAGCAATGTGTTAAATATCCCCACATCTTTCCCTTCTGCACGCACGATTCCGTCCCTGGGGCCCAGCTGTCAATTTCTAAGAAATATTTGAATGGTTAGTCAAAACCTCGCATTTTTCACATTTTCTAATAACGCTTCGCACCCACCTCCCCTACCTGCTCGCTCCCACCCCTTCTCCCCTTGAACATCCCTCCACCCTTGGTCCCTCCACACCTCCCTATCTCCATTCCTCCAGAGGTAAATGCCGGAATGCTCCATCAGTCGTTTCACCTTCACTGTGCATCAGTAACATGGTCACAGCTTACGGGGATGGACGCTGGCGCGGCACGGCACGGGCACAGTACGGCGCGGCGCGGCTTACACCAGCCATTTCTCCTTCAGCGCTACCACTCCTCTCGAGCATCCGTCATTTTAGTACCAGAGCAAAGGGATTTATAATGTTCCCCACAGTGAATTTTCACGATTTCACTTGCAGGTTTGTGATGCAGAATGTGAAGGGCACAGCCATGTCTGCGCCGGCTGCTGATGCAACTACAGCCGCCGCGTTGTCATCTCTCGGTTTATTCTGTGAATGCTTCAGGGTGATGGAGAATAGTATGCATGAAAAATGACAGAAGCGGAGTCAAGCAGATACGGGATGTGGGCATCACCCCGGCCGCGCTCTTGTAATTCCACTCCCGGGCAAGTGGCCACAATGTCAGCGCTGCGAAACCACACTGAAAACGCTCACACACGCTCACACCTGCACACAGAGCTACTTACTATTCCTTTATGATCATTTTTAGACGGTTCCGTAGATGCCAGAGGGAAGCAGCTCAATACAGGTCCAGAACCAGGGTCGATTCCTCCCTCCGTTAGTCTCTTCTTTCTCTGCTCGCTTCTCTCCCACCTCTCCCTCTCTATGTCATTCTACCTCCACAGTCGCTTATTTTCTTCAGATTCACTTCCTGGTCGGGGCCGCGGAGCGGCGTTGCTGATGCGCGCACAACACCAAGGCCCGAGCGGAGCCGCCTGCACACAGAAAACGACGGTTCACTACGGGATGGTTTGTGGTTTTTGTAGTTGGTACACGCAGCGTAGACACAATGACTCGAAAGGACACGTTTAGCCATCCAACTTCATTATACAGTTATTATATATATAGGTGCAAAGGAGCAAAAATCTAAATAAAATCAAGTTTATTTGAAATTTATACTAATGCAGGTACTGCAAATAATAACATAAATAAATATTAAATATCAGTATTGTTTATATAGAAATATTATTAACCTATATGTGATTCTAACTATATTTAGCCTAGAACTGAAATAGGTCCACGTTACAAACAATAATAATGAACTAGATAAAGCATAAAGAGAATAATTAGTTATCACAAAATAGACTATAATAATATCAGATAGGCAACAACAAGAATTTAGTGGATCAATAAGAATTTCATATAAACCACAATTAATATTGAAATACGCTATAAATAGGCCTCTAGTGTGGTGCTGGTCAAAGGAGCTTCCCTGAACCGTTTTTCTTATGAGTGTGCTTCACGTTCTGCGTCATCACCGTCACAGTGACGTAGAAGCGTGGTTATTCACATCAGAGTATATATGGGTTTGACACCGGGACCACCACCGCTGGCACAGACGCACGGTGAGTCAGCTTTCAAAGCCCTTTAAACAAAGTCCCCACATCTGATGTGATTAATCTGCCTTCAGAAATTCCAAATCCACTCCCATCCACTAGATATCTGTCACTGATGACTGACATGACATGTTTTACTTGACACTTTACAATGACATTCAAAGACCTCATTGTTACAGTTCTTCTTCTTATAACAATAGCATACCCTGAACCACAATATCAAATTGTGCTGGCAGCTTGTACAGTCATCTCATTAATCCACACAGAGATCGCAGGTTGTTCAGAAATTATCTCAGCGTCCCCTGGAAGTCCCCATAACCATATTTTAGTCCACCACCCACGGGACTACGTGATGGTGTCGGCACGTGATGCGATGACAAGGCATCACAGGTCCCTAATCCAGTCCCACGTCCTGAGGATCGCGGGATGTGAGTGCGTGTGTGTGAGTCCAAAATTATGTAACTGCACACTGCTGCTGTATTTATAGCGCATCTGTATCCGTCACTCAACATCCGCTTATGATTCCTCTGCAGGACTGCTTTTACTATCTATCTATCTATCTATCTATCTATCTATCTATCTATCTATCTATCTATCTATCTATCTATCATGTTAAATACCCTCAACAGCAAGTTTGCATTATAATTTCTAACAAAGACAACTTGTCCTATAAATATTTTACATTATACAATTAGGGCGATATCCTCCTTACAGCCCAAAATGTTTTTAATCTCCTCCTCCCTGTTTGTGTCATTGAGTTGTATGATCAGGAGCATCACTTAATTTAGTGTAAGTGTATGTTCGAATTCTTCAATAGAATATGTCACGAATGACCCTTGACTTTGTACTGAGTTTAAAAGGCAGTGGTCTCATGTTGCTTCTTTGATCTGTGTCCCTGAACACACCCCAGGGGTCAGTAACAACAAACAGTTGCTTCACTAACAGCAGCAATAGGCCAGCAGAGCTCCAGGAGCCACTGTTTCTGATGTTTGTGAAATTCCCTCAGTTCCCTTCTCAGGTGATGAGAGGGGCCGAGGTGTCGAGTGGTATCCGTCTGCTGCAGTGGTGGCAGAGTGCTGACAGGCCTGCTAAAACTAAACGTGGAGAGAGGATGTTTCAGGAGCGTTTGGTGTTAAAACATCATTGACAATTGGTTTTAATCTCACATCCCAACGTGTTCCCTGGCGATATGGAGTAAGAAGACACTCTGCTGTTAAAACAAACCTAAAATTCATGTCTCCTGCAGGAAAGAGCCAGAAACTGCTTTCTGGACTTCGCATATGATGCTAGTGCAAGTCAAAAGGAATCTTTTGGCAAGTAGTTTAGAGAGTAGAGCAGCCGTCTACCAACCCCAGACTGAGTGGTTCAATTTCAAGCTACATGTCGAGATGTCCTTAGACAAGAAACCAAAACTCCACAGTAGCACCGTCATCTACTGCAGCTGTCCAAACAACAATTTCCCCAAAGGAATCATGTATGTGATTATCATTAAAACAAGAATGAGTCTCAGTGGAGACCAGAAAACCTACTAATTGTGCAGGTTTGGTTTAAATGTTTGGGCTTAGTTTAGTTTCAGTTTTTATTATTTGTCAGTGTGTTTCAAACCCAAATGTTGGTCTATCAAAAAATCAGCAAAACTCAACTATTATTCAGCAGCTGAAGGACCAAAATGTCCCATGGACCATGATGGTAATACTGACCTCTGCTGGATTTTTTGAAGAACAACCTAAAATTCCACCAAGTGCAATGTTTTTCTTTTTTTCCCCACCTCTTCTGAAATTGTACTTATTTGTTATACCCATAGATGGATTATGGTCCATGGGCCAGAGCCTCTGTATTATATGTTAATTTTTCTGGTTTGTAAGTCACAGAGCTCTTAAAAGACAGGCAATGACCAAATACTAAAACAGACCACAAACAGTTAAGAAATGACCAAAAGAGATGCAGAACAATCCCTGTGTCTAGTTTATGAGAGTTAAGTACCACCAAGCACAGATTACAGATACAGTTACACAAATATATATAATCTCATAATCTTTATTAACACCCATAAATCTTACCATATTAAACAGTACTGCCTGCATAACAAAGCATCTCTACATTATCTTCAAGAGCACTATGTGAACATAGTATATGAGCACATCAGCCATATGCCAGCAAAGTACGATTTAATTACATCATGAAATGTATGATGTGAAAGTGAGTAAAATAAAATAAATACACATACGAAGGTAGGAGGAGCTCAAAGGTAAAGTGGGACTATTTATCAAGACAGGCATTGGGAGAGAAGTGCTGCAATGAACTGATGTGTCTGAAATTTAAAAGAGTTAACATGGCATAAAGTGCTGTATGTCTCTTAACAGTAGGTAGACAAACTGAATGAACTAAGGCATCTGAATCATCTGAAGCCTATGTACAGTAAATGTACTGCACAAAGGAGACAATTTTCATTGATATGTGTAATGAACAGGTTTTCTCTTTTATATAAAGCTACATTGAAAAGGCACCTCTTGTAAACTAAAAGTATAAAAAGGAAAACTAAATGAAGCAGGAAACAAATAAATAATCTAAATATATGTATCTGAACATTTCGCTTTTAGAAAAACATTATGCAGGTTGTTTGATGTCCCTCTTACAGAATACAGCCCTATCAGACACTCAGCTACAGGTTTATACTGTAATAAGACTTCAGCCCTATAATTAATCATGTTGATTCTACTCGCCCGAGAAACATCAGCAACAAGGCTCTTTTCCCCTTCCTGTCACTCATTAACACCACTTAGTCCACATTTACATCATCAACGGGCAGCTGATAAATACATAGGTAGCACCACTAAATTATACTGATTTACTATCAGCACAATTTAAAGTCAAGGAGAAAAATGAGCAAAAGCATGTCTCATCTTAATGGAATCAATCTCCAATATTGGTAAGGTTGTGAGGGTGGTTATCAGCCTTTCTGGTTTCACAGGTGGAAACTCGTCCTTTCCTTTTTCTCCTGGTCTGGGAAATATTAGGGCAAACTACAGGGGGTGGAGCTGCTTTAAGGTGCTGCTCAGAGATGAGGGAATAAAAACAGAAGTCAGAGGATTTGGGGGAATGTAGAGGGACGATGCCTCCTTCCTTTCACAGTTTTTCCTCTCTCTTGTTCCTTTCACACGTCTCTTCAGCGACTGTCCAATGGACTAATTTCCATGACAACTGAAGTATCAGTTCATCTTGGTGGGACTGTGAAAACAAATGATGTACCATTGTGGTTGTACTCAGTGGAGAACTCTAACAATTATATGTTTAAATGTGATATGTAAGATTTCACTTGATATTTTATATGCTTATATGTATCACTGGATGTTCCTCAGTAAGGAATCTCTGTTCTCCATTTCCTCGCCTTTAGACAAAGGCCTCAGGGATGTCAGAGCCATTAATTTTGATGTAGATCTTAGCGTTGTCCTCCTTCCGCTGTTGCTCTTTTTTGAGTGTTCTTCTGTAGCAGATCAGGTAGATAGGCAGCAAGAAGCCCAGCATGCTGACAACAAGAAGTCCAACATTGACCTGGAGGACAACACCAAAATTAGCCACGCCCCAGGGTGTAATTTGTGTGTCTATTTGAGTGTGTGTGTATACATACCCAGAGAGGGTCTCCCCCCAGGGGTCCCATCATAGCCAGAAACAGCGGTTGCTGCAGCAGAGCAAACACAGCACTGACCAGAGACTGCATGCCTGTCAGACTGCCGAACTGGGAGGATGGATACCTGGAGAGGCAGAAGAGTCCCAGGGTGAAGCTACAGCCACATATAAACAACCAAGATGATGATGATGATGATGATGATGATGTGTGGGTACACTGAGACTTACACAGCAGCATAGAGGCCACCAACAGCAGAGTGAATGAATCCTCTCACCACAGTGTGTAAGATAAAAGACACAATCTGTGGAGCAAAAAAAACTAAATAAATCAATGTATAATCATTTAAGTTATTCTGTCCTCCCCCTTGTCCAGACTTTGTGCTAAATGAAGTGAAGTGCTCCTGAATGTAGCCTCTTATTTAATAGACAGACATGTGAGTTTTATCTGTCTTCTTAACTAACTTTTGACAAGAAAGGGATAATGCAGATTTACTAAAATGCCAAACTGCTCCTTTAAAATGTCAGTTTACCACT
>JAUBNQ010000006.1:10196113-10222335 GCA_032353495.1 Ctenopoma kingsleyae
TATTATTATTATTATTATTATTATTATTATATCATGTTGTATTCAGTATTTTCTTAGATAAACATGACATGGAAAGCAAGTAAGCTTACCCAGAATTCCCAAGTGTTGTTGATCAGGTTGCCGTTTCTTTTTAAGTTTGAAGGTGCCATCAGTGTATTCTCTATACACCACCTTCTTATATCGTGAACCAATCCTGTTCTCTCCTCTGTCTATAAATATGTTGCCTGGACTGGGAGACGTGCCAATATGTTTACATTAACAAACAGTTCTTAGTTATACAGACACATTCTACAACACTGAAATATATCATCTAGCAATTATCTTACTCACACACCTGTCCTCTAATGTACCGTTGTTTTTCTCCAGCTCCCAGACTCTCTCAGGGGAGTAGTCCCACATTATTTCTTCAGCACTAATGAAATATTGTACAATCTTGGTTGGCTCTGAGTGTGTGAATTTCACTTTGTGTCCTGTGCAGTGGTTCACTCTGTACTGGTGCCTCATTCCAGCTGAGTAGTGATCTGTTACTCGACAGTTTACCTCGTGCACACCTGTGAGGAGAATGAAAAGAGATGCATTGGGTTGGGTACCCGCAGATATCATGTGTAGCAGATAAAAATAAATTACTCACATAAAATCGCGAGTGAGGACATGCGTAAGAATTAGAAAGACAACAATGAAAACAAAAGTGAAAATAAGCTCAGTTATTATCATTATCATTATTCTGTAACTGAGAACACAGCAGATTGACAGCAAACAGAGATTTGTGTTGTTTTGCACTACATAAGTAACTGGAGCTGCACAAGTGTTTTGCACATCTGAATTGGACAAGTCATAGTGCAAGTCCTGTGTAGCCTACAAACGGCCTACACCTTGAATAAGCTTTAAAGTGAATACCCACACCAATCTGAGTTGGTGTTAGAACACATCTATCTGGGGCATATGAGTAACAGTGGGGTGGAGCATACACAAAGAGCCCATTCCTCTTTCACTTCTCTCTTACACACTTCCATTCAGTTGCGTATTATCAGGTTAAGTCATTCTGGAACTTTCTTTTGTGTGTCTCCAAAAGTGCAATTGTCAAAGTGAAGAATGAATTCTGGCATTTTCTGTGGATGTGCCAAATGTTAAGACATGAGGATGTGCTGTATAGTACAAGTACTTGGTAAAAAATTAAGTTAAGTCACATGTGTGAATGTGTGACCCTCACTGTGCAGAATTTAAAATGAAATATACATTTGCTAGGCTTACAACTTCTTCTTTAATGGTCTTTGGAATCTACGGGGAAACTATATTCTGCTTTTACACTACAGAAATAAACATACAGTATTTGAGGATATCCCCACCCCTCTTATATATTTCTTCTCACTATATCAGACAGGGGATAACTTAATGAAAGAGTCTATCTTTGCATCTATAACATAATTAAACATTGACATTTCCTTTATGGACATGGACACTTCCTGTTAGTATAATAGATACTGTATCTAGATGTGCACGTCATAAGAGAACATTCACACAAGGTTAGCTATGTATGTTGTCATGCTTACGGAAACATGAAGTTATAACGGGGTTTGTTTACCTCCTTATCACAATTCAGTTTTGTGTGTCTGTGTTTATGAAATAGAGAAAGTAACATAAGTCTGTGTGCATGTGTGTACGTTGACTAACCGGGAGTGTTTGGCTGCATGGTGACAGTAGCAGTGGTGTGAGGGAACAGGCTGACAGTATCACGTGTTGTGCTGTGCTTATTGAAAGTGTTCCCCTCAAAATAAACACCATGGATGTCCACCTCGGTACCTAGCCCAAAGGTGTACCACCTAACTTTCTCCCCGGCACACATTTCCAATCCAGCAAGGTTTCCATACATGCGTCCATTTACAGCTGAAATAAAAGGGAAGATTGAAATAATAGAGACATTACTAAAGAAATATTAGAACAGATACTCAAAATATGATACCAATACTTCTGTATGTGGGATACAGTCAGCATCAGATAATACTTTAAATGCAGACAGTGAGGTAAAAACACACCATGCATCTTATTGCTCTCTTCAAAATCTTCGTCGTCTGGTTTTGTCTCTTCGCTGCCAAATGTCTTGATATTTTCCTCCAAATACCAGCTCATATTTTCATCCATGACAGAGAACAGAAGGAAGAACTCCTTATCCACATCCTTTTGTTAAAAATGCACACATACATAAACAGAAAGGACATACAGTAATTAAAGTTAATTGAAGTCACTGGCATAAAAGATGTCAGCTGTTTTATTGCTACAATAAACTCATCACACTCTTTTTTTGTTCAAATTTTAGCTTATCAGTAGCTTATCTGAAATTTAATCTTACCTAATTGCAATTGTGCTCAATTATTCAATTCATTGATTAAAACACAATCACTCAGTGAAAGTTCATACTTGAAAAGCACACATTTACTAGTTAAACATACTTAAAATAGGGGATTTTTGCATATATCTCTGTGTGTGAGAGTTTGTTAGTTAGTAGATTATTTAGCAGCACCTGAGTTCCCTTTCCCCGTAGCGTTCCTTTCTTGCACACGAGCAGAGGTCCCACTAATCCAGAGTTGGTGTCCTTGACGGGATCAGTGGCAGAGTAATACAGGTAGGGGATACAGGGAGAATCAGATGAAGATGGGCCTTCTAGCACCTGCCAAGTGTAGGTGAAGTGTTCACCTGGACCAACGTGGGAGCCGGGTGTCAGGTCAGTCATTTGTTCATCTGCACAGACAGCAGTCAAAGGGATCATTTGATATTTCCAATCACTGGTTACTCTACTGTGTCCATAAAGAGAGAAGTGAGCATTGTTCTATTGCTTCAGTTTATTACATGTGATGACATGACATCTAAAAAACTGTTAAACCTGTAAATGTTTGTGTGGTAGTGCTACTTTGAAAATAGATTAGGTCATGTTGCTTGACTGTTTAAGTGCTACTGATTTCTTTAATAATAATATCAGCTGTAATATTCTTACTTAATATAATTTTATGCATGTTTATATTCATAAGCTAATTGATGTCTTAGTGAAATATACAGTGGATATAAAAAGTGTACACAGCCCTGTTAAAATGCCAGGTTTTTGTACTGTAAAAAAATGAGACCACAAGAAATCGTTTCAAAACATTTACCACCTTTATTGTGGCCTATAACCTACACAATTCAATTGAAAAAAAAAAATCTAAAAAATTAAATAAAGCTGGTTGCATAAGTGTGCACACCCTTAAACTAATTCTCTGTTGAAGCACCTTTTGATTGAATTACAGCATTCAGTCTTCTTGGGTAGGAGTCTATCAGCATGGCACATCCTGACTTGGCAATATTTGCCGACTCTTCCTTGCAAAAGCGCTCCAAATCTGTCAGATTGCGAGGACATCTCTTGTGCACAGCCCTCTTCAGATCACCCCACAGATTTTCTATTGGATTTGGATCTGGGCTCTGGCTGGGCCATTCCAAAACTTTAATTTTCTCCAGATGAAGCCATTGTTTTGTTGATTTGAAAGTATGTTTGCAATCATTGTCGTGTTGAAAGGTGAAACTCCTCTTCATCTTCAGCTTTCTAGCAGATGCCTGAAGATTTTGGGCCAAAAGTTACTGGTATTTAGAGCTGTTTATATTTTCCTCAACCTTGACTAAAGCCCCAGTTCCAGCTGAAGAAAAGCATCCCCAAAGCATGATGCTCTCACCACCATGCTCCACAGTGGGTATGGTGTTCTTTTGGTGATGTGAAATGTTATTTCTGCACTAGACATACCTTTTGGAATTGTGGCCAAAAAGTTCAACCTTGGTCTCATCAGATCATAACACATTTTCCCCCACGGTTTGGAGAGACTTCATATATTTTTTGCAAATTTTAGATGGGCCTGGATGTTTTTTGTAACACTAAACAGAGTCACTTTAATTGATGTGTCAGGTGTGTGTACAAGAAGACTGAATGCTGATTAGTTCAAGGGTGTGCACACTTATGAAACCAGCTTTTTGTATGTTTTTAATTTTTTATATTTTTTACCTAACAGATTTTTTTTTTCAATTGAATTGTTCAGGTTATAGGCCACAATAAAGGTGGTAAATGTTTTGAAATGATTTCTTGTGGTCTTTTTTTTACAGCACAAAAACCTGGCATTTTAATAGGGGTGTGTACACTTTTTATATCCACTCTAAATAAAGTCACTGTTGTTTTTTGTTATTATGAAACCAGACTATAGTCTTTTCCTAACCAAGTCCCAGGAGCACGTAAATTAACATTTTTGAAACTTGTTTTCTGTTAATAAAACAATTTTGTAATTATATTATTAGAAAGCGTCTCTTTTAAACATGTTTGCTATTGCAAATTAGTTATATGTAATCATAACTTCTAGGAGACGCAATACGCAAGACACAATACACTACACAATCTCCAATCTTCACAGATAATACACTACACAATACAATGCATGTTGGATCACTGCCATGGCTTCCTTATAATGTCAACAGAAACTGTTAACCATTGGCTTCAGTTTCTCTTTATAGAATGCAGTTTAATAAATCCTCTTCTCTTATTATATGATAAGTCAGGTCTTGAAGTCTAACAATTCTATTACATCTACTGAAGTTTTTTCTTGATGGTGCAAACTGTGACACAACCAGCTGCTTTCTCACCGTTCTCTGAGCTGTTCCCTTGGGAAAGTTGGTCAAATTGCAGCCCATGAGGCTGAATGCTGTAGTTTCTATCAGCTTTATTCATGAATGTCACTCTGACTGTGTCTCCTTCTTCCGCCCTCAGGACTGGACCTGGACAAATGCAGAACACTGTAACCAAGGGTACTGAGAGAACTTGAGTGAAAGACAAGATGTCTGCGTACCAGCAAATAAACCACGAAAGAGGGATTTCTGACAAACCTGTAACTTGGTGAAGAAGGGAGGCCTTACCTAAGATTCCCAAGTGTTCACTATCAGGTGCTCCTAATTTTCTGATGGTGAAGGTGTTGTCTGTGTACTCTCTGAATGTCACCTTCATGTATTGACCTCCGAGCCTTCCACCACTTCTGCCGAAAAACACCTCTGATGAACTATAAGAGGAAGGGGTGGGGGTGGGTGGAAGGGTATGGTGCACAAGATCATGTAAGTTGCAATAAATATGTGACTTAGATGAAGCAGCCATGTGGAATCTCTTATAACAAAGAAACTGAACAGGACAAACAGCTGGTCAGTCAGAGGGCTTTCACTGAGTCAAGTCATGGAGCAATAACCACAGAGTCACTGCACTGCTATTCACATTTACACTAGACACCTAAAAACCCTCTCCAAACAGGAATGATCAATGACACATACACTGATCAACAAGAAAACAGCCAACATTAAAAGCACCTGGTGGTTTTATCACTGACACCGTCCACCATAAGATTTTAACCACCAGGGGGTGTTGCTCAGCATTTAATGAGCCCTATCCACAGACCACGAACACAGACAGGCATCAACTTTGTTCATAGGTTTTCCTGTACTTCCTTCTCCAAAACTACTGAGGTTGCACTTTCTATCTGTAACTTTTGAACTCATAATACAACGACATGGCAATAAAACACAGGGGTTACTCTGTATGCGCTGCTTGGAGACATTTGATGCATATCATCTGCTTTTATTACAGTTGTAAAGCAATTAGCTCCAGTTGCAACATACAGTATATAACACCAAGCTTTAGATTAATGCTAACCTATGCCCAGAGAAAAATATATATAAAAATAAATGTCTTAACATGTAAATAATAAATTGCAAACATGACAATAGTTTCAACTATTACAGTTCTGACATCTGACTTGGTCTGACTGCTGTGGTGAAGAGATCAGATTAGGAATTAAACAAAACAAAAGGTCATGACACCTGAAAAGTTGAATACCTTGAGAGAAAACTGGCATAAAACCACATGGTTTTAGCTTTGGTACACATTTTACAAATTCCAAAAAACACGTAGTACGTCACTAATACTTTCAAATGTCTGCTCACCTGTCGGCCTCAGTTAGGGACACATTATTAATTACATCCTTTTCTGAGGGGGCGTAACTCCACACAGATTTCTCTGCTGCCAGGTAGTAATTCCTCACAACACCACCAGTCACTGTAGTTCTGGCCTCACTGTCACATGACCTCACTTCATAAAAGGCCTGCATCCCAGCTGAAATACATGAACACAAGCGCACACACGAACATTACACAGACTGTCATAATGTCATGTACATGGTGAAACTGGACCGTCAGAGCCAAAGGCTGTTTTAATAGCTTAAAATTAACCTGATGACTCTAAGAGAGTTAGATTTAATGGTTATTAAAATAATATTACAATTAATTAATTATTATTAATAACATAACATTTTCATTTATTTTCTCTTTTAGCATTTTTTACATTGAAGAAAATCTGAGAGGGACCCAGGTATGATAAATTACCAAAGGTCTAATTTGTAAGATAAATAAATAATCAATTTTCTCAAAAAGCAAAGAAATAAGAATGGACCATTGTAAGAAGCCTGGTATGATATAAAAGACATGTGACCAAGTAGCAGTACCAGTTGTCTTAAAATACAGGTCCTGGCATGTTTAGAGTAGAAATACAAGCTCTGCTGTAGGAAGGCTTGTAAGATTAGGCTCTGACAAAGTAGCAGCAGGGTGCCTCACAAAAAAGCATTCTCCCCTGTCAGCTACTCTGCACAGCCGCTAAAGTCTTATAGCAGAGAAGTCAGAGGTGACACAGAGGTTAAAGGTCAGGTACCCTACCCTGAAAGTGGTCATTAACCTGGCAGGTCAGCAGCCACTTTCCTCTTGCTTTAGGGACCATCTCAGCTGTCGCAAATGTGGCTGGGAACAAGCTGAGGACGTCGGTGCGGTGGCCACGGTCCAGCAGTGTGTTCCCATGGAAAAAGGCAGAATGAATGTCCACCTCGTTACCCATGCCAAACAAATGCCAGGCTACTGCATAGTGCTGGCATAACTTGATCCCCGGCAGGTTACCAAACAAGTACCCATTAATAGCTGTCACACAGAAAAACACAGACAGAGCTCAGAGGAATGGACAAAGAGAACAAATGCGCCATCACTCTTTTTTAAGGAGTTATTGCAGTTTTGTATGTGAAAGCTGAATTTAATAATTTCACAATGTTGCAAACTTTGCAATTTCAAATGTGCAAATTGTAACAAAAAATACATACAATATCACTGTGTTGTGCTGTTGTGTGACTAGTCATTTTAGTGTTAATCACTCTTAAAAAGACTTAAAGACACTCACCATGCATCAGGTTTGACTCTTCAAATTCTGGGTCTTCTGGGACAACTCCATCTGGATCAGAGCAGTTCTGAATGTTGTCCTTCAGGTACCAACTCAGGTTCTCATCCACCACAGTGAACATCAGGAAGACATCCTGGTCCACATCATTGCGGACTGACTTCACGACAGATTCTGAATTTGTCTGAAATGGTTCATTAGCCTCCTTCAAGATTCCTGTGCTCAAAGAGAAACATGGAGAATGGTTCAAATGTTTATGTAATCAATCAAAAAGTGGGATGCTCTTAATACATCTAAAAATACAGTTAAGGTCAAAATTATTAGCCCCCCTGATGAAATCACACAAAAATCACCCTTAATATTTCCATGGAAATGACCATAACAAAAACTGTTCATACTTGTATTGCTTCCAAAAGAACAAAGACAAAATCTCCACAAAGTTTGATCAGTATATTTCATTGTTGTGCTGAATTTTAACAAGAAAACTGAAAAATGACAAAGCCAAAATTATTAGCCCTCGTGTGCTTTCTTTACTTCCAAGACAAATCTGACCATTCAATTAGCTTTAAAACCACATGTGAACATTCAGTTAACCTTCACACCACACCTGTGTAATCAATCAGCATTGAACCTTAAATAAAGAACTCATAAGGAACAGGGTTAGTGGCACTTGAACACTTGGACTACTCTGACACTTTTGGTAAGAAGCAATTTCATCATGCCAAAAAAAAAAGAAATTAGTTTGGACCTCAGAAAGAGGATAGTAGATGCTCATTGTGAGGGTGAAGGCTACACTACCATTTCCAAACGTTTCTGTTTCCGTCTGCCAAGGTGACTGTTGCTCAGCTGGCCTCTTCTGGAGTTGATGTGTCAAGGAAGACAGTTGTGAGAGTTCTTCATCGTGTAGGACTTCAAGGTCATCGTTCAAGAAAAACTCCATTGCTCTAACAACAATACATCAATGACTGACTGAAGTTTTCCCATGAACATTTGAAACATGGTGATGAGTTTTGGAAGTCTGTTCTTTGGTCTGATGAAACTAAACTTGAGCTCTTTGGGCACAGGGATGTTGCTTTTGTTTGGAGAAGGACCCTAAAAACCCTAAAAACATAGTTCCCACTGTTAAACGTGGTGGTGGGAGCATCATGTTGTGGGGCTGTTTTGCTGCTTCAGGACTTGGGAATCTCGTTCGTGTTCATGGGGTCATGAAAAAAGAGCAGTATATTGGCATTTTGAAGAATAATTTAAAGAAATCTGCCTCAAGTCTTGCTTTATGCCGCCGCTGGGTCTTTTAGCAAGATAATGACCCAAAGCATACCTCCAAGTTGGTCACAAACCTTTTGAGGGACATCAAAATCAGGGTTCTGGAGTGGCCCTCACAAAGCCCAGATCTCAATCCCATTGAGAATCTGTGGCGGGTGCTTAAGGTAAATGTCCACACTCAAAGACCACACAATCTAGATGAGCTGGAATGATTTGCCATGAAAGAGTGGGCTTGTATACCCCAAGAGACATGTGCCAGCCTAGTGAAGAGCTACAGGGAGAGGCTGTTGTCAGTTGTAAGACAGAGAGGCCACGTTATTGCCCGTTAAATGTCAGGAGGGCTAATAATTTATATGAATAATTTTGGCCTAATTTTGGTTTTCTTGTTAAAATTCAGCACAACAATAAAATGTACTGATCAAACTTTGTGTTGTCTTTGTTCTTTTGGAAGCAATACAAGTATGAACATTTTTTGTTATTGTCATTTCTATGGAAATATTAAGGGTTTTGTGTGATTTGATCAGAGGGGTTAATAATTCTGACCTTAACTGTATGTGCTAAGAAGCATGTAATTACATTAACTTCATACCTTTCTTGCAGGTGAGCAGAGCCCCAATAAGTCCTGAGGCAATGTCTCTGGGCGCGTCTACGTGAGAGTGGTAGACCCAGGTCAGGCAGTTAGCATCATCATCTGTGGGAGCGAATTCTGGTCTGACCTCCCAGCGGTAGGTGTAGCTTCCCCCCGGAGGAACAGCGTCGTCCTCCTTCAACCTGTTTGATGTCCCATCTGGATACAACGCCCCTAGTAGACAAATACACAGTGTTGATGCTGAGATTATTACTTTTGACTCAGTTTTTTAACACTACAGAGCAGAACGGCTTGTAGGATTTCACTTTATGTCAGTAAAAAAATAAAGCTGCTGCTACTTCATCATGCGACAAGTTGCTTAATTGCTGAAAATAAAAGAAAACTGAGGTTATATCTATTTCCTTTATGGGTCTTATACCTGATAAGAATTCAGCTTTCAGTCTGTAAGTGTGTGTGAGCTATAGACATATGACTTCAGTAGCAAATGAAGTCATGGGAACATTAACCTCTGAACCAGTTTTAATCATCATGACACAGTTTAACACAGAATTAGCTGATTTAGCCAGTTTTAATTCTTGATTTGTTGATTTCACTCCCCCATTTCTCTTCCTCCTTCTTTTCTGTCTCTGTATCTCTCTCTCCCCCCTTTCTGCCCAAGATGTAGATGCAAAATCACTCAATAAATCAGGACAAAAGCCATAGACAAACTTTCAGTTTCAAACCCCTCAAGGCTCTTGAAATTCTTAAGTAGGATGCTTTTCCACAGATGAGTAAGAGGTGGGGGCTCGTTGCATAACAAAGGGCTGCAAAGTTAAGAATACTTAGGAGACACCTTTGACAGGAAGCCAAATCTACCATAAAAGCCACTGTTGTATAGACACTGTGTAGTGTCACATTTTGCATTCTTTCACAGACCCAAATAGACTCTTTGTATCAGTATCACATTTGCCTGTTTCTTGTGTTTTGAGCCTGTTATCAGAGAAAGTCTGGGACTGTTAGATACTGAAGCAGAGCAGCAAAACTTTCAGGGTAGTGTTCCATAAAGCCTCAGCTTTCTGCATTAAATGTCAGACGGTGCCAGTGTTACATCACTGAGTTCGTAAGGTCCAAGTGTCCTACGGTTCTGAAATAAAGCCAAAACTATGTAGATTCCAGTACGGTTAGGCCTCTTGATAACTGTTCTTTTACAGATTCAGTTCTATAAAATACTATAATATACTTACGTATCTTATTTTGTAAAATAATGTATTCTGTATTCTATTCTAATTCTATTTTTACAGAACAGTGTCACTTGTTGAGTGAATCTGTAGCTCTGAGAACACTCAGTCTCACTATCTGTAGTGATACAGTATCATCATTATTGGAGAGACCTAAACCCAAAATACCACAGTTTAACTACATTTTATTTTATTTTTGTAACTCGTGCTCATACACAAACTGTGGATTTATGCTATTTATAATCATGCTATAATTACTTAATTATTAATAACTAGAGCAACCTATGTATGAAAAGCATGTTTAATTTATTTAAAGTTTTAAGGTTTTAAGGTTAATTTAATGTTTCTGTGAATCTTTCTCTGTTCAAATACAATATATGTGTGTTTCTATGTGCACATGTAGTCTGTAACATCATACCCTCTGAATCCTTCTTATAGAAAACACCATGGGGATGCATGGAGTAGCTCCTGGTAGCAAAGTTCTTCAGATGAACCACTATAACGTCATCAACCTCAGCTCGCAGTATGGGCCCCAGGAAGCCCAACCACTCAGGTCGGGGAGCCAAGTGGCTGTACGTAGCATCGGTATACTGCCGGAACATAGCCTTCTTATAAACACGGCCAATCCGATGGGGTCCTTTTTCCAGGAATATAAATGCATGTCTGAGATAGAAGAGGAAAGATACAAAGAATGAGATACGGACAGAGCCGTGGATACAACGAATCATTTAGGCATTTGTTTGGAATTTCTTAAGGTCATAAGATTATGCAGTGATATCAGTTCTATCTTCATATTGACAAAATAAGGCAGTGAAGGGAATGTTATAGCACAAAAAATAAAAGACACATGGTATAGAAACACAGCAACATCAAAAAGATAAATAAAAAGGCCTTCTCTAAAAACAACTTTGAATTTAAAATAGTAGAAATATTACCAGTATGAAAAGTAGTGAAGTGCAAATACAGCAAAAAAGTCACACCACAGTGACAGCACCATTGTGGTGTGCTCTGTAAGATTTGATAAAATGCTCTAAATGCAATGCCACAGAACAAATTGTATCTGGTTGCAGCTCTCCAACAATTAGACATATCATTATTGTAATTACATGTTTCTGTGGGCTAATAACCTGTTACTGGAGCTCTCACAAACAGAGTTTTGCTACTGTATATCCAGCTCAAGCAGCGAGCAACAAGGAGGACAAAGAGCATTGTGTTTAGACTGCTTGATTACGAATAGGCTGTTCTGACAGTTTCAGAGCCAGAGCTAATTATTATTAATGTGCTGCCTCATTACATGGACTTCAAGGACTTCATGTATGGATGTCTGGATGATAAGGCTGTTTCAGTGATTATGTAGGTGTGTTGCAGTCCTCTACATTACAATGTATACAACCTTTGTTACTGAAATATCATGCAACAGCATCATAGTTAAGTGAAACACATTGCATCTTGGTTTTCTATTAGATGATAATATACATTTTTTAATAATAGCAAGAAGCGATAGCTACAAATTATTGTTACATTTAGGCTATCATAGCTCAGTTGTTGTGCAGGTGGTGTCTGTGTGTGTCTGACATTAGTCATGATGGCTGATAAAGTCAGTAAAATCCAGAATTATGCAAGGATGCAGCAGTTACAGTATGTTGAAATGTTAGCCTTCAAATGCTAAACTGTGATATATATAGAATCAGATCAACTTTGGTACAGTCTCAGCCTCTTTGGAGTACAATAATCATATCCATCATATGGCTTCACACAGCATGACTTTAATAGCAGGTAAATCACTTTATCCTCATTATCCACATAACATTAGAATTAGTGTCTTCTATAGTGTTTAAAATGCCAACTGCAAACATCACTATCAACGCAATGAGTGTTGGCAGGTTCCATTAACATCATCCCCTGTCTTCAGTGACCAAAAATGATTGAGACACAATTGTAAATCTGGTTAACAGTATTATTTTGTGGGTTTGACTATCCATGTAAGACTTAACAGCAAAATAACAAAGGAGCATGCTCACAATTTGGAATCAGAAAGAAAAGTCTGAAAAACTCCAGACTTCATACTCTCATCACAGCCTCCTACACTTTTGTGTTTGTTTATCGTCGCATCAGTTTCGCATCTAACGGTGGTGATGCTGACTCATTCATATGAAAAAGCAGCGATCTGTGCGTTTTATTCTTGAAGCCCCTGTTTGCATGAAAACAAGACAGTCATTCACTGTTGTTTGGCCATTTTTCCTGGGCCAACAAAACACTCAAGAATTCCTTCAGAGGTCTAGACACGGTCACACCCTGACAAGATGACACACTGTAGAACTTTTAACCTTTTTTAATCTTTAGGATCTTTAGGATATTTACATTTAACATCGTTTTAAACCCGTACATAATCTTAGAAAACAGTGTGTGAACTGGATTTAACACGAATGATCAAATTACTTGGTGATAACATTAATCAATCCGTTAATAATTCTTCAAATAACTTAACTGTTTCACAACTCACTCATCATTTTCGACGTCTTTCCCATTTAGGAGGTTTTTCCCACTTGGTGCATAATCCCAAAAGTCCTCAATGATCCCCACGTAGTAAACCCTCTCCCTGCTGTGACTCGTTATCGCACAGGAGCAGAAAAGAAACAGCAGACAACTTGCAAACAGCCTCAGAGTCTGTGCCATGTTAGAGCGACGACTCCGTCGGGCGCAGGACTCAGTGTTTCGCGGGGTTTTGGTTCAAGAGAAACAAGTGGAAACCTCCACTGGCTCCATGTACACACGTACTTGCTCCGTGCGTCGCTGCTGCAGCACTTATGAAACTCTGCATAAGAAAACAGTCGGCCTATTCACTCAGAGCGCAGCGAGCAGAGCGCGCAGTGACCTCCTGTGGTTTAACGCGTCGTCTTGACCGGTCAGTGTTCTCGAGTTAGTATAAGACGTTATTGTACTGAAGAAATAATGCTGAATTGTCTGTCAGTTCAGCAGATTTCTTAACAGTTCTGAGAAGTATGTAGAGTGGTGAAACTCGCTAAATTATGGACTTTTTTTAACAGTCGATAAAATATTTTCTGGCCTAAAATTATTGTGATTGTCGTACAGTAATTAAACGGATTTGTTCTCTGATAAATCACTCTAAATTATCTATGACTGGTGGTGTTATTAGTGGTTAGTACTAATGGGTTCCAGATCATTCATAAAAGACCAAAAAAAAAACATCATGAGTTGTGGTGATGTTGTTCAGGAAGTTTCTTTTAAAGCTGAATCACTCTGATAATCACATTCCACTTAACCAACATCCACATCCCCTCATTTCAGCCCTGAGCCGTGTGTCACCTCGCACCAGGCTGACACCTGCTGACCAGCTCTGAGCAGTACAACCGTGCAGACCGAGAAGAGGGTATGGATGGCTCGGTCTTTTCATATTGTAATCACTCTGGTCCTTTTCCCTCATTTGGTTTGGTGACTTTCATTCTTGGTCTATCACTGCCTGATAATTCCCACAATCTCTGAATCCAGTCTTCACCCTTCACTCCACCCTCAGCAGGGATTAATGTAATAAAGGGGAACTGGTTCATCTTCTCAATGGCTGCAAACAGTGTCCTGTATTTTTTTGTATTATTATTCTGCTGAGTCCATTTATTTATTGACTGGTTAATTTCATTAATTCCCGCAGATAAACTGTGATAAAGTTGCAGTCTCTGTGGGAAGTAATAATTATATCCATCATATGGCTTCACACACTATGATGGTGGGCATTCATTATAACTTGGTTTCTTTCTTTAATAACAAGTAAATCATTTTATTATCATTATCAATATAACATTGGGATTAAAGTAGAAGTTTATATAAAACATGAATAAGGTACAGTGTAATCTAATTCATAAGATGAGGACCATCTATATTTATTTATTTTTTTGTTCTCAAAATAATTCATACTTATTGTCACCTTACATTTGATTATGGGTTAAAATTAATGTTTAAATCAGTTAAACTAGAAATCTAAGTATTTTCAAGAGTATGTGTATAGAACAATAAAACATTATAATCTATTTATTTACACAGGGGTGGAAAGTAATGAAGTCATGTACACTTATTGTGAACGTCCCGACAGCAGCGTGCATGCGCACAGCTCTTGCGCTTGAGCGCGCTCCCACCACAGTGAGCGCGCACGTCAGCGCGTTGCTGCCTCTCTGCTGTTGGCTGTCAGTGAACAGACAGACATGGCTGCGCTCAGTAAAATACCTTACAACTGCTACGAGATCGGTCATACCTGGGACCCGTCGTGTGTTCAGTCTGCACTTGATGTAACCAGAGGTGCTCTGGAGGTCTCGTTCAAAATCTACGCACCTCTATATCTGGTAGGTTTTTGCCGTGTACCCTGCAACCTTTGGACTTGCAGACTGTGAAGCTAAAGTTAGCTAGCTAACACCTAAAGCTAATTAGTTCAGACAAAACGAAAGAAAGATTAACTAGATGACAGGTCGCCGTCTTTCAGTACGCTGGAGAACTAAGTTCAGGTTCAAGTTCAACTTCGTGCAGAAACACAGTGACAGATGCAAAAAAAAACGCCACACCCGTTTTGTTGCCCCTTAAAACATGGCATGACACACTCATAGTGTCTCATCGAGTGAAAACTTCATTTGATAAATTATGAAAACCTGTTAATTCCAAAGTTAACTTGTCTGACCAGTTAACCAGGGTATCTTTGCAGTTTTTGGTGCTCTGTTAAAATTGTAAGATCAAACCCAAAGTTCACTACAGTTTATTATTTATGCAATGATCTGAACAAAATGTGAATACAAATGACTCCCACACATCTCCATGTACTGCAGATAGCAGCTGTTCTTAGGAGAAAGAAGAAGGACTACTATTTAAAAAGGTTTCTTCCTGAGATCCTGTGGTCTACCTCATTCCTCACTACAAATGGAGGTCTCTACATTGTCTTCTTCTGCATTTTCAGGTTCGTAGGTGAATGTCAGACAGATACACACTGTCATCCTGCAGTAACAGGATTTCAAAAGCCTAATTGATGCATGTGTGAATCTGTGTAAAATGCCAGTAAACATAATAGGAACTCTTTGAAATGACCTGATTTTATTGATTAATTGGTCTTAAAATAGTGATAACTCAGGAGTATAGATGAACACAATGTGCTTTTGCTAATATCACACAAACAATCATAATCTTTCGTGATTTATAGCACAAACCCATTAAACAGTCAAAGTGCTGGTGGTAAAAGTAAATGGACCCTTGGATTTTTTTCCACTAGCTGAGGTCGTAATAACCTGACATCCAGGAGTAGTATGAACCATCTTCCTTCACAGAACTGCTTCAGCTCAGTCAGATTCTTAGGATGTCTGGTGTGAGCAGTTTATTTGAGCTCATTCCACAGCAACTCTGCTGGATTGACTCTGTTGGTCTGGGCTCTGACTGGGTCAAATAGCAGATTGTCTTTGTCTGAGGTCATTCTGAAGTTTTGTCCTACTGTATCACCTATGACCTACTGATCTCTAGTCGGTGGGCGGCCATATTGATGTTATCCTGTTGATAAAGTTGGGAATTCATTTTCTTCCTTCAATGATGGCAAGTTGTCTTGGTCCAGAGTGAGCAAAGCAGCTGCAAATCATGATGCTCCCTCTGCTGACTTTACTGGAATGATGTTTTCATGCTGTTATGCAGTGCCCTAATATAACCATATGTAGCAGTGCTTGTTCTTCAATTTAACTTTAGTTTTATGAATCCAAGAAACATTTTCCCCGTAGCATTGTGGAGTGTCAGGGTGGTCTTTAACTTCACAATCTTATGGTTATTGACGAGACTGTGTATATTGACACTCAAAACCATGATCAGCAGGTTTCCCATTGGCTACATAAAGTCTCTGGCTTTAAAGATGTAACTCAGAGCAAGTACAGTGTAAACTGGGAACAAGTGAAAGTCAGTAAGTTCCAAGAATATTCTCTGAACTTGTGCTTGTGTAATACTCTCGGCCTCAGCACCATTAATATTTAACAGGCTTAAGATCAATTAAATCTGCTTTTTCTTTACTTAAAAATGGATTTCTGTGTGCTGTAAAGACAAAAGCAGACATGTAGGTAACAGGGACATACTGAAGGGGACATTTCATCCTCTGAGCCACAGCCAGGAACCAAAAGTGAGAACTATGTGAACTGTGTGAATCTTGTCATCTTACAGTTCTCTCTCTCTCGTACACACACCCACCCACAAACGCTGTACATACAATATACAGTATATTTAACACATACATGTGGGGTGGTTCGCAATGCACCATCATATAAGAATATTCATGAGCAGTCACTAAAATGTTTTAATTTCTATTTTTTCCTTTTAAAACATCTGTAAAGATGACAAAAAATGTGATTATATACATCCCTGTTTAGCAGACAGTACTCATCTTCTACATTGACTTTGCTGGCACATTGCATACTGTGAAATAGTGTGTATGGCAGGAAGGTGTATCACAGCACCTGTGTGTTTGTATGCATATGTGTCTTTAAAAAAAAATAAGACAGGGACCTACAAAGATTTCATATTACACCCATATTTGCACTCATATTTTTCACTTTAGGAAACTGCTGGGAGGGTTCTACTCTTGGTCAGCTGGGTTCGGTGCAGCGCTTCCTGCCTCCTATATCGCCATACTCCTGGAGCGCAAGAGCCGGTGAAATTTTTATTTTTATTTTTTTCTGTGAAGGTCTTTAATGATTTAAATGATATCTTCAACAAATACAACTCTGCGCAAGTTGTTGGATATCACAAATGGTCTTGGAAATATTAATTCTGTGTTTCCTGAGAATTTGTATGTCTTGCACTTTCTCCCCCCCTAACAGGAGAGGGCTGCTGACAATATACATGGCAAATCTTGTAAGAGCAGCTCTATTCATTTATACTTTATTAGTTAAACATAAAAAGATATATCTGCTTTCACCACACATTCTAACAGTATAATCTTGTTGTCAGGCCACTGAGACTTTGTTCCGCATGGCAGTGACACGAGGCCACATCAAACCCATCAAACATGGCGAGGTAAGATGAATATGGGTGAGTGAAAAGTGAAAAGTGCCTTGAATTGGATCACAGTTCTCACCAGATTTTGACCTGTTCAGCATGTGATGTTAATATAGCCTATGTTTCACCTGTCCTCTCTCTGTCTTCCTGTTAGGTGCTCTTGTTCTGCATAACTGCATCACTGTACATGTTCTTCTTCAGGTCAGAGCTGCACAATCAGCAGATTGCTAAAGTGAAATATGTAATGTTGATTGGTTATAAATATACAATTATCAAATATTAAAAACAAGACCAAGTGTTTAGAGTTTGAGTTGACTTTTGTGTTTTATACTGCAGGAGTAAAGATGGTCTCAAAGGCTTTACGTTCTCTGCATTGAAGTAAGTTAACCATATTCCTAATGATGCTTTAATTTAGACACTGAGTGTTTTGGTAAAGCTTTAAATCTTTAACAGGTTCATTGTTGGGAAAGAAGAGATTCCAGCTCACTCTGGTACCGCAGAACATACCTGCTCAATTCCCCCTGGGCGGACAGCTGCGATAGAGAGCGAGGTTTCACAGGCATCGGCCAAAAGGCCCAGCTCCAGGAGGAAAACTGTGTTAGCGTACACCAGGAGTCTGTTAGAATCAATGTGAGAGAACACACACCTTTACACAAACACATGGCTTTGTGCAGAGTGGTAGTCAGTAGTAATTTTTCTTTCTTTTTTTAATGCAGATGCAAACAGGGTCCAAGACACAGATGTTGTAAACATCATCAAGACAACTGCATTTCCTACTGTGTTAAAGTAAGCTATTTTCTCAAATAAGATACTACCTTTAGTGTTCTTACTCTGCATTATTCAATGATAATAATACAGTATGAAACACTTCTTTGTTTTTTCTTTTCTTTCTTTGCCCAGGGATTTGTCAGGATGTTCAGTGTTGGTTACCTGATTCAGTGTTGTCTTAAAGTACCCTCAGCATTCAGACAACTGTTCTCCAAACCCTCACGGCTCCCCTCTCTCTTCTACAACAAAGAGAACTTCCAGCTTGGAGCCTTTTTAGGATCTTTCGTCAGTATCTATAAGGTACATTTTATATTACATGTTTTTTCTTGCTGTATTACTTCACTTTTTCTTTCTTCCTTTTTCCATTTGTAAGCAAATATATTTACTGACTTTTCAACTAACAATGGTTAGTTCCCCTCTCCTTGGACATTTGCTTTGTTTTAGTTTTTTGTTTTTATTAATACATATCTGGTATTTTGTGTGCCAACATCTCTCATCCTTTCCTACCTTACTAGTTATTGAAATTCCATGTGAGTATTAGCCTGTTAATATACTAAATGCTTCTCTGTTTCACTCAGGGAACAAGCTGCTTGCTGCGCTGGCTGCGTAACATTGATGATGAACTTCATGCACTGATAGCTGGTAAGAACATATTGTGTAAACTGTCTAATAAAAACCCTGATTTCCTCATAGCTTGGCTGATTTACTCTGTCTTGTTTCTCCCCTGTTTTTCAAGGCTTCCTGGCTGGTATCTCTATGTTCTTCTACAAAAGCACCACAATATCCATGTATCTCTTCGCTAAGCTGGTGGAGGTAAAGTATTTCACATGAAGCTGTTTCATATGTTTCACCAAAGAAACAAGTGTTAAAAATACACAGAAAAAGCCATTATCACGAATTCAAGTGATAAACATTTTCCACAAACATCTCATGGTATGTACAGATATGCAAATAAGAAACAGTGGTCTTAGTTTATTTATGGGCTGTGACCATTCACGTTACTTGGGAAGTCTGAAAAGCGCACGTACTGCAGTAACCTCGTTATGACAACATGGTACTGTAAATGTCTGCTTATCTGGACTGACCGGTTGATCATTAACATCAGATGCAATTATGTCTTTAGACCATGTACTTCAAAGGCATTGAGGCTGGCCGGTTTCCCTACTTTCCTCACGCAGACACAGTCCTGTATGCTGTGTCCACTGCTATCTGTTTCCAAGCTGTAAGTAACACATACACACACATTTCTTGTTTTTTTTTGGTAAGTATTGATCTAATGCATGACTTATTACTGTTACACAGGCTGTGATGGAAGTGCAGAACCTCAGGCCTTCATACTGGAAGTTCCTGCTGCGTTTAACTAAGGGCAGGTATGGATGCATGGTGTGGAATCAAACCACATTTTATTTGAGAATTAGACATAATTGGAACATCAAATGCACAGTGGTCTTAGTTTATTTATGGGCTGTGATTAAACATGCAAGACATAAACTACATACAGTACATACAACAGATGCTATGTAGCTGCTGTATGTATGTCAAGACATTATTTTGTCTCCTTCTAGGTTTGCTCTGATGAACAGACAGTTGCTAGATGTGTTTGGCACTCAGGCATCCAGGGACTTTAAAGGCTTTGTGCCCAAATTGGACCCTCGTTTCACCACCAAGCTTCCACCAGGAGCTGACATCCAACTCGGATGAATTAGGACCAGGCTCTGGGAGGGGCTTTAGGGTTACCTCACTAGGAAACGGACAGTTTGCCTGTTCTTTTTCAGTAATTTAAGGATTTTTAAACGTGTTACAGCTCAGACGTGGTGATGTTGTGTTCCAAGATGAGATATGCTGTGAAGGATGTCAAAGCCCAAGATTTGCCCAAAGTTGGGTGGAGTCCTAACGAGAACCTTGATAAATGAAGGCATATGATACGATAAGAAATCCACGTAATTGATTCGTTTATATTTGTCAAGTTGTGGGTTTGCATTTGGCCAGATCACATGAACCAGTTCTACAAGGTATGGATAATGTCAGTAAGGTAGAAAAGCTTATCAATTTACCCAAATCTCAAAAACTAAAATTGGTTTATTGCAGAATTAAAATATCTTTGCTTACAGTAGGATTCAGCAACATTCCCTTTACTTTTTTAATTGTGAAGTTTCTTCATCGTGTTACCTGTAGGTTGGTACTGACTGAACTCTGTTATTTGAATGGTTGCTTTCACTTCTGAGGGTGAAACTCAGTGACTAATGTATTCAGTATGTGAGCAGTGATACCTAATTTATGAATCAGATTTAAAAGGACAGTGAATTTGAAAGTATTACTTCCTGATCATTTCTGAATGTTTACGTTTTCAAGACAATGTGTGCAATCTGATATTTGATTCTGTAGTAGACAATGGGAAATGTATTTAAATTGTGTTATGTAAAAATATACAAAACATTGAGGTGGAAAGTCACAATTCTTAACATACAATGACTCTTATCCATAACATCTTCTTTTGTTTTTGTTTTTTTTGCAACTGGCCATTTTTCTGCAAAGCTTTGAAACAACAGTAATGATTGCAAAGAATACATTTACAGATACTTAACAGGGTATCAAGGACCAAGATGAAGTTAATTAACTTCAAAACATACCAGTAATTTCAGCTAACAGGTAATCCATTGTTTACTGATAAACTGTATTGTGACTACTACACACAAGAAGTTATGCTATTTGAATCAAGAGTCAAGTTAAGGAATGCAATCAGATAATGCATTTACAGTACATGCAGAGCACTAATCAGATTGTTTTATAACCTGTATATACAGTTTATAAGTAATCATATTTCTCCCTCACCATATTTTGAAGTAACTGTATGCTGAGGGCCTGGCAGAGAATGTTGTGAGTGTCTTGAGTATTACTGATGGCCTACTTTTAAATGTACTATTCTATTATTATTATTATTACTATTACTATTTTACTATTATAATTATATATTATATTAATTATTAGTATACTATTATTATATTATCTAGTTTGGCTACTTGAACACAACGCCTTCAAATAATAGTCTTTCCATTATTCACTCACGCTGTCACAATTATACATTCCCTGTCCTCAAAATTTGGCACATGGTTGCCGTCACATCCTGCAGCTGTTCCTTCCACCTCTACACAGTACGCACCCTATATATCAGGTAAAACTGTTTTAATATTATAAAAAGATTTGATCAGAAAGTAGGTTTCTAAATGTAGAAAAGGCTGTTTAATTTATAGCTGGATTTCTTAAACTACACCACTATTTAAAAAAAAAAAACAATATTCTATATAATTTGAATTTTTTAATTCAATGTTTTTTGGTGTGACAACAGACAAACCAAAAAACAGTGTCTATGTCAATTTCACAAGTGTATCACATTGCTTATAGAATCCACACATATTGACATTTGTTTTACTGAGGAAATCTGTGCAGATAAAAAACAGAACTCAACTCAATCTCAGTTTTAAAATCATTCAGTACAAATCACAATCTTTCACCATCAGTTTTTAGGTGGACCATTCATGACTACTTCAGTCCAGATGTGAATATAATTAGACTGTACATTAACGTGTACACATCTAATATTTCTGTCAGTTTTTTTACTGCCAATTAATTTACTTGAAATTATTTAGTTTGTTGTTGAACCCAGATTTAGACACACCTGACCTCCATGCCAGAAGCCATGATTGAGAAATAAAGATTGAAATATAAAGTGCAAAATTCATGTTTAGGCTAAAACAGAAGTGCTAAAAATAGCGATAACTAAATCTGTCCTATACAATATAATATATTATAATATAACTATGTGTAAATGTGTTTAATTTACTTAAAAATGGTGTATATTAAAATGTATTTTGACTCAAAGTGTACACATTGTTTCCTGTGCTTACTGAGTTTGATTTCAAAACTTTAATGTGAAGGAAAAAGGTGGAAGATCATTACCAAGGGTATTTGAGCTTCATTCTAAACCTGAAAACAAAGTCATTTCAGCTGAGATCTACTGTCTGGTAAAATGTTTTATAAAGGTGATGATGACATTTAACAATATAAAAACTGGAACACCAGTGTATTGAAAAAGAAACTGTTAAAATTTTGTGACACATATTGTGAATTTTAATTGTGTCCTTTGTGTATTTACACAAAGGATACAACCATGATAACACTGATTTAGTGCAGATGCAGAGACCTGGTAAAGTCTGTACAGTGTGAAGCTCTGTTGAATGTGTTTATGTTGTAGATCTATTGTAAATCCTTTTCCAGTGTAATCACAGTGTTTAGTGTGGATTTAGCGTGATTATGCTAAAAGAACTAACAGCAAGTTCAAATGTGCCGTGACAAGATGTCAGCTACCTTATTGCAATTTTACCAAGATATTTATGAGTCCCACAGTATTCCTCACATTTCTGAAAATCTAAACCGTTCACCTAACAACAAAATATGTAGATTTATTCTTGCCAACTTTGGTCTATGATTCCTTAAAATTACAGGATTTCAATAAGCTTGACTTATGGATATACACTACAGCTCACTGGATGACACTGAAAAATAAAAAAATCTAATCGTTAGTAATGTTTACTGCAATTAGTAATAGCATGTGAGGAGGACTTCTTAACTTTTGCCCAGTCTGTGTGCAGTTTCTTTTTGTTGTGCAGTCAGGTCAAATGTCAATGTTATAGAAAATGTCCAAAACTAGTGGCCTGATTTCTAGGACATTTGCTGTCAGTAAATGTAAATTCAAATGTTTGTAAAGACTCTTGACCTTTCCTCTAATCTGACCATCTAGTTATTATTTCTGATATGCAATAACTCTCATTAGTATCAGAAGCTACTGATTCAATGTTTGCTCTCCACAGGACACTTCATCACCTTCAAGGTAAAATTAACTATCTCTAACCCTAACCCTCTAGTCTGATGAAGAATCCTGTTTATAATTTGCAGAACTGCAGTGTGATTGTATGGGGCAGGGTTGAGCACGTAAGGCTTTTGGTTTACTCCTAATGCACAAGAAGAAGTTCATGGCGGAAGTAAATATGTTTGTCAAGTACGCAAACGTAAGCGCTTCTGTTTTTCTACATTCAAAATAAAAGCGTGTAATTTACCCTAGATACTTCGATAGTTGACAACATAACTTCATTGACTGTTCACCATTTCCAGAAAACCCACGGACCTTACTGTTTGCAGTTTGCATTGGTAACCCAAGTAAAATAGTCAAGCCTGTCAGCTTGTCGCCAAATACTGGTTTGTAGAAACTTTATTTTGAAAAAAAAAGACAGGACGTCTTCCGTTCTGCAGCACAAGCAGTCAAACACCGTCGGCGTCTCTCACTGCACATCATTTAATACTGCCGACAGTTGTAACTTATAAGTTACCGGAGGAAACGAATAGCTCAAAGAACAAGAGCTGCCTATGGGGGGTAAGAATAAACAGCGAACTAAAGGAAATGTCCGGGTAAGTACCAATATAAGTTAACAGACGTTGTTCAAGTAACGTTAAGTAACAAATACGAACACAAGCTAATAACGTTAGCTACTTGTCAGCTAAGACTACGTATAACTGTGTTTGTCGTTACTCACACTTACTGTTTTAACCACATTTCCGTCTATCTCACATAGTCGCTACCTTGGTTACATATTTCTATAGCCATACGTTTATCTCCCACTGTTAGCCGTCCAGTAGCGGCCGAGCTGCTGAAGTACTGGCCCGGGAGGGTGGCGTTATCCCGGGGTTTGTTGGCTTCGATTCAACGGTCACTTCAGAGCTGAGTTATGTCCCCGCTGTCCACGGCGCTGAGGAGATAGACAACCTGGTGGATGCAGACTTCCGACTGGTACTCAGGAAACTATCCAAGAGGGATGTTGTCACAAGACTGAAAGTGAGTTTAACATTTCAGTAACTTAATGGTTTTCGGTCATACGGTACAACCTAACAATTATAATAAAGCATAAGTTATATGAAACCCGAAAAGCAATCTCGCATTGAACATGCTGAAGTCTCCCTATGGTGTTTTTGGTTTGTGTACTGATCATATGTGCTCTTCCCAGGCTGTGCAGGATTTTGGGTCCATGTGTCAGGAGCGGGATGCTGAAGAGGTTAAAGGGGTTTTGCCGTACTGGCCTAGGATTTACTGCAAGATATCAATGGTGAGCTGGTGATTGGCCATGCATTTAAGAAATAACTTTTCTGTGTCAGTTTCACATAGGGGTGTGCGATATGGCCCAAACATAATATCACGATATTTCAGAGTATTCTGACGAAATAAAAATACAGAAAAAATGCTTGTTAATCATTTGACAGCATAAACATAACAGGTTACCTTAAAATCTTCTGTAAAAACTTTAAAAATATATTACACAGGTTAGTTTTAGTGCAATAACTTTATTTAGTAAAGTATTTAGTCTTAAAGTAAAATAAAAAATAAAAATTCTCCCTTGATTGAAAAAGTCTGTATAAAACATAAATAGTACAACAAAATAAAATCATATCTTTCTCCAAACTAATGGTGACAGCTTGGGTAATAACTTTCCAGCTTTTGCTTTTTCTGTCATATGGAGTACAATGCGAGAGACTCTGATTTTCTGTACAGCGCCAGATCACATTAGAAATCATTTCAGGTTCCCTTTCCTATAGAACAGGTCTGTACGTTGTTCTTTTATTAAACAAACTAAACAGCCTCATGGTATTTATCTTAACCAACAAAATTTGACTTCTGCGTTTAACCCATCCCATCGGGGAGCTAGCGCTGAGTGTTCTTTCTGCATCTCAGTCTGATACTTATCCCAATGAGCTACCAGGCCACCTATAAATCAGCAATGCAGCTTTTTTTTTTTTTTTTAACAAAACCTATTTCATATGTGCCAAATTTGTCTAAACTGCCAATAGTTTGTCATACATTAATAAAATACCTATAACATTTAGAACATGTAAATTTGTCCCATAGTTGTATTTTTGTAATTACTTTATGGGATCAAAAAATATCGAGATATATATCGTATATCGTCATTCAGCTTAAAAATATCGAAATATGAGTTTTGGTCCATATTGCCCAGCCATACTAGGAAGTCAGAACTTGGGCTGCATTTTGAGTTTGATAGATGAGGAATGTGTGAAATACAGAGATTGGAATACGTTTGGCATTATCAGTTTCACACAGTTTTGTTCAGGATGATTAGTGGCTTATATTGCATTACTTATGGTGTTGATGGCAGAGGAAACCCTGCAGAGGCTTGACTCCTGCAATGACACAAACAACCCACCTGTAATATTTGTCATGATTACTTCTCAGCACCTGGATATCAAAACACAACCACTAAGCCTTTTACAGCCTCTTGAAACCACTGCTGCTCCTGCTATGGAAATTAACTCTGTAAATAAGGACACCAGATCTGGTGCTGTCAACTGTTTGCCAGAGGAGTGAAAGGATGTGGTTGTCATGCCTCTAACACTGGTTACTGGTTCTGTCTTCCTGTGTAGACCAAAGGGGAGAGCAAATCAAACACTGACAAGGTTAAAGGTTGCCATGTGTTATGTCACATTTGCTGAGGGTGTAAAAGGGGAATTAAAATTACTGTCCATGTCAGGGAACAAGTTTACAGTGCTTATAGTGCACGCTCGAAATGCACTGCATTCTGTTAAATTAAATCAAATATAGATGAAACACGTACTAACACTAAGAGCTTGTTCGCAACTGTTGCTGTTGCTGCCATCAATTTAAAAAATTACCACATTTTTAATCAGAATTGTACATTTTCTCTGTCTTACCTTTTTCTATGTTCTATTGTGAAAAAGTATGGATTTATGAGATTTGCAAATCATCTTTTGTTTTTATGTAGGTTTTACACAGCATCTCAACTTTTTTGGAATTTGTTATAATGTGGCCAACTGAATTTCAGTACTACACATACTGTAGGCCAGGGGTTTTCAAGTATTATTTAAAGAGATCCGGAAAGAGAAAATTTCCTCATGTCCGGGTCCACAACATGATCATGTTTAAATTGCATTATTATACAGTTAATCATTAATATTCATTTATATTCATATAGAAAGAGAAGTAACTTGTCATTAAGCTATAATTCAATGCCATTTTAACAAT
>JAUBNQ010000006.1:10222435-10254091 GCA_032353495.1 Ctenopoma kingsleyae
CTATAGAACAGGTCTGTACGTTGTTCTTTTATTAAACAAACTAAACAGCCTCATGGTATTTATTTTATTTACATGACAGCGTCATTTCTGTCTCTCTGTATCGAATGCGGCGGAGCTCTGCAGCGATGCGTGCGCACAAAAACACACACGCGTTGGTAAAATATGATTTTAAAAAGCATAAAAGTCAAAACACACACACCGACCCCGGTGCAGAGTGATGCGTATAACACACACCAGGAGCAGCGCAAATTTTTTCCAATCATATTTCCACTGAACAGCTGATATTAATCAAACGAAACCATCTGTTTATATGACTTCAGTACATTTTCCTTGTTATGTTGTTGTTATGTTTCAAAAAAGCTGCTTTTTTGGGAATTAATTCTTTGGCAGTACTGCTTCCAGCCATGTTTGCCTTCACCTTCACAACTTTAATAACTTCACGCTGCATGGTGCACGTGAGCATTATCTGCTGCATAATGGTGTGACGTCTTTACGCCATGAAATTAGCATATCATGATATTTATTTTTTTCCCAGGCAAGAAAAAGTTACCTGTATTATCATGAATGATATGATATGGCCCACCTCTAGTGTCACATTCAGATTAGGATTATGGAAGCAGTGCATCTTTAATGTGTACATGACCACAATTTAATTATTCCTATCAAATAAAAGTAAAGTCCCATTTCAACACATTTAACTTAAATCCGCATAAAAGTTAGTCTAAAATTACACTCAAATTACAGGTGATGTTGAGTGTAATTATGTGTGAGTGCTTGTGTTTGGTGTGTCCACATTAGTATTGAATTTTGTCTTCATTATTATGTCTCTCAGGATCATGATCGCCGAATCAGGGAGGCCACCCAGCAAGCCTTTGAGCAGCTGGTGCTAAAAGTGCGTCGCAGCTTGGCCCCCTTTCTGAAGAGCTTGATGGGCCACTGGATTCTGTCCCAGTGTGACACTTACACACCTGCAGCCTCTGCTGCGTGCCAGGCCTTCCAGGCTGCTTTCTCACCCACCAAACAGCCTGAGGCTCTTAGCTTCTGCAAGGATGAGATCCTTACTGTGAGTAATTATGAATTTGGTACACAAAGGGATATGCAGCATAACATAATGAGGTAGATTTAACAAAATATTAGCTATTAAATATTAATTTTAATCTGCAGGTACTTCAAGACATTTTGTTAAAAGAAACAGCAGACACGCTGAGCGATCCGCAGTAAGTTCAGTGTCTTTGTCCATTCCATGAACAATAATATATTCTGTTAGCATTTTTGCTGAAGTACTGACTCCCCTTGTTCTCTAGAAGTGTGACACAGGAGGAGAGGGAAGCCAAATATGTACGCATGCTGACCAGTTCACTGCTGGGGGTGAAGAGGCTGCTCTCCCTGCTACTCCAGAATGACAGAGTGGCCCTGGAGGAAAGATTAGCAGATCTGCTTAACTCTGGGAAGTTCTGGAAATACAGCAAACACAAGACACCACAGGTACTGAAACTGAAGTTTCACCCCAATAAAATAAAACACAGAATTATATTCTTTCATTTCAGTTTAATCTATTCATTTTTAAGTCTCATTTAGGTATAATAAAAATCTGTAGTTTGTATAGGTTGTATGCAATAATATTTGATTTCTCAATATCTATGTGTAAGGCAAAGCCTCATTGTAGGGACACCTACAGGGAAGGGAAAGTCATGGAGTTTATCTTGGGTGCTGTTCTTACTATGGCAGCATTTATATCTGAAGGCAGAATGTTAAAGAGAAGACGTCGCTCTAGGTTCCACACACACATTTTGTAGTGTTTTATCATATGTGACAAAAGAAGGGAGAAGATATACTATATATAGTTTTATATTATATAGTAATATTTCTTTACTATTTAAGTACTAATATGTGTTTCTTCACAGGTACGAGGGGCATTTTTTGAGATGATGTGTGCCCTGTGTGAGTTCACTCCAGGACTGGTCCAGGCTGAAGCAGCACGACTCTGTCCTGCTGTACTCCTCAGTATTGATGACACAGACCCTGTAGTACTGCCTCCTGTGTGGGAAGCTGTTCTTCATGTTGTGACTACAATCCCTGTAAGATTGTGTTTAAAGGATGACCTCAATATACAGTAATGCAGATGCCATTGTTTTGTTAGTTTTCTGTAATGTTGTCTGTATTATAGTAGACTTAACAGATTGTTAGCGTTATAGTAATCAGCACTATGGAGTCACAAACACATACACAGATACAGAAGTAGATATGTTTAATTTTTGTATAGCTAAGTTCTGTCTTATATTTGATATTTCTGTTTCTATTCAAGGATTGCTGGGTACATGTAAATCCCAAGAAGGGCTTCTTACCTAAACTCTGGTCTCTACTGAAAGAGGGTGGTAAAGGCATGGCTAAATCACTCCACCCTAATTTAATGCCACTCCTCAGCAAACTGCCCCCACAGGTCACTGATCCAACCTTAGACTTCTACACCACCTTCTTCACATCATTCATACAAGGGTAATTTTTTGTCTGTGCACACTTGTACAGGAAGATAATTCTTATTTCTTATTCTTAATGCTAGCTTTGCATTTTTACCATATCAACCTATTACTCTTGTTAATATTGCAGTATTTATTAAAAATGTCATCTTGTACTCTATAATGTTTATTGTCTCTCTTAGCCTGTCTAGTGAGCGTGCCGCGACGAGTTCATCTGAAAGTGCAGTTATAGTGACTTCTGTTGTTGAGTGCTTGAGATACTGCATACTGCACAATACAGAGAATGAGGAGCATCAGAGAAAAATAAGGACCATGCTTATTTCACAGCAGGTGGGATCACACAGTTGCATATACATTTCTCATCATTTTCAAATGTAATGAGGTCCCCATCTGTCTCACTGTATATTTGTTCTTTGCATTTTGTAGCTTCTACCACTCATAGAGAAGGCTCTGGGAAATCCCTTACTTCAGAATGGTCCTTTCTTCCTTTTGGTCACTGGAATGCTTGTGTCCTTGGAGAAAAAGGCAGGTTTACATAAGGAAGATGAAGCTAGTGACAGCAAGGACGTCTTTCAAGGACTTCTTGCAGACTTCTGGGAGGGCCTTGGTGTTCTCTTTGTGCGTTATGTTGACAATGAGGAAGCAGAACCACAGGTTTTGGAAGGGGTGGCCACCTTGCTGCAGGTGAGTTTAGTTTCTGATTCTCACATATTCCCCACTGAAATCTCCATATTGACACAAAGGATACAGCAGATCAATAAAGCTGTCAGAGCGGTTCTTGTCTTAAAAAGTGGATAAAGTGAAACAGAAAACACAATGCCTAAATGCATTTATTCTCACTTTCTCATGTGTCTTCAGGTGATGCGATACCCTGAGCGAGTAAACAGAAAACACGTCCAGAAGACGAAATCTGTCAAGATCCGTTTTTCTAAGCCAGAGGATAATGAGAAAACTGGAGTTGAAGGAGATGGTGTTGAGAAGGCTGTGCAGACAGTGTCGCTTGTGAATGAGAAGGCATTTGGGTCCCTACAGACCCAGCATTTTGAGGATGTTGTGTGCCAGCTGGCACAACTGTGCCTGGTGCATGTGAATGAGAAAAAGTCAGAGAGACATCTTATTTTCCTCTCCCTTCTCCTGCGGTCATTCCACACACCCAGGGTCTTCAGTGTAGGTCATATTAACTGTTACCGTTAAAGTGCATTTCAGTGTCAGTCATGCTTATATTTTTGTAAATCATTGGTATTTACTGTTCTGGTTAAGTAATTACAGGATTTTTATGCCACATGAATTTGTCTTTGTAATGGCAAAATCTGTGAAATGTATATATTGAGGTTTCACCATAAAAACTCTATTCTTTAAAAAATATTTGGCAATAATTTTAAGTATTAGCAATATTTATTAGTCGACTGGTATGACTCTTTTCATTAAATAATGTAAAGTAAGTTTTTTTTAATAATGAATTTTTCCCTGAACTATGCTTGTTTTAGACATTGGTCGAATTGGACGATAAAATATCAAAGGACAGTGAAAGAGATGAGGTGAATATGAAAAATCCAGCACTGCAGTTCCTGTTGGAGCGAGTGCTGCTATGGCTTACTGAGAAGAGCCGCAGCGACATTGGGCACCTGGTGGAAATGGTCTTCAGCTCACTCCACTGCTGCAGCCAGCAGGAGACCACCCGCGTACTCAACCACATCACCACGGTAACCTAACACTGCAGATGTGACCTGACACGGATCTCTGTTTTGTGCAGTTTGATCCTTCTTATAATAATAATAATTCTTAGTTTTAACTCTTGATTTTTCTGTAGTTTGTTTTCTGACATTCATTCTCTTCACTCTGTTTTCTAGATGGATTTACAGTGGGGAATTATCCTGCAAATAATACAGAGGGTATGCATCATTGTATTTGTGCAGACTTTGTGTCAATGTATCAGATTTTCACAGTTAAATGTCTTGTGCTTACTTTCCTATCAGGCATGTGCAGATCCTGACACTCTGAAGAGCTGTAATGAATGGCTAAAAGGTTCAGTTCTAGGTGAAAAACTCCTGGAATTGACTGAGGAGCTGTGCAAGGTTAGACACTGCTCTTCTAGTCCTGCTTCCCCTACAAGCAGCCACGGTTGGAAGCTTATCAGCCTTGTCCTCTCTCAACCCCACAACAATGGTGAACACAAATACACACACAATCAAATATTTTCTTTATCTGTTTTATCTATTACCATTTGTGGATTTTCAGATCAGTTGCCAAACCACATAATCTTTTCCATCTGTTTTTACTTGCACAGTGCCTCTGATAGGGGAGGTGTACATGGAGAAGATCTTAGAGAAGCTCCACGCCACTCTGTCTGAGACCAAGAGTCTGTCGGATGCGGGAAACATGGAGCCACTCATCTCCTTCATCTGTGATGTAGCTTCCACATTCTTCTCTTCTGTACAAGACTGTCTTGTGCTACTCTCTGCTGAGGAACTTTTGCTCACTGTCTTTCAACTCACCGCTCAAGATCAAACACATACTCACCTGTCAGGTAGGTACTCACAGGTACAGCATAAAATACATGTACTGTATTAAGTGAACTAGGTAATTAATTTGTGTTTAATTTAAAAGATTCACTTTTAGAAAAGCTAAGGAAAGTGTGCTTCACTGGGGTCCAATCACTGATCCAGCACTCTGACTGTGAGATCAAAGAAGGTGGTTTCCTGCACAGTGCAGCCATTTGGGTGAAGAACCAACTACTCACTATGTGTATGGACATTAAAAGGTAACAAAACAACTTCCTCTGGTGTAGTTCAGGAAAACCCAAGTACTTTTTCCTTTAATCCTTCCCAAAAGTTGGACTTGTAAATTGGTGTAACTGTATCTAATAAAATCTTTCACAAGGCTCTGTTGTAGTCCCAGCTAATTTCCTGATCTTATTTTTTAGTTTACAGGTTCTTGTTCTTGCTGTACAGAGCATAGTGGAGACAGTCACATCTGTCTGCAACCAAGATTTCGCCCTTCTTGTTGAGTTTTTTACCCTGTTGTTGCCTGCCCAGACAGAATGGACAAGAGTCAGACGGGCATTACCCCCTCAGGTTAGCAAGCCAATTCATTGTCCAGATAGGTAGTCCCTAACTCAGGCACTATCGTACATTGATTCTGACAGATTTCCTGTGGAAGGATTGTGCTTAATCCTGTCCTTTTTCTGTCCTGCAGTGGATCAAAACCCCCTTACTGTCCAGTCGTCATCGAGTAGTCTGCGAAAAACCCACCATGGACATGTGGAGGTTTAGGTCGTCATCCAGACTTCCAGCCCACCTATGTGCCTGTGCCCTGTTGGGGAGGGTGGCCCAAACTGCATTCACACCTTGGGACCAAAAGAAGGAAGAATGTCCTTCACATGTATTAAACCTTAAGAACACAGGTAAACACATATGAACACACATCAGCCATGAGTTATCTTTACTGTAACTTTGACATATGTGTGAAACACATTCTATGATGTTTAATATGTTTGTATTTGCATGTTTTTGTTTGGCAGTTTCAGAATTGCTGTATGCACTGCAGTGGTGTAAGGAGGTAGATTACAGCCCTTCTATAGTATCTACCTATCGCAGCCTGCTGACTGACTGGGGGCTGTCAGAAGGACTCAAAACCTACGTCCCAAAGAAAAAACTGCTGGAAACACTCTACTCAAGGTGAGGCCCATGATTGATTTGGGTTAGCAAAGGGTTTGGGTTAGCAGAAACAAACGTGTGCCACATTAATATGCAGTATGATTTTCTACATTAACAGAAGCAATAATTTAAAACACTTTCTGCTTAACATAATGTGCATTAAATTTTTTCCTTGTAGGTCAGTGGAGGATGGAGGTCTATGGTCTCTGACTCTAGAAAACTACATCCACACGAGCAACTACACCAGTGAAAATCTGAGGAAGCTTTATGAGACTGTAGACAAGTCAGTAACTTATGTGCTTAAGTAATTTAAAGGTGCAATGTGGAACATTTAGAGGGATCTATCTTTATGTTTTAATTAGTGCGTAATCACCTGAAAGTAAGAATCACTGCACTGTTAGCTAGCTTAGAATGAGCATTTTATATCTACATAGAGAGTGAGTTTTTACACAAACCTCGCCATGTTGCACTGCCATGTTTCTACTATAGCTCAGAACTGACTCCGGCTCTAGAGGGGACGTTCTTACCTTTAAGGTGGTGACACTATAGCACCACTTTAAAGAGGAAGAAGAATATATCTAAATTAACATCATCACTTCACAAATTTCCACTTGATGCCGTCATAGATGATAAATATGGAACCTGGCAGCCACCATAGGCGCTCTAATGCTTGGAAAGGGAGAGGTGGCAGATGGTATTGAGATGGTTGCAATTTGCAACCTTAACACTAGATGTCACTAAATTTTACACACCGCACCTTTATATACTTTAAATTTCTCATTCAGACCTGTTATGTGGTCACTGTTAACACTGTGTTGTGTTTTGAAATTTGTCTATTTGATCAGTTTGTTCCCAGCATCTCAAAGCAAACTGAACACGCTTCAGGTGCTCTGCCCCATTATGACCAAAGAAGACAGAGAGACTCTTGTAGCCCTGGCTACTGCTGGATTGATCAACTGGCAACAGAATGACAGTGAGAATACACACAGATGTGTACACACACACACACACATTTTTTTTACCTTGAAATGAGCAGATAATAATTTTGTGCCATTTGTCACAGATGTGTACTGGTGTCTGACAGCGTTGCTGTGCTGTCTAAACGCCAGCACACAAGTAGAGGAGGAGGTTGTGCAGGCTATCCTGGCCACGATGACAGAATGGAGAAACAGCAAAGGAGACTGGTTCCTCTTTAGCAGGTAATTGCATAAATCATTCATACATTTACACACAGTTTTATTAATGTTCATTTCATCTTTTGAAACACTGTTCTAATTTCATGTTTATCACATCATTTGTATTTCAGTGACCTGTCTAAAGCAACTGTGGAACAGCTGAACTTTACTGTCGAAATGATGCGTTTCCTGTCCTGGCTGGTGACTCATTCTCCGACACTTCTCAGCACCAACCAGTGGGACTTCTTGCTCTGTTCTATGTTAGCCTGGCTGGAGGTGAGATGTAGATCATACACGTTGTCTTGCTTTGAGGTCAGAGGCCACTGTCAGCCGCAAAGTATTGCCTGAAATAGTTGTTAAGGATTCAGCTTCCAGGATACTGCAGTGTTTTATGTCTTGAACTTCTACTAATTATAGCTCACTATTCTATTCTGCTGCCATTGATAAAGAATAGTATTGTTTGACTAAATAATATATTTTTCCAATAATTTTTGTTACAAACATTTGCAGCAACTGTCTTTATCTCCTGTGAATCTTTTCATGCTGCCAATATCAGACTGCCAGTGAGAATGTAAGCAGTCTCTGGAACCCATGGGTGCAGCTGTTTGTGTGTGAGAACACCGCATTGATAGTGAAGCTGAATCAATTCTTCACATCATCCTCACCTGTTGTTCTGGAGAATCTGCCATCAGAACTGACTGGTGAATGGACAGACTTCTTTGTTGAGGGAATCTACAACCTGCTGTTGCCCCTGCCTATCAAGATCATAGGTATGAGTGTATTCTGAAATAGAATCATCATAATTTATCTAGCATGTGCTTTTCACTGGTTATTAATGTGATATAGTAAATTTATAAACACAGTATGTAGCATGCCTGACTTCACAAGTAACAGCCCGTCTTTTCTGTTTGCTGCCCAAATGCAGATACCTTCAATGAACCAGATGATCCTCGGTTTCCACTGGCAGTACTGCAGTCTGTCGGCATGGCTCTGACATATGTGCCTGTGCAACAACTAAACCAGAACTCCTTGCCACCACGGTTCATAGCAGACCAGAAGACAAACTTGCCAGAGCCCCTCCAGACCCTCCTCAACACTTTCTGTCCTCTACTGCTGTTTAAGGCCAGGCCTCTGCAGATCGCTGTTTATTACGTGTTGGAAAAGTAAGGATAACTTCTCTTCAGATGAACCAAAAAACCTTCACTTTCTTCCCTACTTCTGTATCAAGTTTGAAGTGGTACACATATCCTGAGATCTTTAGGGCCATGCAGTAGGTTATTTGCTTTGTTTCATCTGTTGTGGTAAACATGAGGTGATCATCATCATGCTTATTTAATAATACATTTAAACATTTTTGAATTTTGAATAGTAAAAATCTTATTTAATTCAATACAGGGTCATGCCTCAGCTGCCTGAGTGTGATGGAGAAGGAGACAACAAATCTGATGATGATAAAGATGAGCCATGCCTGTAAGTCAGTGGGAGAGAGGGTTTTACACATAAGTGATTCTTACTGGATTCTAGGTGTTGTTCTTACAGTATTAGACAAAAATATTATTGGGCTTAGTGTAGATGAAACAATTTTTTTAACAACTCTTACTGTTTTGTTTGTGTTCAGATCACCTCCAGCTTCTCTGATGGCAATCCTGTCAACCTGTGAGGAGCTTTGTGATAGTATCCTGGCAGCGGTTCAAGTAGGAGAGTTTGCAGTGGTCCAGCCTTTCAGTGTGGAGTACTCTTGCATCCTGGGCTACCTGCTGGCCTGGAAGCTGCTTCTCACTTTTTTCAAATCCTCACCCTCACATGTGAGTCATGAGAAGTCCTGGCTTCGCATTATTAGATATTTGTACAATGTGTTATTTTTGACTTTTAGTTTCAGTGTACAAGAGTGTATATACGGCAGCAAATTTATACATTATCTGGAGAGAGTAGACTTTGCTGTTTGAGAAGAGTAATGTTGATCTCAGGATTGTCACAATATTGACTGCTCCTCTGGTTTATCTATAGCTGCGTGCCCATTATGCCCAGTATCTGAAGAGAAGCTGTTCCCTTAATAAGCTTCTCCTTCACCTCTTCAAACTGATGCCTGAGAACCCTGTCTACCCAGGCCATGGGTCAGAGACGAAGGAGACAAAAACCCTCTTTACAGAGAGCCAATCTCTGGTTGTTGACAGTACGTACACACCTAACACTGTTTCTATACACGACTCTGAAATGTAAACAAGATAGATTTTCTCTTATTTTTCGCCTGCAGGAAGTGACTGTGTTGAATGGGAGCTCCCTCACTTGGCGTGCAGTGTATACTACAGCACAGTACAGGACCTGCCTGCCATGGTGCGGCTGTGGTGGAACAGCCAGGAGAAGAGAGTGAGCGCAGCTGTGGAGAAGTTCACCATTAAATACGTCAGTCCTGTTCTCTCGGCCGAGGAGATTTCATCTGTCCACTCCAGCACTCAAATGTTCGACAGCATGACCGTAAGTTAGCAAATACATTGTTCTGTGTATGACTACAACTCATGTAAACAACAATCTGACTATATTTAAGATCTTCAAATGTAATGGTGTAACATGTGCATCACATTTAAAGTGTAATGATGCAGTATCAATAGATTGTGTTAATTTGCAATGATTATGTATGATTCGGGCATTGGATTGTAAAGCACAGTCAAAATGTGTATTTATCTCATTGCTTTAGGTGAAGGCCCGCTCAGCAGCACGTGAGGTGATTGCTACCTATTCTGTGGATGACATCTTCATTGAGTTGGTGATTCAGCTACCGCAGAACTACCCTCTAGGCTCTATTGCTGTAGAGAGTGGGAGGCGCGTGGGTGTTGCCGTACAGCAGTGGAGGAACTGGATGCTGCAACTGAGCACATACCTCACACATCAGGTAGAAACACAAACACCCAGTGGATATACAGTAAACAAGAAAACTGGTAATAACCTGGGACTGTTCAACGTGTAGCCAGATTGTATCCATAACAGTGAAGTGAAGTTTGAGCAAGGCAGGCCAAGAGATGTTTGAAAATTTTTGTTGTTTTAAAAATCAAAAAAGAGGATGAAACGTATGTGTGTATGTAAATGTGTACTTGTGTTCAGAATGGCAGTATTATGGAGGGCCTGGCTCTGTGGAAGAACAATGTGGATAAGCGTTTCGAGGGAATAGAAGACTGTATGATCTGCTTCTCTGTTATCCATGGCTCTAACTACTCCCTGCCCAAGAAGGCTTGCCGCACCTGCAAAAAGAAATTCCACTCAGCATGTTTGGTGAGATACATATACATGATGTTACATTCATTGGTGGGGTGTCAGTATCTTTAGTGCCATTTTTTTGAGGTTATTCTTTATCTCTCATCACTCATCTGATTTTATGTCTCACAAATACATGTACAACAACATAATGTAAAGAGAACATTGTTTTGTTGTAGTTCTTTTTACATCAATACATTTCTGTAATCTTTCTACAGTACAAATGGTTTACTTCCAGCAACAAGTCCACCTGTCCACTGTGCAGAGAAACCTTCTTCTAACATGCACCTTCTGTTGACCATGTTCTTCAATCAACCATGACTTCATCGGCCGTGATCACTTGCAGAAGGTTATTAAGAAATACTTTTATATTGAGATCTAATTTGTTACATCAAAATTTGATTAGGAAGTTTCTCTGGGGCTTTCTCTGAATGAAATGACAGACATTGTTTGGTTCTGAAAATCCTGTTTCATGTGCTCAGTGGGAGCTTGAACTAAAGTACCATTTATACCACTGCTATTCTGCACAGCATCAGTAGTTCCCTGCTGATGTGTTCTGTAATTAATGAGTTTTTAATCTTTTTTTTGTGGGCTTAAATTTTTTATCTTTTGAAATGTGCAGGTGTGTTTAAAAAAAGGTTGAATAACAAAGCTGGCCAGGTGCTGCAGTCAGACACAAGCACCTGTTGAATTGAGTGATTTTGCAAAGAAAAAAGAATGGACTACATAATGCAGTTCCTGCACAGGATTCACAAATATTTCCTAATATTTAGGATTGTAAAGAGATTATGTCTGATTAGTGACATGCCTTAAACTGGTACGACATGGTGGCTAAGAAAAGCAGAAAAGTTGGTCTTTAATTTCATAATGCCAGTCCTCACAAATATCAGTACCTAATGTTAGGTGTCTTGCCCTGTGCCTGCATATAGATGTAAATGATGCTGGAAAATAAATAAAATCAAGTGAAATCGATATTAAGAATTTTGTCTTTGATTCAGCACTTACCACAGCTAAATAAAAAGTACAGAAAACGATATTTGTGGAAAATAATTCAGTCGTAATGTGTACTTAATGTGTACTTGCATTTTTGAGTCCTATTCCAAATGTGATGCTGTAGGTTGTTAGATGTGTATTTCCATCAGCAACCTGTTGACTGACTTCTATACTAGTTTGTGCTGACTTGTATAACAATACAAAAAGCTGATATGGCAACCTTACAGGATGATACAAAGTACAGAACGAGGTAGAGTGAACATATTTTTGCAATGTCAGTTGTGTAACAGAGCAATGCAAATGCAGGAAGATATTTATAAATCTGTCACATATTCATATACAGTGTATATTCATATTTTTACTTTGTGCATACACAGACTTTTATTCTGAAATCAACAAAGTTTGAGCATAACAATACACCTGGCCCTAGGTGTATAGGTGTATTTGCTTTGCTAAAAAAGTGACAATATAAATGTATTTCTATGCTATCACTTTATTTTAATAACCCGTATCAAAGTCAGCTATAATGAAGTGCTTCCATGAACTGTTGTACGAACCTAAGCCTTCAATTACAGTTATGCTTTATGGTATTTCCATGTAACTGTTGCTGTAAGTTAACCTGTGCTAGTTTCTTAGAAAAGGCTGTAATTAGCCTCAGTCTGTGACTGCTGGCACCAGCAGTCATTTTTCTTGGGTCTACCTCCTCCTCATGTTGAATAATTTATCTGTTTAATAGAGGCTTGCTCTCATCACACTTATTCCTATGGAATTAATTGTGACAGATTGAGCACGATCAATGAATTAATCCCTATCATTTGGTCTGTCATTTATGTGCATGTGTCTAAGCGTGTGTGCATTTGTATTTCCAAACTGTGGTCAAAATTTATCAATACATACAGCCAGCATCCATCATCTTCTGCCCTTGACCTTTTTAATAGCCATTGATCTGTTTGCCAGGCATAAATATTTATACTGAAATCCCCATCTCTCATGAGTTTTGACGTGCGCGCACACACTCCCACCGACAGCCTCAAATCTTATTGCTCATTATCTGCTTGATTAAGCAGCAGTGCAAATGTTATGCACTACAGTACAGACTTGTACTCAGCTTATTCTTTTTATAATATAGGTCAACCTTTACCAGCAGATGGCAGCATAAGCACAAGCCCCAGCTTGTAAAATAAAACTACTATTTATGGAGATGTGTCCATATTAACCTGAAAGAAAAAGGATTACTGTTTCTGACTCTCTAGAGGGGTAAAACTACATACAGACCCTCTGTCTCCTGTTGCTTTTCATACAAATTGTTTTTCATTTCGCCCAAATAATTAATAGGGACATTTAAATTGGAATTAATAAGGAATCCCAAAGGGTTGCCCATCCTTAATTACTCAAATGAATTTGATGAATAAATTCAGTCACTATGTTGGAACCCATCTGATGTTGGAGAAAATATTCCCAACATACTTGTGTATGTTAAAAATAGTTTAATGGGAAGAGGTGCCCTTCAAGATGGGGATAAATTACTTCAGTCATTCTGAAAATAGTTGAAAATTAATAATTTATATTGCAAATGTATACACTCAAACATACATACTGAACTAACTAATTTGTTCTTGTAAAAAATCTGTAAAAAATGATGGAGTATATCTAAAGGATCAGGTTGATTGAAGTAGATTAGTTTTTTTTTTTCATGAAAAAGACAAAGAGCACAGATCTGATTCTACATGAGTCTCATTCCTTGATACTGATAGTGCTTGATACTGATACTGATAGTGCTTGATACTGATACTGAAAGTGCTTAAAATGTCATCCATCCATTAATAATCCTCTTATTCTGACCCACTTGCAAACTATAGAACAAGCTAACTGGCAGACAAAATGTCTACAATCATTGGCCGATTTGGCCTTTGGCCTGATTGGTGGAGGCCTGGTTACCTCATTATTAGCTAGACTCAGTTAACTGTTATTTAGCTTTCACTCCCCTATTTGTGTACCTATTAGCATGCCAAGTCATTTGTAGAAGGCTGGTCCCATCCCAGTTGTGCCACTCCTCAACTCTGCAGGCAACTGCTCAGCTCTGGAAATGGGTTTGAATTACTCTGAGTGCATGCGTGCGTGAGTTTTGTGCATATATACATGCCTATCAGTATGACTCTGCTGATATTAGCTCTATGGAAATGTGTCCCGCACAGTCGATTTATGTGCCTCTGTGTAGCTGGTTTCCCTCACATCCTCCATCTTTCCATGCCTTTCTCTCACTGCCCCATCATATAGCACACAGCATGAAATCAATATCTGAATTTGGATGTAATCCTGGTAATTTATCAGATTCATTTATCCTTAACCAAAGTAGGGAACTATACGGTTCTGTCAGGGTTATTTCCTCCACTGCACTTAACTCAAACGTAAAATGATAAATTTTATTAACATTTGCTGTTTTCATATAACAAAGGTAATATACAATGATTATTGACTTCAGTCTGTTGGCACCCAGACATGCATTTGTATTAGTCATTATGGCTGGGAAGGGCTGCCTGGTCTGCCACAGTTTAAATCTACTGTTATTACTGTGTCATCTTGTACAGGCCTTTTATAGTTTTCTATTACTGCTGCCTTGTTATAGCAACAATGGAGGACACCAAAGACCAGGTGACTGAGTGTGCTCTCTGCAAGAGATTCTGTCTGTGATTCAGAATCACAGTGAGTAGATTTAAAGAGAAAATTCTATATTTTAAGACTGGAAATTAAAAATACAAAGTCAAACAATGGAGCATGCATGCAAAATTATTTATGTTGCAGAATGTGTGGCAATAATAAACAGAAGAATTGTAGGGCCTGACTAATTTAATTTAAAAATAGTTTTGGTAGTCGGTAGTACTTGTATTTTGTATATACATTTATGAAAGAGTAACATTTATCAGAATAACTGCAATGAAACTAAATCATCCAATATCTTAGAATCATACTTTTAAGCCCAACTAATGTAACACTTTCCTTTGATGAAATGTATTACCCCAAGAGGCGATGCATATCAAGGGACTATTTAAGTATTCTAAAGTGTTGCTTCAAGTTCACAGTGCCATCAGCGCAAGACTGTCTTCAAACAACACTGTCTGTGTACTTTGTGTTGTATCAGAAAACTCTCCATATACATCTTCAGTCAACCGACTCCAAGACCATACCTCTATCTACATGGAAATAACAGCACACAAGGACTGTAAAAAGAAACTGAGCATGACCAAATTGTTGCAATTGCAACTGGGACAAACACATGAGTGGTACTCCCTGAATGTTTTAAGTAGGGTGTGTTAACCCCTGCACATGAGCTAAACACTGTTGGGGAATAGGGGCAGTAAGGCTTCACACTTCTGAATTCATTGTGGGGTGTTATTCTTATATAAAGTGGCAGGGATGAATCTACTGTGCACACTTATGACCCACAGTGTGAAGGCAGCAAGAATTCACATATGATAGATCTTTATCACAACCCATTCTCTAAATTTAGAGAAACCCACTGGCATGATCATATATTGTACAAATGCTCTATATATTGTGATAGAAGCAAAGAAAATGGACTTCTATTCCCTCTGGCAAAGTTTGATTTACAGTTCTATTTAAATGTCTGCACTGTTTCAGAGGTTAGTGTTTCCATAGCTAAGCCCAAAGGTGTTTAGATTTGTCATGCTGTAAAGTAACCAGAAATTTAACATAAGCTACAGCATAGAAGGCGCAGTGAGATAGGAAACCACTGCACTTAGTTCACCAAAATCTTAGTCTGCATCTGATTAAAACGTTTGGTTCTGTTTTATCATCTTTTTCCCATCATGCAAACTTACCATTCCATTTTTATTTACACCGCTTTAATCAATTGTTGTTTTTTATGTGGTGGAAACAAAATTTTCTACAGCTATATTCCATAAATACAGGGCCAAGGTTGTTTATCTGACCTTGTTTAAATACCTTGACAATCCCATTGGCCAGTTTGTTGCCACTGGCGACAGTTGTTGTCACTGATTGGTCAGTTGCGTGTCAGGTGTTCTTTTAGCTACTTTGGCGTCTCTGGATGAGAAAAAAAAAAAAAAAAACACCAGCGTGGCTGTGTATAAAAGTCACGAGAGCGTGCTCAAAATGCAGTAGGTTCGAGAGTAGAGAAAAAGTTACCAAAGTCAGCTGGAGTTTTCAAAACCACAAAGTCTTAGATGCGTGACATGCGACTGAGCTACCAGAGAAATTTTTTTGGCGGCCGGCTAATGTTAGCATGGTGCCTCAGGAGAGTGTCATTAGCCAAGATGAGAGTGAGCACACCTCCTTATGTCACAATGCCAGCTGTGAAGGAATACTGGCTAAATACTGACTTTACCAGACATTTACTTGGAAACATCCACAGCAGTGTTACCTCCTATTCGGTGTTACCACTGTTCGTCGTGAGTACGGGGCCAAAGATGTCCTGGAGACTGATTCAATGAGTAAATCAAGAATTGTGGTTCCAGGAAAACCAGACGACATTTCTACAGGTAAGTCAGTGTTTCATTTTAATATTATATTCTAAACTGAATAACCTACTCGCATTGCATCTGGTGTGATCTGGCCTATTGACGATTGTGCTGTTTTGCTAGGTTTTTAACACGTGTCTTGCCACCACTGTTGGAGAGAGGTGTTTGCCTGGTTTTAAAGATATGATGAAGTATAAATGAGGTGGATTAATGCAGGCTACAGATTGCTTGTTGTGACGAGGCAGTAATTAGCAGTATCACTACCTGTGGTAAATCTGTATCTTGTGGTTGAGGAAGGGTGGGAGGGTAAAAGACCCGGAAGCCAATGACAGGATTAACATTAAATCACCCATGAGTATCACGCTAAGAAAAAGATAAACTAAAGGAAAACTTGTCTTGTTCTCCCTTTGACATCAAGGTTGCCCTAATATCCTTGTGGATGTAATTCAGAGAAATATAGACACACTTTTACCTTTTTTTGTTACTGGATTACTTGTCCCTCTCTGGTTCAGCTATACAGTTTACTGTGGTAGGTATATCAAAATCTGATCCAGACAGGTTGTGCTTGTCCACATTAATCATCAGAATGGCTCAGCGCATAAACAACTATACAGTGTCATATGGCGCTGTGCAGTGCCACAAACTATGTGAGAAAGCATCAGATCCTGGAAGTTTCACACAATTAGGTAAATCCTAATTGCCAGTTACTTTGATTTGTAATCCTAAAGGTATTTAATGAGCTCATTTAATGGTGCCATGGAGCATGATAGAGTATGGTAATTGGTTTTTATAAGAAGTATAAAAATCAAGGTGAGCTTGTGAGTTTGGTGTTGCCACTTATTCACCAAGACATTATGTGGCATTAAGAAAGAAAAGTTAAAGAAAGTAGTTTCGGAAAGAGTCTCACAATCCCAGCTCTAGTCCCTCAGATAAAAATAGACACACATGGAGTTTTGAAGTGAGATGTTTTGGTGCTGGCAGCTCTCTTCTTAATGATCATCCCCTGATGATGATGTGTTTATGTACAGCCATCTTCAAGGGTAAAACCAAAAGGTAAAAAAGTCATACGGCTGCCCTTGCAGCTTTTTACAGCTGTGAAAGAGGACGTCTCACTCTCCAGTTCTAACAAGGTCGGAGCTGTCAGGAAAGAGTGAGGCCGAGGAGCTAATATACTCAGGCCAGGAGGAAGAATCATCCCTCATACACACAGCAGACGCAGAACTGAAGGAGAGAGCGGCGGGAACAGTGTGAGACCAAGAAAGGGATGGAGATGAGTGTGTAGAGGGGGGAGAAGGACAGATTAGGACAGGGAAGACAGAAAGAGGGGCAATGAGATATTGGAGAACTGGAGCAGGGAGTGGGGGGATGAAGAGTGGAGAGAAGCTGGCTGCCCTACCCTAAAGCAGTGTTGATATGACAGTTGTCTGAGGCCAAATCTGAGGCCAACTCATTCCACTGATAAATGCCTCTGGCTTTACCAACCTTCACACTGAGGGATGCATGCACACTATTCTCTCTCTCTCTTTCTATATCTGAGAGAGCAACTCATTCATAACATTTCAGTTTTAGATAAGTTTTATCTGATCCATCATTATAAAGTCCCAACAAAAGGAGACCATTAGTGGCTGTTCTGAAACATAATTTATTCTTGTGCTGTGTTCTTACACAGCCTTTATCTTTGTGACATTAGCGTGACTCAGTCATGCTGACACCAGTCAGCAGCACTCATGCGCTCTCATATGCCCTGCTTATCATTTTTGTGCTGGATTGGATGTATTCAGCTAATGGCTAATAAATACAACTAATTAAGCTTATGATAATGGAATGATAATTTGACATCAATTACCCACTCACTGCACAACTAGGACACTTGTATTTCACTGAGTGAATCAAGAGCAGAGAGAGGCAAGACAGAGATACCTGAAACCGTTGCAGCCTATTGGCTAATATGCACATTTTGTCTGCATTATCTCACTATGCAATGGAGCTATATCAAGGCCAGCTAAATAACAAGGTAATCAATTAAGTTAACCATGCAATTAAGTTAATTAATTGCTTGTATGCCCCAGAGTTTCCTGGGGATTTTGCTGTAGGCCGCATTACTACACTGGCCAGTGATTTGATTACAGAGTTAGTAATGCCATTTGAGGCACAAGTGTGAGAGCTGCAGTGGAGTCCCACTGGTTGCTGAAAGCTTCTGTCATTAAATTAACAATATATATAATGCATCCAACTGCATCAGCTGCAAAAAATAGTTTGTAAGTTGTTTGTAGGGATTCAGGTTCCAGTGGAGTGAGACTCCTTCTTTAGGCATGTGGAGAGTTGAGTGAAATCTTTTTTGACAGAATCTTCATGAAAACAAAGATTATATCACTCCATTGCAGTGTGCTTTTATTTGCTGAGGATGAAGTAAAGCAAAATTGCTTCTGGCATCTAACAACATACTTTAGATAGTATGCTTACTATGCATAGATAAACAGCTGATGGAAACAGCACAGCAGGCCATGCAAGTTCCACAAACACAAGAAAAAATGTTGAGATGTAGTTTGTTTTACATATCTTTCAGTTTATGAGATTTTCAATATGAACTGTGCTAGATTTAAAGGCAGTAGGCACACTGCGATAACAATGAAAACTCACTGTGTGTATCAACAGCATATTGCCACTTAAGAGTAAGATAATATTTGTCTATAATCACAACGGTACAATTCAGTAATGACAAAGGAAGAAAAAGCAAGTTCCATACACCACCTAGGACCTAGTTTCACAGTTTACACAGCATTACAAATGCGATTTAAAAAAAAAAAAAAGAAAAATCTATTTTACAGGCTGATCCACTGAAATTGTCTTTGTTACAAAATTTCAAAATTGCCTAACTGCAACTTGTTTCTGTCAAATATCCCATTTACGTTAAATAAATAGGCACCAGGTATTGAAGCAAAGAGTCAGATGCTACATATGTTTGTGATGCATCTTAATCTTATCAGTTTGTACACAGGCTTTTAGTAAATATGGAAAAACAAGTAACACATTCTAGTGAAACATAATATTCATATAAATTGTTCTGGCATCACATATTCAGCATGTTATATTTGTTCTTACTGTTTGCTGTGTTTTCACTTTTGTGAAATCACGTTGACATGAGAAAGCTCTCTAAGCAGTGATACTGCTGAATATGCAAATCGGATACGTGATTAGTGAAACCCAAGTAAATAATCACTCTACAAACCTCCATCTTACTCACTCTTACTCCATCTGCCATATTTGTTTATTACAAACGGAGTAAAGCTCCCAGCACACTTTCTGGACTCACTTTTGTGGACTCAGAATACTTACTGGACTATGGACTCAACATTTTTAGCCTATTTATACCATATGTTATTACATACCATGAGTCCTATAAGCTGGTGATACATTTTTAACCACATAACATAATTTAACATTTTATACAACATTTTACCCTGAAGATGACTAGTGTGGCTTCACTTGCTTAAACGAAAATAAAACTGTACACTTTAGAAAACATCTTTCTGTCGACACATTTTCTAGTTTGAATATTTTTTTTCCTTAACTGTTTCAAATTGACATGTACAAAACACACACACACAATAAATTGATTGTAGTCATTTATATTCGTCCTCCTCTGTTTTACTGCCAATATCTCGTTTCTCCATGCAGTATTGAAGATAAGAGATGCTGTCATTACGGTAATGTGTTTGGCCACCGTACTACTACACTAAACATCTAAACAGGGACTAAACACAGAGTGTGTTTCTGTCTCTCTGTATTATTTTCTCTTGTATTATAATGAACATGCTGACAGTTGAATTAACATGGTGTCACTGTGGTAGTATGCTTCAGCGACATGGCTGCACAGCTGTCTCACTGTGATAGCACACCACGCTCTGTTAAAGGATCATAGTGCTGGTGAGACATGTAAGATGGTCTGTAGTGATGTAGGATGACTGTACCTTTTTTAGATTTTATTATTGTTAGAAATGGTTCAAATCTTTGTAGTCATTTAAATCAATTTTAGGATTTTGGGAGGTTCTTCTCCTACTGCAAAGAGGGCATTGCCTCGTTTTAGACACCTTTTGTACAATAAACACTTAATTTTCCTAGTGTAGAAAATGTTAAAGAGTACATAATGTACAGCAATGACTCCTGACATCCCTTTTACTCATAGAAGCATCAATCCTCTAGTTTGTAGTGGCTGTTAAAGCGAAGCCAAAATGCAGATGAAGTCTGTAAGAACAACTGCCAGCCTTACTAGGGCTGGGGGAGCCCTGGTAAGGCACCTTTGTGTGATGCATAGACATTTACATTTTAGATCCAGCAATATTGAGTTTGCATTTATTTCAGTCCTTGTCTTCTGGATCTCTCTCTCTCTCTCTCTCTCTCTCACTCTCACACACTCACACACACACACAAAACCATGCTTGAGGCCTACACCTGTGTCCTTGTACTGCAGGTGAGGGAAGTGGAAAAAACGTACATTTTAATTCAGTCCCCCAGAGTACGTGGGATATGTTCACCCATCACTCTTAACACATGGTTTCTATTTTTAAAAACATGCACGCACACACGCACATTTGAGAGACATACTCTTTAATAGGCTCCCCTGGGTTATAATGTTGTTGATTTCCATGCAGAACACACAAAGATGTACATAATCAAATTCACATGGTAAGCACGCACAGAAACACTCTGCATACATGCATGAATACATGAACACTAGCAGAACCAGAAGCACATATTCCTCACGTCATTTTACTCTTTCCCATCAACGCACAGGTGCAAACACACACTACACAGCATCTAGACTTCCAGAGTCATTCTGTTAGTCATATTATTTCTCTAAACTCTAAAAGTCAAAGTGTTTTGTAAAGTGTATGTGAATTTTATTGCAATAGTCTATTCAGAGAATGATGAGTATTTAAACTGTGACTGTATAAATCTTTACTTTTTGTTTGGCCAGAGTTAAATGAGTTAATAAAGTGCTTTAATGCAAACAGCCCCAAATTTTCTCCTTTTAGGTACTTTATCTTGTCCAGTCAGCATGCACTTAGTAAGGCAATAAAAAACCAAGCTTGTTGTTAGTGTCTCCTTCTTCCCCATCTGATTTATTGTGGGAGATATTTTTATAGAGGAAAAGTGCATCTCTGTGGGTAAAAGTTAAAGAAGCACACCCATACAGTATTGTTTTATGAGTTTAGTGTAATGCAGTTATACCGTTAATAACATTCTAAATTCTTAACATATTTTTGATGATATTGTGCAGAGAATATATATACACCACTTTTTGTTTGCAGTGTCAGTTTAGTCAAGTGCTTCTGTGACCTTGAAAATGTAAATCGCATTATGTTCCAAAGAATCACTTAAAGCATTTCTGGCATGCCTTACATACATATGTATTATCAGATTAAGTCAGGAAGACTGACTTTGAACATTTTTGACATCAGGGGCCAGATGCATAAAACACAGTTTCGATTCATGACTAAAAGTACATTCATCCACAAAGACACGAATATTTCTATACGAGCCCCATTTTCACTCTACCACAATGGTCCCTTCACTGCACTTCACCGTGGTACGTCCTCATACTACAGTTTATGTTTTAAGAGGCTTTATAAGTTTAGATCTTTCATATGAATGAAAATGTTAAGTTGGAAAATGTGCCTTCTGCAACTGGAATGAGCTTTTTCTGGAGAATTTCTGGAGCTACATTAACACTCAGTCTAATTGCGGTTGTACAATGAAGCTACAAATTGAAGTATCTTCTCTTATATACAATCTTTCGCTGAGTACAGATAGACAGGCTACATAAACAATTTAACATAACCAACAAGTTACTATAGAATTAATGTTCTTGAGTGAAGCTCAATGTTGGACACGGGCCATTTTCACCAGTAAATGCAGCATCAGAGCTGACTAAAAACGAGAATGTGTTTGCTGGATGTTTAATATATTGCCTTTTGCCTGTGACAGTAGCGCTGGAGTTTTGTGCATTTTAACATCTGTGTCTGAACTCGGTCAGTCTCTGTGGTCAATTTTGTATATATGAACACTTGTGCTCTAACTTTCACTCACCTGTTCAGCAGAATACTGTTTGGAGTGTTTTGTGTCTTCGCAGCGAATATCTGGATTTTGTTGTTCTATTTTTTTTCTAAAGGCTGCAGATTTGTTGTCACATTATTGAAGTTGTTTTCTTAATTTTTTTGTGTTTTGAACATTTACACGTGTTTCTTTGAGTTGAAATGCTTTGAGCTCTTATCTTAGGCAACAGATGTGACATCAACAAGCCTTTTCATGCCCACATGCACACTTCTCCGTGGCACTAATATGCTACTAGTTAGCTAGCATGAAAACGTTCAGCTGGGAGACAGTTTTATTCTGTTTTGTCCAGTGGAGGGCCATAATCTTTTTGCAGGCAGAGGTGGACATTTAGGGTTTTGAGGATTTGATTTCTTTTAAAATAAAACGGATTCTTAAAAAATATTCTTTAGGGTTGCATTCAGAAGCCACAGTGAGGGCTAACAAAGTTACAGCAGGTTATGTTATGGTATAACTCAGTGGTTACCAAACTGTGGGCAACGGCCTCTTGGTGTGCCACGACAGTACTGCAGGTGGGCCAGATTTGAAGATGTTTTGGATGTAGTTATGATGACCTTAAACTTCATCAAAAGTCGCCCACTATTATTGCCCCTATTTGACATGTCATGCGTGGAGCTGGGAAGTGGGCACCTGCAGCTTCTCCTGCACACTGTAGACCACTGGCTTTTACACCCAACTTTTTGAGCTACATGATGAAGTGAGGTTTTTTGTTGATACTCGATTTGAGCTGTCAGATTGGTTATGTGATTTTGACTGGCTTTCTACTCACTGACACCAACTGGATCCAGAACCTGTTGGCCCCCTCAGAATGAGGATGCCAAAATGCTCAGGCAAATATTTGAATTAGTCTTGTATTTTCATTAGAGTGAAGATTTAAGATTGGTTGGGCCGCACAGGATTTTCTGATTATTAAGTGGGCTGTGGCACTCTTGTGTGGTAACCACTGGTATAAATCATTTGGCAGAACATGACTTATTTACACAAATATTGTATCTAACTGTCAGACTTAAATTGTAAGTTATCTTTACTAACAGTGACCCTCTTCATTAATGAAAATTTAACTTTTTGTTTGAGCTGCTATTTTTCTACTGGCTTTGCTTTGTGTATCTTTCTCCATAGTGCTGAAATAATCCCTCTTTGTGTTTATATCACTTAAAAATAAACTGACCAGTGACATTACTCGTGCAACATAACTAGAGATGCACCAATTGATTGTCTGGAGATCAGAATGGGCCAGTTTTATGCCTGATCAGCTGTGATCTGCTGATAAGTCTGAGATTTGTCAGTGTAACATTTCACTATTAAGTGTGAATAGACTACGGAATTTAGCAACCACACATTTAAAATTTTATTCATACAATAAGCTTTAGGTGTTTTTATGGTTCAGACAAGGTCAAAATTTCCTTCACTTCATTATTGTACAATATTATTGACCCCTTGCATGACCCTCTCTAATTTGCATGTTCTTCAGACAGATGGACAGATGAGGTAACTCACTCACTTTAACTACTTTTACAGGCATCAGGAGGGCTATAAAACACATCTGAGACTTGGCTGCAGTCATTAGCCATTAGTCATTAGTATTCATATTGCTGAAAGATTGAAAGTTTGAACTGGACAATAAAATTACCTTTTACCTTTTACCTTTTACCTTACCTTTTTTTTTTGTCTGAAGAGGTTTTGCAACACTTGCCCTAGCACGAGTCCACAAAAAAGTCAGTGCACACTACACTTGCTACACTTTTTTACATTATTTTCACACAAAACAGTTGAAAATAATCATGTTGAAAACCATTGAACTGAACATTTGCAGACACAGTTTCATTTCAGCTAGACTTCACAGAATGTGTTTTGCTTTTTTTAAACAATACATTACAAACAAAATAATTTGAACAAAAGACCATATTCAAGATGTTCGACATTGTTTTAACAGTAGTGGTATTATGATGTCTGATGTCTCGCTATGTGTCACAAACGGGATATTTGCTCCAACAACCCGAGTTCTTTTGTTTTCTTTACACCACCAAAGAATTAAAACATCTATTTTCTTCTAGTCTTTCACTTGTTCTCTGTCTTTCACTGTAGGGCACTATACATTTGATTCATTCAACTTCAAAGTGATATCTTTTGGTGTTGGAATCAATCTGTTATCAAGTTTGAAGAAGGTAGTCACTCCCTAAAGAATCATGTGGCTACCAAATTTAAGTTCAGATCAAGTTGTAGAATACTTTGCACATCTTGGAGTGTGAGGTGTTGAAAAGGTGTTGAGTGTGAAAAAAGGTGTTTTTCAAGTGTCAGTAATCGAAGATTGATAACTGACATCCTCACATTTCTGTCACTTTAGTCACCGACTAAAGACTGTATAGTTTGGGGTTGACCCAAATGTTGTACTATATATTAAATGCTTTACTTCAAAGTAACATGTCTGTTGTGAGGTGACAAGTTATTGTGCCATGAGATCTTGTGATATTATGTTATGTCTCATTGGGGTGAAAAGATGTGTCGCAATATCAATAACTAAACCACAGCCGCAGCCAGCATGATGGTGTGTGAAATTAGGATAGAAGATGTTCCCTCCAATTTTAAATTGCTTGTGTGGCAGCTTTCTGGGTACCTGGTCTAAACAACAAAAATGTCAACAGAGTAACATACAAGACATTAACGATGTGTAAGCACTGTAAGGAAATGGTTCCATACACTGCAGCTAAAAAAGCATAAGTTCTCCGAGCTGCTTCAACGTGCTTACTGTAAATGTCTCAAATGCCCACTTTATCCATAGTGACGGCTGGTTTGACCAAGGAAACACATAGACAAGCTTATATTCTTCAAAAAGAAAGTGACCATATCATAGGCTGAACCCTGTTCAGCTAGAGTGCAGTGTATGCATATTGTCTTTTAATGCACAAAAGACTTTTTCCAATCTTGTATTTTGTCACTGAAGATATCTGTGTATTATTCTTGTGAACCCAATATGATGTATTGTCTGTATCTCGGGAGTTATGTGTATCGTCACAACCCTAGAAAACACAACTCATAAATCCAGGCATCTTGTTAACATAGTAAAATGAACTAAAACATAGCATAACAAGTAGCAGCTGTTGTTCAGTTGTGAAATTTGTCACAGAATAGACACAGTGCCCATTTCACTCAATTCTGCTATGTGTTAATCATGTTTACAGCACATGATGCAGATTCTGAGTTGATTTCCCCTACTAAATATGATATGATGATGTCTATCCACCAAACTGACAAAATAAAAGTTCTTGATTAGGTAATTACATGATTGCACTGAAAATTAAACCATGCCAGCTTTCCAGAAAAAGAACAGGGTGCCAAACTCCATGCTAATTTAACCATATGGCAGTTTAAAATTCATGCTTCACAGCCACACAGTTAAACAAGCTCAAGTTGCACAGAACATGGGGGAGGTTGTTAGTCTTTGCATACAAAATACTGTAAATGTCAAATATAGTGCAATTTTAAAGTTGCTTCCTTGACCTGAAATGTGTCTGATGGTTTGCCCTTGTGATCTCTATTGATTTTAGGTAATATTCTATGCTTTTTGATTTACATTTAGCTGTAAATCTAGCCGTACTGACACATTAGCATTTTGATACCTCGCCTGCACTCTGCATAATTATGTGCATTGATGTTGGGTAACACTGAAATCATCTGCTTGACATCCTTTTTACATTTTTGATCTTATGAACCTGGAAAAAAAAAAAGAAAACCTTGATGTCACTGGAGTTGCTGTAAGTTTACTAATGCATATAATTTCTACAGTATTCCACATATCCTAATCAAGGCACAGTTGGATGTTGCAACTGATAAACTCATACTGCACATATGCACCTACACAACTGGATCACTCTGACTCCACTGTACCTTCTGGCCTTCTTAAAGTACCCAGATTTATGGTAAAATGCACTCTAGATGTTTTTAGTTACTTTGTTTTTTTCCTGGAACAAACTTCCTGAGCACTTCAGAGCGGAACCTGAAGTCAACTTAAAACCCTTTTATTTTCTCTGGCTAGAGATGAAACTGTATGGAAAATTTAATATCATGATCATAGTGACCAAAGGTATCACAATTATCATTATCACAGGTGCAGGTCACACTAACATGATACGCCTGTATCAAGTGCCTGTATCCTCATTAAAAATGAAGCTGCCAGATACCTAAAATTATAAAATCAATGAGTGGTACTAGCTTTATGAGGCATATGTGTTAATGCTTCATGTGTATTTTTCAGTAAATAAAAAAAAACAACTTGTATGTTTTGCCGACAGCATTTGATTCAAAGAGACAATAAAGGTATTTAAATAAAATGCATTACAAATATTAACACACTAACAGAGACTAAAAGTTGTGCAACGAGTCTCTCCAAAGTCTGCAGCCAGCGGGAGTCTACTGTCTGCATAGTATTGAGGTAGTATGACTCCATGTGAGAGATGGTACCACTGTTTGTGCTGATGTAAATACTTTGTGGAGTCTGCAGCCATCGCATACAGCTCAGCATGTAAAGTAAGGAGGAAGAGCAGGTCAAGAGTCTGTGCATGTTTGAGATCGTTGCTAGCGTTAAATCTGGATGGTTGATGCTTGACTGTATTTTACTTTTCAGCAGGGGAGTTTTTCAAAGTGCTGTAATTGACCATGATTTTAATGATAATTAAAATGTGAAACAAGAATACTAATCGCTGAAAATTGGTTTACTGTGAAACCGGTTATCATTTCATTCAAGAACATAAATGGGGAAAGGGGAAGATGTGAGAGAGGAGAGAAAGAAGATAGTTTATGTAGCCCCTTTAGCTTAAAAATGCATTGAACCCATAAGAACACATTGAAACATGGAACAGTGGTGAACCTTCCAGGAGCGGCTGGCTGACCCAAATTACCCCAACAACTAATCCAAGAGGTCACAAAAGACCCCAGAACAACATCCAAAGAACTGTAGGCCTCACTTGCCTCAGTTAAGGTCAGTGTTCATGACTCCACCATAAGAAAGAGACTGGGCAAAAATGGCCTGCATGGCAGAGTTCCAAGATGAAAACCACTGCTGAGCAAAAGGAACATTAAGGCTTGTCTCAGTTTTGTCTTACATCATCTCAATGATCCCCAAGACTTTTGGGAAAATACTCTGTGGACTGACGAGACAAAAGTTGAACTTTTTAGAAGGTCTGTGTCCCATTACATCTAGCGTAAAAGTAACACAGCATTTCAGAAAAGTAAGGATCATACCAACAGTAAAATATGGTGGTGGTAGTGTGATGGTCTGGGGCTGTTTTGCTGCATCAGGGCAGCAACTTTTTAGCTTTTAACAATTCCCAGGACCAGCTTCCAGGACCTGGAAGACTTGTTGTGATAAATGGAACCATGATATCTGCTGTTAACCAAAACATCCTGAAGGAGACTGTCTGGCCATCTGTTCGTGACCTCAAGCCCAAGCACACTTGGGTTCTGCAGTAAGACAGTGATCCAAAACACACCATCAAGTCCACCTCTGAATGGCTTAAGTAAAACAAAATGAGGACTTTGGAGTGGCCTAGTCAAAGTCCTGACCTGAATCCAATTGAGATGCTGTGGCATGATCTTAAAAAGGCGGTACATTCTTGAAAACCCTCTAATGTGGCTGAATTACAACAATTCTGCAAAGAGGAGTGGGCCAAAATTTCTCCACAGCGCTGTTAATTGCAAACGCTTCATTGCAGTTGTTGCTAAGGGTGGCCCAACCAGTTATTAGGTTTAGGGGACAATCACTTTTTCACACAGGCCCATGTAGGTTTGGATTTTTTCCCCCTTTAATAATAAACACCTTCATTTAAAAACTGCATTTTGTGTTTACTTGTGCCATCTGTGTCTGATGATCTGAAACATTTAAGTGTGACAAACATTAGGGCTGCAACAATTAGTTGATGTAATCGATGACGTCGACTACAAAAAATCAGCGACACAGATTTTTCTATTGTTGACGCGTCAGAAAAAAACTTCAATAGAGGCTCCAGTCCCGAAGAAACACATTGGTTTTTGTAACTGCAATGCACTACATGAACGTCTGGGGGCAGTATCGTTTGTTATTGTTTGTCAAGCCTTTAGACATTCTCTCTAACGAAGAAGAATGTCTGAGTAGCAGTATGTAGAGTAAAATAAAACATTACAATGGCGAGTTGGATAGAGGAGGAGAAAGAAAAAATTGAGATAAAAACTGGGAGCACTACACCGAAAAAGAAAAAAAAGTTGAATGCAGATTATGCAAAGCGGAGTTTTCTTTTCACTGCAGCACCACCACGATACATTAGCATCTGAAACGTTAGAGAAAGTTAGTGTTACGTGAACATCAGAAAAGGATGTGCAACCACAGGTCACAGGCATCACAATTAGGCTAGTTCGGGATGAACTGCGCCTGGAAAAGAGACGAACAAGTGGCCAGAGCAGTAGTGTCTGAAACTCCGCTATGAAGTCGGCCAGTTTCTAACTTTTCTAGCAGCCTTCAAGCTCCCATTTGTACCAAATGCCACATCCTCTGAGGCCGGATGAAGGTTAAATAACATGTACAGTATTTTCCAGTAACTGTTGTTTGTTATAATAATAATAATAATAATAATAATAATAATCTTTATGTATAGAGCACTTTTCTAAACTTGTTACAAAGTGCTTCACATACACAAAAAACATAAAAATTAAAATAAAATACTAAGAACAGTAGAAGCAATGGAACAGTAAAACAAAAAATAAAAGCAATAATACAGAAGATAAGGCAATTGTTGTTTAAATGCTCTACAGAAGAAGGTGTATATGGTTTAGCCTCCATATGACTTCACTACTTTGATAGGTGAGTTTGGTGAAAACGCTTTACTCCCACAAAAACGTGAAACTGTAAACTACTTAAAAATGTTCAGTGTCCAGAAATGGTCTAGGTGCTATGTTTCCTGAGCTCAGATACTCAGGTACTGTTGACTTTGCTGTCAGATTTCTACAAACAGCTAAAAACTGTTGTTACAGCTTTTCCATATACAGGACGACAACTGCAGTAACATGCTAAAGCTGATGTCAAACCACACCTTTAATGAGACCCTGAATGTGCAGAGCTGGCCAGGGTGCAGCCTTATTGATGTGCATGGTTCAGACTCTACCTGCCTTCTGGCAAACTTGACTCAGGACACACTGCTCTTATTATGGGGAAAAAAACAACAAACTGCTGTAAACTTCTTGTCTTAGCAAAAAATAGATAGGCATTCAGCTGTTTAATTGTTATTCTAGTAAGAATTTAGACTAATACATGTATCTTTTCAGAAGATGCTTTTATTTAAAGAGATATTTAAAAAGATTTATTTTTCAAATATAGAAACATAGCTTGTGTTGGCTATTCTTATATATTTGAGCTAATCCTCTAGTTACAGTATGATCCATTGTACATATTGTACAAGAAATGGGAACTGGCATAAACTGAGGACCATTAAACTGTATGACCTACTAGGAGAATGGAACTAATAAGACTGATTTTGGCCTGCTGATTTGTTGAAATACAGTAGACTGTCTTCTGCATTATGTCACCCCTTAAAGCAAAAACACTCTGCTCATTCAATTTCATGAGCTCTATATTGCCACATAATCTGAAACAGTTGCTCCCACGGTTTTTGAGACTTTCTGGTGCCATGTGGTATTTAAAGGCACTTAATATGACCCTGCAGTATTCATTAATTAAGATGCAACTCTGATTATTTTTAACATCTGCTTCATATTATAAGATGCACTCCCAGGTCACAAACCCCTAGGGACATCCTCTCCCATGATGCTAAGACGACATTTGACCATGAGAGATGGATTAATTAAGGTCTTTTCTTCACAACATCCAGGCTAAAATAAAACCTAATTTTCATAATTGGGAAATTTAATATCCTGTCTACAGTAATGCTGACAGGTGATGCATGCTTGTTCAGGTGCAGAGTTTCTAGGTTCTCCCTGGAGCTGTCCTTTATCTCTCTGTTATTTCACTTATCTCTGGAGCCCATTACTAAAGCAGTATGAGTCTGTCAGCCACCAGCCAATCACAATTTATAGTACTTGTCTCTCTTTTTGCTGATGACATCTTGATTTTCATCCCTAAAAATATGTTGTTTAATTTCCGTTAAGAGACGCACTGTGTGTTCTGTCATTGTTGAGAAGATCGCACATAAATCTACTCAGTACTCTTTGACATAAGTATGAGGGAGCTGATTGACAGAACCAGCTGTTTAGTGTTTTATCTCAAATCTTCTGAGGAGAATTTCCCTCCCCAATAGGTTCCTTCTCGTAGTGGATGATTCAGCTTGGCCATTAATCAAGTCCTATCAGTGAAATGTCTCAAAAGTTTGCTGAAGCTAAATGCAATTCATCCATCACATTACTAAAAGACTTCATATGTAAGCGATGTAGACATTTTTCTTCTCTATCCCTTGTCAACAGGGATATGATCTATATGCAAAGTCAGGCTCTTCCCACAGTTGATTAGTTTGTGAGGTCCTGTAGAAAGAGAGGGGATGAAAGACGGCTAGAAAAACGGCAATAGGTACAAGTGGAATAAAGGAAAGAAAAAGCTAAGAATGGAGAAAGGTGGAGGGTGAAGGATAAGTGGAAAGAAAGACAAATGGAGGGGCGAGGGGGAGATTGGGGTACTTGCAGATAACATCACAGTGTGATAGATTCCTGTTGAGACTAAATTGGGCTCGTGGGCTGAGAGGGAATCAGTCTAAGTCCTGAGTGACAGGCAAGGAGAGAGCTTATCAATGACGAGTGGGGGGGGAACTGGACATGTCCTGAATGGCCTCATGATAAAGCTGCTCATTTAAGTGTGTTTCTTGAATGGTACACAGTGTGCTAATCGATAATTCTATTACATCAGTTCAATATGCACCATTTTATTCTTTGTCTAATCTGTAGTAAGGATGACGTAGATATTAGTCTATTATGGCTGCACTTTAAAAAATGAACAGCAGTTGCCTACATGGGAAAGGAAGAAGCACCTCAAACTAAGGTAAAACATCTCAAAGATGAGTTTCAGTTGTTAGTTTTGACAACATGTCATTAAAATGATTATATCTTGGTGTTTGTGAAGTGTGCAGCAGATGCATCTGTTGGATCAGTTGATTGGATTTATTTATTTATTTATCTTTTAGGCCAATATTGTTTTGGTTTAAATAACAGTTTCACCATCTGTCTCTTTAAGGATTAATCCCACTCTAGTTGTGGGGTGGAATTACAGAGTTCATGTTAGAATACATTGATTTAATTAATTAATTATTTTGCTGTGGTATTGAAATTGTTATTGAGTGTTGTAGAACTTCAGTGTTATTGGTACCGACTACGAAATTTCTGGTATTGTGACATCCCTAATTGGAACCTTCAACAGAACAAACAATACTGCTTAAATGATTATCACACACATTATTATTATTATTATTATTATTATTATTATTATAGTTAATAACCCACTGCTGTTTTTTCATCAGACTTTCAAAGT